>ML682004.1:27334578-27510342 GCA_007922195.1 Podocnemis expansa | reverse complement strand
GTCCCTAACCTGACCTTCTGTCACCAAGGGCCTCTCTTCTTCTCCCCGTACCTAGTGTAGTGGGCTATATGATACACATAGCTTCACTGTTATGGATTTATAGTAAAACACTGATAATCAGAGCAATAGGAAAGTTGTAAATCAGCATTTTGTGTTCATGTTATGAATATGTTCAGCACTGCAACATTTTTTAGATGACAGTAAAAACCATAAGGCCACCTTCAGTGATTGTGCTTGTTTTATAATATGCAAATCTGAAGAGAATTTAGTGTTTGTGAAAGCTGCCAGATTAACAACCTTGGAGACTAAAGTCAGTGAGTGCCAAATCTGGCAAAGGGTGCTATGGTGGGTGTTTTGGGTTGGGTTGGGTTTTCTTGTTTCTTTTGTTTTGGTTTGATTTGATTTGGTTTGTCTGTTTTGTGTTTTGACTGACACCACACTTACTTTTCAATGGCCACTTAAAAGTCATTGGCCGGTAATAGTTTTGAGTCACCAATCAATGGACTAGATTCATTCAGGTTACTGAAGAGTCTCTAAAGGACATTAACCACTGGGTTGTCTGTAATGGAGTAGCTGTTTTTTATTTTCGATAATGGACAGCTGAACAGAGATTTAGGGCAGAGATTCACCTCTCTCTCTCTCTCTCTCTTTCTCTCCTCCACCTCCTTTCCTTCCATGCAGAAAAATTCGTAAGCAGTTCACTCGGTCACAGTTAAAAAGAGCTTCCAGAACACCTTGCGCTCCAATCGTTGTGAGGACAAAGTCCCTTGTGACCCACAGGCCGGTATGGATGGAACCAAGAACCATCATGCACTGAATATATATCCGCAACACAATTGCATCAGAGTAACAATTTTTGATTGCAAATGCAGACGTGAAAAGGTATTCTGAGTCTCAAAGTATATAAAAAACACAAATACTGAAGGGCCAGATTGCAGCTGACTCCTGTGTTCTGCGATTTGACACAGCCATAGCTGTTGCAATTCCCCTGGTGTGCAAGGACTGTTCTTGGCTACCAGTGCTAGTCTGTCTCAGTAGGGGAATGCAGATCGTCTCACCCACTCTTCTCTGCACATTAGTCATCAGAGTTGGCTTGTCACTGAGTGGGAATACACTGTTCTTGTTAGGGATATAGTTGCAGCATACCTTCCCTACACTTGTCTGTGCCTCTTGAAGTGCCTGATGGGTGACTGGTGCAAGCGACACCGCCTACAACATCAATCGCTGTCTTTATAGGACATTTTAGCCATAGGGCCATATTTGCAAAATTAGCCATTCATTGTGGGTGTCTGAATTTTTTAATGTCCAGCTTGAGGCACTTTGGGTCTGATTTTTCAGAAATGTTGAGTATCCATAACTCCATCTGAAGGCAAATAAAGGAGATGTGGTGTTCAGCACTTCTGAAATGTAGGCCAATGGTCTCTGAAATTGGGCACTCATTTTTCAAAATATTGGGCTGAGCAATTGGTGTGAAAGCTATTATTAATGTAAGTGAGCCTCCACTGGACTAATTGCATGTGTAGAGGTCACTCCCATTATTTATTTCTGTATTAATTATTTCTTTCAAAGTATAATGGCATTAAATCACCCATTCCTCCCTCCCCGGTTTCCTTTGATATAATTCAAAGTAACAATTCAATGAAAACAAAACTTGCAGCAAATCCCTCTCAAAACTCCATCCCAATACATTCAAATAGGTGGGATTTTCCCTGTCAAAACTCCATCTCCAGTAGGCAGCTACCACCCTGGTCAGATGTCTGAGCAAAGAAGATGGGATTCACAACATTCTCTGAAATTCACAGGTCCCAGGCTTTTTTGGAGAAAAGATGAAAGCTTATTACACAGATTGAAGGGTTGTCCTGGAGAATGCTGTATCTTTAGGGCCTGCTTTGAGGGGACTTCAACTTGACTATCTCTGCAGATGAGAAATGAAGCAGGATGTCATAGGGACCAAGGTAGGTGTGACCTGAACCAGAAGGGGAAGATCTAATACCACCCAGATACCAGAGTGGTGACATCAGGGTTTGGGTTCTTGAACTAAAGCCACTCAGCTGTCTTGTTAAGAAAAGTAGGCACTTAGACCTCCTGAGGTTCTGAACCTACTCCTTCACTACTGACCTTCACTAGCCAGGAAAGCAGACAGCTCAAATCAAATATGTTATATGCACAAAATATATTATCTCCTCACAACAGAAGGGAGTCTCAGTAGGTGCGGGATGGAGACAGCCTGTTCTCATTAGTCAGAACTGTAGGATCTAGCCTTTATAACAAGGGCATGTGGAAACACCTTCTGTATAATGAATTCCTTTTTCCTTCAAAGTTTCAAAACATGATTATTTAGCAAAGTATATGACAAAGTATTGAAGGCTTGCACAGGAAAAGCTTTGTCTCCCACAAGCATCCTTAAAATCATATGCAGCAAATTCATTTCCAAAGTGTCATGTAGATGTATGGTTATTGGCTTTGTTTCTGATTTCCTTGCCTTATTGAGTTTGAACTAGAAGCTTGGTTTTACAGTTTCAGGATAGTGTAGTGTCTGTTTATTATTTCCTACCCTCCTGTGTATTCTGTATTTTCTCTTCCGCTTTTTAAGTAAATATCTATATATTTATAGTAGTCTAAGGTGAAGTTGATGGTTTTGCTTTCTTCCTATTAACTCAACGGTGGTTATTGTTAAACAACCAACTACTTGATTCAGTCAAACTTTTGTATCAAGAAATCCCAGGCACTATGGTTACTCTTTTTATATTGCCAAAAGCAATGTGTTTGGAGAGTTATTTTAAAATATGATTAAAGGAGCAAACCTTCTGCAAAGCTTCCAGCCGACTTAGTTTGGTAGTCATAGGTAAAGGAGATAATATCCTGCTGCCATACTTTGCTGAGCAGGATGCATTGTTCCCTTTAAGCTGTGCACATGTGCTTGAGCACACAGGTTGTGAAACCCGTGCATGAACCAAAATAAAACACACACAAAAAAATTCAACAGTGCTAATATTAGCGCGCACACAGAAATTCTTTGCACACACAGTCTACAAAAATTAGAGGGAGCATTGAGGAGTGGAAGCATGTCACAGGCTGGAATAAGTGTTGCAGTTCTAATGTATGGGGAACCTCTTTATTAGAAAAACCTGAATCAGCCTCACCCTAAGCGTCTTCATGTGCAACTGCACATAGAGTCTCCAGAGAACCTAGGCTCCTGCAATAAATAAATTTCTTAGTCTTCAAGTATGACAGGACTTTTTGCTTATTTAGGCTCCACATACTGTGCATGTGTCCTGTGTCTGTCCTCTTTGAATCTGAGTGTTTCCAGAGGGCAGCGTCAGCCAAAAGAATAAGACAGGATATGACTCTTGATTTTAAGTTTTAACAGAAAATGGCAGGGGGTGGGGTGAAATGTTTGATAATGCTTGCACTATAAAGTGTTAAGCTTTGGCAGGAAATTGTGGCACATTCTACAGGATACTGAGCAATGGTACACTTCCTGTTGATTCACAGACTCTTTCATGTTCTAAGAAAGGAACCAGTCATAGCGCCTGAGTAAGAGAATACAACTAGGCGAGGTTACAGCAGCATCAATACTCTGTTAACGTTAACAGTTATTTCCTCTTGTTAGTTAAATAAAGAAGTTATCCTAAAACCTGTCTCTGTTATCTCTGAAATAATACAGGAGTTACAGCATAGTATTGTAAATCCATGCAAAGTTGAATGTACTCTTTTTGAACTGGAGAATTTGTTATAAAAAATTAGGCTGTTCACATTGCCTCTTTCAACTGCGTAACTGCCACCTTTGTCCCACAATTTAGTTGGTGCAATGTCTAGACTATCTTTAAAAGCCACTGCCCAGGAAATTGATCCAAGTTCTGATTTTACAAGCTAAAATGAAAGATGTTTTGCAAAATTTAAAATATGATCATTAAATTAAAGGGAAATCATTGAAAACAGGGTTGGTTGTTTTTTTGTTTTGGTTTTGAGAGGCTTTCTGGGTTAAAGGTGTAGCAACCTGCATGGAACATAGAGGGAGAAACACAGGTTGCAGGAGGGAAGAGACTGTGGGAAGCCAGTCTCTGTGCCCATTGCTAGATTTCGAGCTGTAGTTGAAGCCCCTCTGTAAATAATGTTTTTAATAAAGAACTAGTTCAGTTGTAGAAACATTGAACTCTTTCATTTTTTTTATTATCCATCATAAGATTTATGAAACCTGGTAGCAGCAATCAGTAGGATGAGATGCACAATAAGGAAAAGAGTGTGATTAATAGAACAAAACATCAATTAAAAGCAAGCAGGCAGCATGGAAGGACTCAGACCAATGGAATGGTTTGATTTCTGGATGGTAGTCTTGCACAAGCATGGAAGCAGTGTAAGAGAGAATTGATTCTTTATACAAAGGTGGTTACAGAGGGGAGGAGATGAGAAAATGAAAGTAAGGCTTTTTTATTATCTTCCTGGAGAAAAAGACATGAAAAGAGAGGGACATGGTTGCCAGGAATAATGCCTGAAGGGGAGGAACAGCTGATAAGTGTTTGATATGTGCTGTGACCCCAGACAGAATGAGACTATTGAGAGAGTTCATTTTTTTGACCAAATGTAAGAAGCAGACGAGAGAATCAATATTTACGTTAGAGCTAAGAACTCTGGCATCCGCAGGTAATTTTGGGGACATTAAAGATTTCCACGTTAAAGATGGGATCATTTGTGGGATATGTGATTGCTGCTTACAGGAGAAATCAGAGAGAGAACAGATGTAACCCAGGAGAAAAGCATCTTTCTGTTGGTGAGAGGGAGCCAAGCTTTTGAGTCACACACAGCTCTTCTTCAGGTCTGGGAAAGGAACTCCCAACATCACAGCAAAATGTGAAGTGGAACAGATGATTTAGCATAAGTAGCTAGAACATATTGTAAGGAACTGTGGTGGGGCGTCTGCCTCGCAGTGGCGGAAGAGGGGTTAATAGAGCCATAGGGAGGCCGTGCAGAAAGCAACAAATAGGAGTGGGACTCTGAGGAGTGGCCAGTTAGGGCCTGGGACCATATAAAACCAGATGTCCCAGTTCAGTTGCTGCATGGAATGAAAAGAGAGAAAACTAGATTCCTAACAAGTTGCAAGAGGAGAGAGCCTTGGACAGAGTAGCTGCTAGCATGGACCAAGGGAATGAGGGGAATGCCTAGCTGGCTGCCAAGACTGAATAGATGCAGCCCTTTAGAAAGGACAAAAAAGTTGGTCTTTGCACTGGTGGAGGAGTTAAGACAGCAGCAGGAGACTGCTAGCTACAGGTCCCTGGGTCGGGACTTGGAGTAGTGGGCAGGCTTGGGTCCCCCTGTTCACCACTGAGGAGCTGGAGTAGGGGGTAAACTGCCCTGGAAGGAGGAACACAGACAGTGAAATGGCCAGAGGGCTGAGCCACAAAAGGGACGCTGCGGTTCCTGAGTGATAGTGTACAGGTCATGGACGGGGTGCTGGCCTCGAGCTAATCCCCAAGATGACCAGCAGGAGGTACCAGTTGGGCAGTGAATAATGTGTACTGTAACAGGATTATTCAAGGTAGGGTTACCTGTTAACTCCTCACCAGTCATAGGAGAAAAGGAAGAGGGTAGGAAGCTACAGGTTGATGTAATATGCCATAAATGCACCATTAAGCAAAACAGTAATAACCATGGATGCAGAACAAGTACATAGGCTCAAGGTAATACAAGTCAAGACACACAAGAGAGACAAACTAACAGGGAATGTGTGGAAAACAGAATGAAGGAAAAATGCTTAGCCTATGGGCAAGGGTGCAAGGGATGTGGGAAATGGAACCAGTTTATGTCCCACTGCTTCAGCTCTGGCAGGAATAAAGAAATAGCGACTGAATGCAGTGATTGAGGATGTAGAAACTTCCAGTGAACAGGAGAGTATCTTCAACAGATCCAAAGACTTGTAATGTACATGATCTGCAGATGAAGGCTGCTAGCCACTTAACTGACAGACTTGCACCTATGGTACCAAATCAATGACCACTTTGATTTCACCTGGACTGTGAAGCAAACTACCAAATAATCCCAGCAATACTAATAGGCAACAATAGTAGACTGTAAAATTTTCTGAAGTGTTAAACATAAAACCATTCTGAGGCTAGGGGATGAATTCTGGATGTTAACAAGACAAATCAAGAGAGGTTTTCACCTGAATTTTATTGTAGTTGATGTAGGAATACTACCCACTGAGGGGCAGCAGAGTAGTGCAAGCCATGGATTTGAGCACAGTAAAACACTACAATAACCTCAACATGGGAGGGGAAAAAGAAGAGTTACAGCAGATCCTGCCTAGAATTCTAAGAAGATTTAAGAATATATTTCAAGGAGATGGACACCTAG
Source organism: Podocnemis expansa (assembly GCA_007922195.1). NCBI lineage: Eukaryota > Metazoa > Chordata > Testudines > Podocnemididae > Podocnemis > Podocnemis expansa. The sequence goes on along the minus strand of ML682004.1, from coordinate 27,503,991 downwards.
AAGGCAAGTTGAAATTAGAAATAGATTCCCATATGCAACTAATGAGACTACAAAAATGCAGAATTCCATTAGACTTGATTGAGTCGTCAGAGAAGCACATGGAAAGCCTGCAGAGAAGATGAAATTAGCACACAGTAGATCAGTAGCCTAGTAGTGGTACATGAAAGAAAAGGCAAAGATTGTCCTGCAGTATTTGCAATGCAAATATTGCAATATGTATGAGTACTAAAGAACTAGGGAGTCAAACTGACTGGTCAAGCGAAGTTAATATTTTTCCAAACTGAATGACTTTCAAAGAATAATCAAGGAAAAGAAATATGAAATCAAACTTCTAAGATTCTTTCACTTTTTATTATCCAAGATGAGTGAAAACATTTTTTACAAATATGATTTTTAACCTGAGAGTTTATCTCTACCTGTTGGCAAGACTCAACTATTATGGTATGTCTGCATAGCACTCTCTTATATATACCAAACAAATATATTCCAAACAAAAGATCATAACATTGTATGGAGAGAACAACTGAAATTGTTTGATGAATTTGTTAGTGTAGTGCTAGATACAGTACTGTGGAAATTGTGTTTATGTACTTATACCTCCCTTGACATTTCTGCTGTAAGGAAAAATTTTGAGTCTACTGCAGATTTCAGCAAAATAATCTGTACTTTTCATTGTTTGAAGGTTCTTTATATAAAACTCCTGTCTTTATAAATCAAAATCATATGGTAGGATTTAGTGTAGATGGCAGTGGAGAATTTGTGTGAATATTAAAATTTTTTGCTTTCATATGATTCATATTGGGCTATATGCTCCAATTTTGGTTCAGGGATTGTTTGAATAAGTGAGATTCAGATAAATGAGGTTTTACTGTACATTGCACAGTGAGTTTGCATAGTGATTGCCTATCAACATCATTCAAAACAAAACTATTGAAATACAGTTTTGAAGAATAAATAAACCAAAAAAGAACCGTTATAGAAATGAGATTTTTTTTCAAAAGAAATCTTGTTTGCATAGAGCTAAATATATAATTCTCATTGGAATGATAATACTAATGGGCATGTTACTCTTAACTATATATGCCTGAGCTTTGAGAATGTGGGAAAAATGGAAGACAAAATACATTTCATGTTAGATACTTCGCAGTAAAATATATTTGCATCTGAATTCAATGCCTCTCAGCCTTTTTTGTGCAAACCAATTTCTCACAGACATCAACCATAGCATCCTGTCATCTGACATGCAAAGGAGCAATCCAGAGTTTAAACCTCACTGCAACTTAGGGCATAAATAATTAAACTGGAGATGAGAAAAGGCTGGGAGCAGAATAGTAGCCCGCTCAGTGAGGTTGGTAAGGAAGGGCCTGAAACGCCAGCAGTTATACTGGAAGACCATTAAAAGGTCTTAGCACAGACAGGAAACAGTTATAAAAGAGTTTAGACACTGATTTCCCCTGAATAATCTTTGTATATTTCTGGAATAAAGTAAAATGTCCAGAATATGTGACATGCCTTGAGCTACTGCCTATGCAAGCCAATAGTCATGAGCAAGATGCTGCAGTGGTACCAATACTCTTATTAATACGGCAGCAGCAGGTAGTGGGAAATTTAGAGCACCACCTTACCAAAAGGAACCTAAATTTTCCCTTGATAGTTTGCTTCCACTTTAGGAACAGCCTGATTTCCTGTTTGTTAAGAAGTTATTCTGATTAAGGTACGTAGACGTTCCCTATGTGGTTACTGATTCTGACTCCTAATCCTCAACTCTTCACCAGTGTCTTTCTGCATGAGGCTGAATTTCACCTTAGGTCATATTTTGACTTTTAATACACACAGATTCATAGTTGCCAAGGTGAGTAAGGACCATTGGGATTATTTGGCAATGGCCATCAAACTTCCTTAAAATAATTCCTTCTGTGGAACTTTTGGAAAAAAGATCCAATCTTGATTTAAAATTGTCAGTGAGGTTGTCTCCATCACAATACTTGGTAAACTTCTCCTATGGTTAATGACTTCCACTTTAAAATTTTGCTTTATATCTATTTTGAAATAATAATGTCTAACCAATCTGATTTTCTTCTATGATGAGGTGACTGACTCTGGATGTGAGAAAAGTGATGGACATGAAATACCTTGACTTTAGCAAAGTATTCTTATTAGCAAGTTGAAGAAGTATGGATTGGATGAATGGCCTATAAGATGGAGAGAAAGCTCGCTTGATCATTGGGCTGAGTGGGTAGTGATCAGTGTCTAGCTGATGTTTAGTTGGCGGTCAGTGACAAGTGGATGGCCCCAGGGGTCACTGCTGTTCAACATCTTCATTAATGATTTGGCGGATAAGATGGATTGCACCCTCAGCAGGTTTGCAGATGACATTAAGCTGGGGAAATTGTAGATATGGTTGAGGGCAGGGGTATGATACAAGTTACCTGGACAAATTAGAGTACTGGGTAAAAAGAAATCTAATGAGGTTCAACAAGGACAAATGCAGAGTTCTGCAGTTAGGACGTAAGAATCCCATGCACTGCTACAGAGTGGGGATTAACTGCTTTGTTAGTAGTTTAGCAGAAAAGGACTGAGGGGTTACTGTAGATCAGTGGTTCTGCCATGGCACACCTTGATACATTTAATTATTTTGAGGTGCACCACCATACAGTTGCCAAATGAATTCATGAATATTCATTAGCCAATCCAGAACTCTAAGAAGTTTTCAAATAAATTCCATGGCACATGCGTGTGCTGTGGCACACTGGTTGAGAAACGCTGTTGTAGAGAAGAAACTACACGAGTCAAGTGTTAACTTACTGCCAAAAAGGCTAATGGCATATTGGCCTTCGAGGGACTTGATATTCTCCTCTATTCAGCACTGGTTAAGGAGTACTGTGTCCAATTTTGGCCCCCCACTACAGAAAAATTGCACACAAATCGAACAGAGCCCAAAGGAGGGAAACAGAAATGATTATTTCCAAAGGGGCAGCCATGTTATCTAGTAAAGCAAAAAAAAACCAAGGAGTCTTGTGGCACTTAAAGACTAACAGATTTATTTATCGCATGAGCTTTCGTTGAGAATATCCCACTTCGTCAGATGCTTTGAACAGGGATCACTTACAGAATTGGATGAAAATAAATGCAGAGGAGTGTAAGACGTGGGATCAGGGCTGGATCACATGACTTATGAGGCGATAATGAGGGAACTAGGGTTGTTTATTCTGCAGAAGAGAAGAATGAGTAGGAAATTGATATCAGCCTTTAACCACTTCAAAAACAATTCCAGGGAGGATGGAGCTAGGCTGTCCCCAGTGGTGGTAGGGTGACAGAACTAGGGCCAATGATCTCAAGTTGCAATAGGGCAAGTATCACTTGTATATTAGGAAAAACTTTTTTACTGGGAGGGTGGTGAAGCACTGGAATGGGTTACCTAAGGAGGTGCTCGAGTCTCTGTCCTTAGAAGTTTTTAAGGCCCAACTTCACAAAGCCCTGGCTGGGATGATTTAGTTGGGTTTGTCCTCCTTTGAGCAAGGGTTTGAACTAGATGATCTCCTGAGATCCTTTCTAACCCTAGTTTTATGTGGTTCTATGGTATGTCCAGATTCTCCTTTTAACTGTTAGATCATGTTATACCTTTTTCTGCTAGAATGAAGAGCCTATTATTAAATATTTGTCCCCCAGATAGAACTAATAGATGGAAATCAAGTCACCCCTTAGCCTTCTCTTTGTTAAGCTAAATAGATAGATTCAAGGAAGTCAATCACTTTAAGACATGTTTTCTACTCCTCTAATCATTCTGATAGCTCTTCTTTGAACCCTCTCCAATTTATTCTTCTTGAATTATGGACATCAGAACTGGGCACAGTATTATAGCAGCAATCATGCTATTGCCAAATACTGACTCTCTACTCCTACTTGAGATTCCCCTGTTTATGTACCCAAGGATTGTATTATCTCTTTTGGCCACACCATTGCATTGGGAACTTGTATTCAGCTGATTATCCACCACAATTGCCAAACTTTTTTTAGAACAACTTGCTATTCATTGAAGCTAGAAGATGGGATAAGGGATAAAGCATGCTGATGGGATCTTAGGAACATGAGCAGGTCAGGGAATAGCTCTCCTTTTTATGGCATCTCCATTTAGTTAGAAATTCAAGCGGAGTTCATTTAGTGTGACTTTGTAGGGAGCATAAGTAAGTGCTGGTAATGATAAACACTGGGAACTGCAGTGTGCTGGAGGAAACAACAGTGCCCCATTTGGTTAAAAGGGAAGGGACCTCTATAGAGCTCCTCAGTCAAGTCTTAGGAAAGGCCTCTTTCTGATTGCAAAAAGAGCTGAGCCTCAAGACAATCCTTTATCTTTAGAGGGGGCTGTGGGAAAGGAATCTCTCATTTCCTATTTGGAATATATAATAGGGCAGTCATTTCAGTCTCTTCTTAATTAAATTCGCTATGGAAGAACTGATTTCAGATGTAAAACCTTGTCAATGAAAGAACAAGGAGAAAAGGTGCCATCCTTTCTACTCTGACAGGTTCCACAAGCAAGCATGAAAAAGGAGCTTCATTCTTGAACATAAAAAATGAATAAAATATTGATGATGCCATTTTGCTAGTAGCTAAGCTCTGTTTTGATTTCTGTGTAAGCAGAACTTTTAAAATTCCTTGAAGGCATTGTACATTTTTCCAGAGACTGGTTTATTACCATGGTATTTTGCCATGAGGTCTGATGGATTAGTGCTCTTTTATACAATCAGATAATGTGAGCATAACTGGACATATATCCTTTATACTGGAACAAAAATATACATCATGCCAAAGCCCAGTTAGGACTTGATTTCATTTTCAGTAAGGCCACAGTTCTGGAAAATGGTAAACACAACACCTAATAAGCAGAACAGAAAAGGCATGGGCTTAAATGGAGAGACGTGAGCAGAGTGATCTATGATAGGAGAATGGCTAGGAAATTGAAAAGTAAAATCTGTAAGACAGTAATCAGGCACATCTGTGTGGTTTCAAATGCTGGGAATCAACAGAGAGTCTGGAGCAGATTTTGAACAAAGTGGAAATGAAAATGTTGAGGATATTTGCAGTCACAAGGATGGACATGTTTGGAAGAAAGAAATTAGGGGAAGTGGGAAGGTGATACCAATTATGGAACAGTTGAGGGAGTGCAGATTTAGATGGTTTGGGCCAATGAAAAGAAGAGTTGAGTATATAGAAAAAAGGGTGTTAAACTTAGATACAGAGGGCAATGGAAGTGTTGGAAGACCCACAGCTAGAGGAACAGCTGTCACACAGAAAGATCTGATTAGCAGCAGAGTTTCTGAGGAACTGTTTCAAGACATGGAGAAAGAGGAATCTGAGAGTATAACGATGGGATTAAGGCTGGAAGATGACAACTTTGATAATGTCTACACTGAAAATGCTGCATTGATCCCCATGGGTTGATGCAGCAGGATTGATTGAGCAGCCAGTGAAGACTCACTCAGTTGATCCTGGAAGTGCTCTCCCATCCACTTACTCACACCACCCCTCTGAGTGGAGTAAAGCTGCATTGAAGAGAGAGCATTTCAAGTTGACACAGCCCTGTAAAGACACAGTGGTAAGGTAAGTGAGAGTAACTAAGTTGACAGGAGAGGTGCATTCTGTGGCACACATTTTGTGTATTTCCTGTCAGCTTAGCCTTGTAGTGAAGGCACTAGCTTTCTAAGTCCCCTTATCATCATTCTGGCACAGCCACGGGCCTTAACATGGATGTAAATTAAAGGTACACCCCAGACTACAGCTCCTTTTGTACTGCCAGCGATGTGTATCATCTTTGTAGAGAAGATGATGATAATTTGTTATTATTTATATTGTCATTACACTTTGAGGCCAGGCCTCATTATGCTAGTCACTATATTAAGCCTGTAGATATTGAATTATGTACTCAGGGACACATCCAGTCCTTTCATTGCACAAACCAATGAAATAAGTGCAAATTCTCTCTGCTGAGAAGATGACTAGATTCCAGGGAGCCAGGCTGTGGGAATTTATCCACCACCTGGCACAGACCTCGGCTCCATTGGGCTCTAACAAAGACAGGATGCAAGCTCAGGAGGATCAGAGATTTTAATGCTGAATTATCTTCCTGCCACATTGGGTTGTGCACAATTCCTTTTGCCATGGGTGTGAAGTAGCCTAAGTGACCTTAGGGAAGGGCAATAGCTCTTCACTTCCCCAGCCTGTTGCTCAGCTTCTGGTCTAGGAGTCTGCTCTCGGTGCAGGACCCTCAGTAATGCTATGTCATAGAATGACAAAGATATAGGGGGTGCCCTGTGTCACCTTTGGGTTAATGTTGTATGCTCTGCTTGAAAAAAAATATATGATCTTACAATACTTTTACAAAGTCTTTGTGTAAAGGTAACATTTAATGCATGAGCTCTAAATAATATGACAAGTGAAAGCAGATAGGGTTTACATAACAGCCTCCTTCTGTTTCGAATAGCCACACACAAATACACCTGGAGAGACACAATGATACATTAGGGCTTGGTTTCTTAGTCAGCTTATTAAAAATTGTGACAGTATTATTGCAGTTTGTTTCCTTTCTCTTGTTGCAGTAAGGTTCATGAGGTAAAAAATAATAAGGCCTGTGAAAAGAGTCTTACGCAGAATACATTTGTCTGAGTTGTAATGAGCTATAAGGCTTGGCTTCTCGTAAATTAAATATATTAATGTATTAGATATTCTGAGTAGAAAACAATTATATGATAATGACTTAAGGCCTTATCCAAAAGTCACTGACATCACAGGAGTTCTTCCATTGGTTTGAACAGACTTTGGATCAGATCCTAATTGTAGTTTGAAGACGTCCACACTGCAAGGTGCCATTCTAGGGATCATCCCCTTGCAGGACTGGTAACTTACTAAGGAACACCATAACAAGATATTTCTATGTATTACTCAATATAAGCTCCATTTTCAGCTGTGACTTTGTCACATAAGAGCCTAAGTCACTTAGGTGCTTTTGAAACTGTTGTCCCACATGTCTAAAACCTTAAGCGCCTCAGTCATAAGTACAGCGATACTGGATCACACCAATGGTCACCTAGCCAAGAATCCTGTCTTCTGATAATAGCCAATGCCAGGTGCTTCAGAGGGCATCAATAGAACAGGTAATCATGAGTGCTGTAACTAGTTATTTCGGCGTCCAGGATGCATTCTGCTTGGAATGTGCCCCTTACAATGATTGGTACCTGGAGTGAGCGACACGGAAAGCGATCTTTGTTAGAGCAGCTTTAATGGAGCCGCATCAGGGCACCTGGGCAAAACCCCATTCATCCCGCTGTAGTTACAGCCCTGGTAATCATCAAGTGATCATCATATCATTGCACATGCTTATGGGTGTGTCTACACTTATACTTTAAATTGAAATAATAATGATTATTTTGATTTAAAGTAGTGCATGTCTACACTAGCTTTCCTTATTTTAAATTGAGGAGCTCCCTCATTCTGAAATAAGGCACAGTTATTTTGAAATAATAAAACTTTATATTGATATGACGGTTAAATCAAAATTATTATTTCAAAATAATGCAGTGTAGCTGTGTTATTTCACTTTAGCTGTTAGTTTGATTTAATACTTTTTGCCCTTGTCCCTCCCAGGGTGCCGTCCTCTTTCTATATATTGGGTAGGGGCATGGCCCTTCTTGGGGGCCATCTTGCCACACCTCCCATGGTGCTCCTCTCCTAAATTGAAGTAGCAAGTCCTGTCCATGGACATGCTAGTTTGATTTGGGTTTCTAGTGGGGACCTGTTAAATTGATTTAATGATTTTTATTTCATTAGGTTGATATAAGGTAACTTAATTTAAAAATCTAAGTGTAAACATAGCTTACATGTCTTGTATTCATTTGAATAATATTTAGTGTTAGCCTAAATGTTTTCAATAGGGATCATGGGCATTGGCATCTTGCTTAGCATGATTTAGTAAGGTACACAGTAGAGGCAGTGCAAAATATATGGATTGGATTTTATTTACATTCAGTTTTTAAGCAATAGTTTCATCATCCAAACAACTCTGTGGGAAGGGGGAAAAAGTTACCTCTACAGAAAATGTAATTAGGAAAAAAAGTATCAGCGAAAGTCTGGTGAATTAAATATTAAGAAGAAGGAAACAATGCTATTTATTTATGTTATAGAAATGTCAGATGATTTGCTCTTTGGACATTTGGAGAATATTTGACTGAACCAGGAATAATTGCCTGTCACATGTCTTTTCAGTGCTAGTTTTTTTAATGATTGAAAGTGTGTTGTGCCTTGTTTGTCTAGTAAAGAAATTTGTTTACATGTTTAATCAACATACGTGTTTAACATTGAATGAATGTCAACAAGAACTAGTAGGTGACTTGAAGTAGCCACATAAAAATAGAAGCTTCGTCAGAAACTGATACAGACGGGTATTATTTTCTCTGTGGGAATTTTTATCCATTTCCATCTAAATGAGGCTATGATTCTTCAAAGAAAAAAATCCCTGGAAGCCTTAGTTGTGCTCATTTCTGATTTATGGAGAGTAGATATTTTTTATTTGTTGCCATGTATTAACTTTATCTTTCCTTGTGACTCTTCTTTTGAGTAGTTTAGTAGTGTGGTGGTTATATAATAGGTGTCTCTATAAACAGTTAGCTGACCCATATAGGATAAAACCAACCCCTGTGTTAACTGGCATATAAGGTGAAACCAATCCAGTGCAAGATTTATGTACCAGTTAAGGCTAGGACTTGTGTGATGCTCAAGGGCCTAGTGGTGAACTTCTGTCCAGGTGCATCCACCCTGTACCATCAAATGTTTAACTACTTTTCTTAATATGAAATTGACAATTTTTTTCTGTCTTTGCATGCTTAATATTCCCCCTGACATTTGAGGAGGCAGGTGTCTTCCTTTTACCAGTGTACCTCAGCTTGCTGAGAAATTATATTGAAGCCAAGTCATTAAAAGTATAATTTGGCAGGCCCCAGAACCCTCCTAAATTTCTGGCCCCCCCATGCAGGTCCAGGCCCCCTTCACCCACCCCACTACTGACCCCCCAAATGCTTGCCCCCCACCCCAGCTACTGCCCCCAAAATGCTTACCCCCATCAGACCACTTTTCCCCATGCCTTCCTCAACCCCAGTCCCCATTCCCTAAGTTCCCTCCCCCCATGTCCCCACTCCAGCCCTCCTAACCCCTCAGCCCCCAGCTCTTCCATCTTTGCTCCACCGCCTTCAGCCCCCCATCCCCCTGCACACCTCCCAGTGCACCATGCTGACCCTGTTTCCCACCCCACCCTGTGCTGAGCTGCCCCACTGTCTCCAACCCCCCTACCCCCGGGTCCCCTTACCTGTGCCGCTGAGGTGGCCGAGGAGCTGGGCTGGGCCAAGCCAGCGGTGGGAGGAGGAGGCTGCGGCACTGGCTGGCAAGATGGGACATGGGCCCGAGACTGGCAGCCACCAGAGGCTCTGGGGATGGGGTGGTCAGGCTCACTCCAGCCTCCAGCCCCTTGAGCCGGCCCTGGGGGAAGGCGCCGGAACGCTGCGCTCTGGTGCATTCCTCTATTTCTAGGGGGATCTGGAATGCTGCCCCCCCTAAAAACAAGGACCCCCGAATGCTGTTCCAGGGCATTCTGGCTTACTTTAACCCCTTCTGAAGCCATTGGTTTTTGTCTTGTCTCCAGTATTTATATCTGGCTGGTCTGAATAAACTCTTTGCTATCTCATACAGCATGCTTGTGTTCCTCGCCCAAGTCCATGCTGGAAGAATTTTGACACAGGGGAGCCTGATTTTAACTGACAATCAGGAGCAACTCTGTTGGAGTCAGTGAAGCTATGTTGAGGAGAAAGAGGCCTTATAGACAGTTCTGCAATAAATGAGTCCAATTCTTCTGTTACATGAGTGCAACTGTCATTCTCTTGAGGATGGAGTAATGCCCACTCTCCACTTTCTACATCCAGTTCTCTGGGCCATTGCTATGTTGTGTTCATGTCTGAAACTGTCTTTTTGTGTCCATGTGTTCAGTCTACCCAGCTGTCATTAATGTTGATGGAAACAAGGGAACTCGAATATTTATAGTTCTAATTTTCAGGATCACAGGTGATACAGGCTTAGAATTATGCTAGCAAATATGAGTGCTACGATCTGTCTGTATCCTCCCTCCACAGCCAGTGCTCAAAACCCCTGATTCCTCCAATGTATTTCCCAATATGTTCTGCAGTCAAAACAGGGATAAGGTTGAAAACATGTTCCAGAACAGTGCCCGCTTGGGAAGCACTGTAGTGGACAAGGAAACGCCTTGGTTTTGGGGGGAATTCTCTGATTTTTTAAGACTTTAATCTGCTTTCCAACTAGACAATGGATTTAAAAGCAGTTAAACTGAATGCCTTAGATCCTGAGGATTTGTGTTTAATCCATAATGTACTTGTGCTGCATAATCTGCCTGGTGGAACTTGAATCCCCTTCTGGCTTTCCATAAATTCCCAGCCGTTCTGTAGTGTCCCTCTTTGTCAGAATAGATTCTGAATTAATTGGCTTGTTCAGGGCAACTGACCTGTCATCTCTTCTCTGTCTGAATGCAGGAGCACTCACACTTTGTACAGAGGAATAATAAGGTTAGATATCTGTCTCTAATCACCTCTCCTGCATCTTTTGGCACATGTTTAGAGTCAGGAAAGAGAGACTTGATGTCCCTCCTTCTCCCAACTTTTCCATAGGTTTCGGTCAGTCAGTGCTGCTGAAACTGTAGCAACAAGACGTGGGGCCTCAGTGACCTGAGGGGCACATCACTGTGTTGCCACACAGTGAAAAGTGTGTAGCAGAGAACCAGGGAGTTGGCTGGATTTGGCCTGGGCTGGGTGGACAGGTGTGTCCTGTAGGGTCATATACGCTGCCAAGTGTGTCACAACCTGCAAAAGGTTGAGATCTACTGCACTACACTACAAAGTGTGGGTGGCTTTATAGTTATTTATATTTAAGTTTTGAGCTGTTTGGGAAGAGGACTGTTCCCTTGTTCAGTATTTATTTGGTGCCTAGCACAATGGGGCCTTGGTCTGTGAATGGGCTCCAAGGCACTACCAAAATACAAATGATACCTAAACACACTGATCTCTGCTGGCTGATTTTGCGTCCCCTGAGAAATCTCTCATTCCATTGTTCCCCTACCTAGGGCACTTGCAGATTTTACTGCCTACGTCTATCTAGCAAAGAATTTCAGTTCCCTCTTCCACTGCCTTCCTTTCCTTCACACACACCAGTTCCAGACACGTTACATTTTCCCCCAGACTGACAGCCTCCCTTCCATATGTGCACACACTCCATAGAACTGAGTTTTCACTTGGTGGGGTATATGTGTCTGGAACAGGTAGACTTTTGGGTCTTAAAAGTTATTTACTGGGCAAACAAAACTATAAATACATATAAATAAACCAGCTAGTTTGGTTGCAGGAATTAAATCTGGGACCCCTGGATCTGAAAGTGAGTCTCTACTATGTGACTTAAAAGGGCCAGTCCACCAACCTGAAGGCAGCAGAAAACTTGTACGTATTTTCAGCCACAAGGGTGGGGAGTGGGAGGTGACAAAGAGCCACTCTGTTCTGTTCTAGTTTAGTGTAGTCTGTGCAGGTTGTTTTACTGTATTTATCACCGTCAAATATATCTGGGTGCTTTTCCAGTAGTTCAGTGATTTTCAGTCTTCTTTTCATTTGTGGATCCCTAAAAAATTTCAAATGGAAGTGCAGATTCCTTTGGAAATCTTAGACATGGTCTGCCTACCCCCAGGGATTCACGGATCATAGATTAAAAACCACTGCAGAAGTGTTTTAAGCATCATGTTTAACATCTGTTGCATGCTGTTTGTTCTCTCAGCCTCTCCCCAGGAGAAGCAGCAGTTACAGTGGAGCGTTTGTTTTGGTAGGGTTTTGCTTTGTTCTTTTTAAAAAGATTCCTAGTGTTATGCATTAATGTCATAGCGCATGAGGTTAAAGAAATGCACTTTGCGCTTCTATAGTGAGGTTTGTGATGGTGCTTAACTGAGGGAGTTCAGTTTGCAGTCTTTAATCAGCCTTAACAAACTTCTGTCACCTGCACAGACAAGCTCTACCCTTATCGTAGAGCATTCCCTTGTGGCAGAGGTGTGAAGTGGTTGACCATCGTCTTCATCTTGGAGCTTTAATTAATCTTTGAGCTATCCTGGGCTTGAACTTTTAATGTTTTTAAGATAAAGTCAGAGAACTTGAACTTGATGCAAAATTCCCTGGTAAGTGAGTGTAGAGAATGGAGGTAAGGTGTTGAGGTGAGGCCTTCACTTGCCCTGCCTTTCTTTGGGGAGGACTGGAAATCAAAAAGGTGTAACTCAAGGCAGTATTGTTGAGCTCTTCTGCCTTAAAAAGATAGTCAGGAGGATTTTGATATAAACAGTCTGAACCAAATGGGTTTGCCATTTTCTTAGCCACAAGAGCTGCTTCTTTTTCCTGCTCTTGGTCTTATTGTTTGAAGCCATTTTTACTCCTTTCTTTTGTTCATTCCCACACCAGGAATCATTACTACTTTTCCTGTGTACATGGTTCTCATCTGGATATGTGTAGTACATACTAGCAAGCCACAAATTTGCAGCACAGAGAGACTACTGAGATAAATGCTTATCTACACTTATAGACCAATCAAATCGAGATGCATGCATTTGAATAACCATTAGAAGACACAGGCCACTTGCAAATGTGGTATGTTCAGATTTTCATCATTCTGCAAAGTTTAGAAGCAGTCTGCTCTAGGGCTTGACACTTTTTGTCTCTTGTATGTGCTTTGCCACAGTGAAAATCTACCTTTTGCTTGAATGCTGAATAGACTTCTCTATCCATTTACATGGAAACGCAATGTGAAAATTTTCAGTAGCAGACTAAAAATGAAATGACCAATTCTGGATTCTCTTTATCATTCCCTTGTTGTACTAATGTGGCATATGAGGATCAGTTGCAGTTACATATTACTTTTTAATAGTAGTTAATGTGAGAATACCTAGTTCAATAAGTTCTTTTCATTGTATTTATTAGATTTTCCTCCCTGTGTCCCTGGGCAAACATATGTATATTATTAAATCAACTGCAAAAACTAGCTCAGTGGCATCAGCAAAATCTAAGGAGACTTAACCTGACATAAAAAGACAGCAGTCTACTATATTGCACTACCTTTCTTGCTTATAAGCAAGAGTCTCAGTAAAGGGAAAGGCTTTCCTCTGGATTTTCTCACTTTTAGCAATGAAAGAAACAAGTAGCAGAATCAAATCTCCCTGTCCCTTGACGTTCAGATGTAGGGAATGAGTAGTACATAGTGATGTACTGACAGCAGAAGGCAATTTCTCAAGCAGCTAGAATCCAGATTTTGTAGAAATTATGCTTTGCCATCTCGAGGGATGTTCTGAAAATCCCCGTATCAAAGTCAAAACTAGGGGAGAAGACCATGTGTAGACACATGGGGTGTTAGATGGAGTGAGTTCTGAGTTGGGGCAGAGAATTCGTTTTTGGGTGTCTGACTGGTTAGCAGGGGCATTGCTGGTGCCTGGCACATGGGGCCCATGCCCTGAGTCCTGGTGCCAGTGCCCCGGGTCCAGACAGGGCCCCTGCCTCTCCTGGTCTCTGGCCGGATCGGGTCGGAGATCCAGGGCCGGCTGTCGGTGGCAGTGGTTGCTGCTTCCGGCCCCTTCCAAGGCCGGGCGTCCCTGTGCCCGTGGCTGCCGCTCCCTGCCCTGTCCCCGGCTGGGGCTGTGGCCTGCGGTCAAGGGGCGGAGGCGGAGCCGGTGCCGGTGCCCTGGGTCCTTCCTCGGGGCATCGACGCTCCTGCTGGTGAGTCTTGCCTATGTGCTCAGGGATTAGCTGATCACAATATCGAGGGTCGGCAGGGGATTTTCCCATGAGGGAGGTAGGCCAGTGTCCTGGGGTTTTTTCTCCTTTCCCTGCAGTGTGGGGCATTGGTCACTTGCTGGTGCTTTCTCTGTACTTTGAAGCCTCTAAACCATGATTTGGGGACTTCAGTGACTCAGTCATAGGCCAAGTGTCTATTTGCAGCACCAGGCAGGAGGTTGTGTGGTCTGCATTGTGCAGGAGGTCAGACTAGATGATCATATTGGTCCCTTCTGGCCTAAAAATCTATGAATCTATGACTCCTTGGCTATGTCTACGTTGTAATTAAACACTCACAGCTGGCCATGTCAGCAGACACTGGCCCCAAGGGCTGGGGGTTGGGCTGTAGGACTGTACAGTTGTGGTGTACATGAGATGCCTAAAATCTGGGACAACCTCCCCACTCCATCCCCATCGCAAAGGTCTATAAAGTAATTTTACAGTCCTGCAAGCCCAAGTCAGCCGAGGGGAGAGCTACAGATATTTAATTGTAGTGTTGACATACCCTAGATGCCTAACCTGATTGGAATCCCCCAGTGCAAACACTTGTGTCTATGTAAATCCTATGCAAACAATCCTATGCAGGACTTGAGCCCAAGACTATAAGCACTATAGTAGGGGTCTCAAACATGCGGCTGCAGAGCTGCCTCCTGCGGCCCCTGATAACCCCCAGAATCCTGGGCTCCCACCTTTCCAACCCTTGGGTTTTCAAATGCAGAGCCTCTCTGCTGACGGAGACCAAGCAGCCTCACCTTCCCCCTGCCTTATCAGCCACTGACAGGGAGGAGCCTGCTCTCCTCCCCTCCTGGCTTGGGGAAACATGCAGCTCCCTCTTTTTAAAACAAAAAAACCCCAAAGATCTTCTAAAACAATTGAATTTTATTTAAAAATTTTTTATTTAAAAAACTAAAACCTTTATATAAATTCAATTAAATTTAATTCAGTTTTAATAAATCAAATTGCAGTTAATTTATTTAAATTAACAGCCTGGGAGCTGCCCTGTTCATATGCAGCCCAGTTGATCAGGAGCTTCCCTATTCACATGCAGCAGCTGATGGAGCAGCTGAAGCAGGCTGAGCAGTCCAGAGATGGCTCAGGTGGGGCAGGGGGTTAAAGGAGGGCAGCCTGAGCCTGTGGGGAGGGTTCACAGGGGGCTCTATTCTGGGGGAGCACCAGAAGGTCCCACCACTAGCCACAGCACAGCCCCCAAGGCTTTCCCTGATGCTGGTCCCAGCACAGGCAGGGGGTGTTTCCCCCCAGGAGGGTGGGGTAGTGTTTTTTCTTCTGCCCACCCCAGTGCTGCTAAATTCTGGCAGGCAGGGAATGTTTTCTCCTCTGCCAGCCCCACTCAGCCAAATTCAAGCGGGCAGGTGGGTGGGGGTTGTTTCCCCTTCTGCAAACCCCAGAGTGGCTAAATTTGGGTGGGCGGGGAGTGTTTTCCCCTATGCCAGCCTCACCACAGCTAAATTCGAGTGGGCAGGCATGTGGGGGGTGTTTCCCCCTCTGCCAACCCCAGCATGGCCAAATTTGAGCAGGTGGTAGGTAGGGGGTTTCTCCCACCCCCAGTCCCAGCGCTGCCCCCAGGACCAGGCAGAGGGCTGCTTATTTACGGTCCTGTGGAGGGCTCTGACCAACCTGTTTGCAGCCTGTCCTGGGATGTAGCTGCTCTCCTCCCCTCTTGGCTTGGGGATACATGCAGCCCCCTCTTTTTAAAACAAAAAAACCAAAGATCTTCTAAAACAATTGAATTTTATTTAAAAAACTAAAACTTTTATACAAATTTAATTTCAATTAAATTTAATTCAATTTTAATAAATCAAACTGCAATTAATTTATTTAAATTAACATCCATTTGAATTGAATAAATTAAATTTTAATTTAATTTTAATTAAATTGACCGCTGGTCCTTCAGGGTTTGAAAAAGTATATTTTTGGTCCTCACACCAAAAAAGATTGGGAACCACTGATTTATAATGTAAAATTTTAAGTGTGTTTGTTTACTCTTTTGTCTTTTTGACGATTTTGCCATCTTGAATGGAACTAACTCTAAAAGGAAGCGTGTTTTGGCTTTGGAAAGACTGTCAAAATTAGCACAGACTTCATGTTACAGTTTCAAAAAAGTTACTAAATTGACTTTTATTAGCATACTATATTACTCTTCATTTTTTACTGTACTTCTGCATCCTTGTATGAAAAGGTTTCAGTGGCATGGCCCTTGGGCCAATATCCTGGTCCTCATGCAGCCCTCGAGGTGATCTGAGTTTGAGACCGCTGCTCTATAGAGACAGCCTAATGCAGGACTGTCGAACGTGGGCCATGGGCCAAATGCAGTCTGCAAACCTCTTCCATTCAGTCTGTGACTGCACCCAGCGGGACCACCCTATCTCCTTAACAGAGAGCGAGAGAGTGGTCCTGCATATCCTGCGCTCTGCAATGCCACGAGACAGGTCTTACAAAACCACAGAGTGCAGGGTATGTGAGACTGTGCTCTGCGAGACCACACTTTCCTCCTAACAGAGAGAGGGAGAGTGGTTATTTGAGTGCAGTTTCACATACACAGCACTTCTTGATTCTGTGAGAGTGGTGTAGTATTTCAATTTAGGGTATGTACGGCCCACTTGATGTTCATTTAAGTCAAATCTAGCCCACCATAGCAAATGAGTTTGAGAGCCTTGGCCTAGTGCCCTCCTGTCAGTTTGAAAAGCACTGCTTAGATTTATGGTCTTGTGGCAATGTTTATAATGTTTAATAATCGTAACAGGAGTGTTGGGTGTTGATGTCTCAGGAATGAGGTTGTTTTAATAAATGAAGGTGTGATCGGTTGTTTCTCGCGGTTAAAGTAGATCGACTCATGAGGGTGAGCTGTTACTACATCAGTCAGTGAAGAGGAAGCAAGGCTGTATGCCAAAGTCAGAGAGAGGATGAACTTTGCTTTGGTTTTAGTTGAAGAAAGCGGGTTTAGCTCCCCAATGCTCCCCCTTACTAGAGCCCTGGGAGATTTCTACCAAATAAACAAACAATCACAATGATTTAAGTTTTATGTTATAGGCAAAGGATTAAGATAGTGAGACTTGGAAGGATTAGATTTTTACTGGTAAATATCAAAGCACATTGATTTCAGGGTACACACAGAAACCAAAGAATAATATTTCCATTGATGATTATAAAAATAAACAGGTAGGCAAACCAAGAGAAATATTGCTTGCTAACTTATTAGAATTTCATTTAAGGATGCTCTCGGTGTTTATTTTGACATGTGATGTTGACAATTTGGTTAGGAAGCTTTAACTTTTTGAATCTGTCTCTGCTGTCATTAAATAATTATTGTCTGAGTCTCCCCTATAGCTTTCTCCAACTGTGAACACCTAAACTGAAAAAATTGAAAAAAGCTTAAAATTAAACAGTATTATTCTTTGAAATTATTAAGAAAAAAAGCCCTCAAATTTTGCCAAGCTTAGAAATAATATAGCAACAGGCTCTGGAAAGGATTTATGTATTGAAACAGCTCAGTTTTCATAACTCAGTAACAGGGATGTCTGTACTGTACACTATCTGGAAGGAAAAAACAAGAAAAATGGTCACACTGTGTGTGTGCACGTGCGCGCTCGCACATGTGTGCAAATTTATAGTTACAGAGCTCATTTTACACTGATATGTCCTTTTCTCTAGACCTCTAGTGTCTAGTTCCAGAACAAATAACCAGGTTTCTAGGACCAAAGTTAGTTTCTAGGACCACACTAAATTAATTGCTGGTGTTTAAAAAAAAAAGGGGGGGGGGTATTAATGTTGTGAAAAGACTCCAGAAAATAAGCCACAAACTAGTAGGTTAATTGAGTATGATTCATGGGAAAGGAATCATTCTGTTTTCAAATGTTTCTATAACATTCCGATCTTTAATCCCATGGCTACAGTCCCGATGACTAGTGGAATATACTTTTTTGCTCTTTCTGACTCTGTGGGCTTTCACTAATGTAATAATTCTCCCCCCTCCCATTTATTGAATTGGACAAAAATAAACTGCTAAAAATCAGCTGTAATTGTGAACAAAGGCAGTGAAACATATTCTTAGTAAAATGAATGAGGATAAGGATTCAGATAGAAATACAATCAAATAGGTATGCTTGTCCCCTGGCTTGTTATTCCAAATACTGAAATGAAGAACAAAGATTTCGCTAACCCCCAGGTGTATTGAAACTGCAGCCCAGTTGGATTACCTTGAGCACCACCTAGTGTGCACTGTAAGAATTTAAGATTAGGTTGGTCTTCATTGTAGCTGAACACTTCTCCGTTGGAAATCTCCACTTTGTGTGTCTCCTATTCCTGATCTCGAGTGACTTTTTCATAACTGCCCAAGTAACATAGGTGTCTTTGTTTTGCTGACTTCCAATGGAGCATAGGCTCCTGAGTCATTTAGAGTATTTTTACATAGCTGCTTGGAGCAAGCTTCCCAGGCTGGCTAGGACAGACTCATACTAGCTGTACTGAGGCGAGGTGTGCTAAAAATATTAGGGTGGAAGTTGTAGCATGGGAAGCTGTCCATCCAAATGGTAGCTTGCCCACACTTGTCCTCCTCCCTAGCCACAATATCTATATGGCTGGTTTTAGTGCACTAGCTACCTCACATGCAGCCTTGCCATGTCCTTAGGCACTTTTCAAACGTCTACCTCTAGTCTTTCCTCACTTCTGCCTGATTAAAATGCTATTAGTTTTCGTTTAAAATAGCTAGGTACATATAATGATTAAATATACTTTACAGTTCTGTGTGTACAGGGACTGTTAACCCCTTACTGAAACTTAGTGGGTCTTTTTAGTTGAGCATCTCCTGACTAAGCAGCAGAAGCGTTACTGGGAGGGGGTTGAGACTTGGGGTCCACCCCCCATGGCCCTGATCCTGCTCTGAGGGCTGGATCCATCTTCAAGCCGCTTGCAGAAGGCTCAAAGCTGGAGCGGGTTCCTGCTGCTTGCCAGAAGTGGCCTGGAGCCTGATCGGGCCTTTCCTGCTAAACTGCTGGCCAGGAGATGCAGGGCCTATGTCCTGCTGGCCCCAGTGCAGTGATGCCCCTGCTAAGCAGGACCGTGAAACAGCCCTAGGGTCAGTGTGGAGAGGCAGCCTGATTGACGGGGGGCAGCAGGCCAGTATGGGAGCCAGAAGGTGCCTCTCTCCCCTGTGTGAGCTGGAATTACTGGCTGGAGACGCCTGGGCAGAGAGACGGCTGAGTTAAGAACAAAACAGCCAGCAGCTGGGAGACCAGAGGAGCCAGGTCTGGGACCTGAGCCGAACAGAATGGGGCTGGGGCTACAGCTGTCTGGAGTTGGGTGCACTGAGCAGCTGGAAAGAGCAGGGGTGTTGCTGGTGCCTGACACATGGGGCATGTGCCCTGAGTCCTGGTGCCAGTGCCCCAAGTTCCCAGGGCACCCCCATCTCTCCCTGACCAGAGATCTGGGGCTGGGGCACCCGCAGTGGTGCCTGACTCTCTCAGCTGGGGATTGAGGTCGGGCTGCCTGTGGCGGTGCTCACTGCTCCCATCCCCAACCCTGGCCACGGCTCCAGGAGCAGGCTGGTGGCGGCAGGAGCCCAACAATGGATCAGGCCTCGGTGCCAGATCATGGCCAGGGAGCAGGGTCAGGGCCTCGGGTCTTTCCCTGGGGCAGGGATGTTCCTAGGAGCGAGCAAGGGGGACCCTGGGCAGGGAGACAGACACCACCAGGCTCGAGGCTGGACGGGTCAGATTCATGTGTGGAACTTGAGCCCAGTGCGCGGAGAGCAGGCTGATGCTGGGGAGAAGGGCCCTGCCCCATAGAGCCTGGGGATGTCAGAGCAAATGTCTGACTCTCTGCATCCCCACAGTGTGGCTTGTGACATGTGGAAATCAGACTGTGAATGTGCCCGACACCCCAGAGATGCCGTGTGTGGTCCCTGTGCCAGGGGCAGTGTTGGGTGTTTGCCTTTAACATTTCTCTTCTTTTCTTATTTTTATTTGATTTTTTTGATTGCTCTGTGTTCAATGCATTGCATTGCTTGAACTGCATGCAATCATTAGTGGGTCAGGGAAGCAGCCAGTGGAGAGTTAGCACCCCAGAGTGGGGATACCCTAGTCTCTGCCTTGAATGACCATGAAAAGATTGGGGATCAAGCTCCAGGAATTCTGGGGTCAGTCTTGTCTGGGTTACAGAGACTCCTCCAAACAGGAGAGTGAAAGGCGAGCCCTTGAGGTCAGGCAGGCCTCTAGGTAAACAGGGCCAGCCCAAGGGATTTTGGTGCCCTAGGCAACCTATGACTTCCCCCCACCCACCATGTTATAATGGAAGATAACACATTGATTTTTTTTTTTAAATAGAGAAAAAATTCACTTCCCTCTATTTTGGTGCCCCTTAAAGCCTGGCACCCGATCCATCCCCTTGTTCACCTCCATGGTTGGGTTGGCCCTGTAGGTAAAGGGAGTGGGAGCAAGGATTAAGATCCTTTTGCTAGGCACCTTCATTGGGGTAGTGTATGAGCCAGGAAAGTTCCCTGCAATAGCAGATGCATTCCATTGATAACATAAGGCGCAGGATTCAAAACCTGGTTGGAGACCAAAGCAAATTTAATTGGGGTCCTCAGCTTTGTCGCAAATTGCTTTATGTCCCGTCCACAAAACTGCCACCTTATTCTCAAAAGTCAATCCTGGCAGGCTTTGCTCAGGACAGGGTCAGACTGGGAATTAGAAGCCAGTCAGAAATGAGCCTTGTACCTCTGAATTCCAGTTTCTGCTGTGCTGCTAAGTTTCTCCAGTAATGTTCCATTTTTTGTCTTCTGCCATCTTGGTATTTACCTCATCATCCAAAATATTGAACATCACCAGGTTTGGTGTTCATCCAGTGTTGCTAGCTGTTGTGATTTTATCACAAGTCATGTGGTTTTTGCCGCCTTCTGCATGAGTTTTTGGGATGATGTGAAGAGTTGCTGCCTTTATGCAATTTTGTGGAAGGTGTCTGCATTCACCTTCTTCTTGCATCAAGCAACTATCTACAGCAGTGGTTCTCAATCTTTTGTGGTTGTGAGACACTTGGCAGCGTATCACAACTCTACAGGACACATTAGCCCACCCACCTGAGGGCAAATTCAGTCATCTCCCCAGCTCCCAGTGACACATAGTAATGTGTCCCAACACAGTGTTTGAGAACCACTGACCTACAGCATTGGGGATAGGGAGAAATAGATACAAAAATATAATCTTTAATTTTTTAAAATAATCTCCTGAGTTTTAGATTGATCTCATGAATGGGAGGCAGGGAGAAGGTCAACTCGTGATTTTCAAAACTTTGAGGTAGCATGAATGATAAGCTTTCCACAAGAAGAGCACATCATAGACACTTGCACATCAACTTCCACTAGGAGTTGAGAATGCGCAGCACCTTGCATGTTCAGGAATCAGAACAGAACAAATGGTCTAGTTCTAGGAAACAGGTGCCAGATGGACTCCAAGGGTATGTCCACATGCAGCTTTTAGACTGAAATAACACTAGTTATTTCGATCTAAAAGAGTTTATGTATGCACAACGTTTTCCTTGAATCGAAATAAGAAGCCCCTTTTCCTTAAATCGAAACAGTTGTTTTGAAATAATACCGTTCGGACGTGTTATTTCAAAATAACTGTTTAAATCGATTCCAGCACCAGTTCCCTCCCTCCTCCCAGGATGCCTCTCCCCAGAATCGAACTAGCAAGTCCTGTGTGTGGACATGGTAGTTCAATTTGGGGTTTTTTGGTATGGACATGTTAAATCGATTTAGCTTAAATCGATTTAATGATTTTATAACATTTTAGTATATATCGATTTAACTTAAATCGATTTAACCAGCTAGGGTGGACATAGCCCAAGTGATCGTATGATGGCTAGGATCATTGGAATTAACTCCTCAAAGTTGAACCCCTCCCTCTTTCTTTGGACTCAGATAAAAGGATGGAGGGTAAAAAGTTTTTGAGTAGAACAACAAAAGTTATTTAATAAGTAACAGAGACAGAAAACAGGAGAGAGTCTGGTCTCTTTCCATCCAAAACACAATTAACCTAGCCCGAGTCTACATTTGGATGCCTTTTTGGCAGCAATCATGCAAGGCACGTAAAATGCCTTGTGTGACTGTCAGCGACTTTCTAAGCCTCCGGGACACACTTAGGGAAGGCAACTGCGAATGGCTTGCGGTCGGCTTTCCCCTCTTTCTTCTGGGGGCCAGCTTCTGTGAGCGCAGCAGCAAGTACATACTGACTGTTAACTGCGCCCAGAATGTTGAGCTGACGGTGGCAATTTTGCTGCCATCAGTGAAGACATACCCTTGGTCTCACTTTTCCATCTCTCGTAGACCTTAAGCAGAAAGAGCACTGTGTACTTTGAGGAGACTGCTGTATCAATGACTGGCCTTATGAATTCATGAGGCTTCATTAAAGTGCTGACTATTTCATCTTTGGCAAATTTTTTGATCTCCACATACATTTCTCACAAAACAATGCAAGAAATCCAAAGCTTTTACTGTCCCAAATCTTATGTTTAATGTTTGATAGTTTTATTGTGTTTGTTTCTGTTAAGATGGTAACATTGCTATTGCTCACAATGCGTTTATTCTGTTTTTCTATAAAAGAAATGGAGAAAGCTTTGCTGTAGACCAGATTCTGTGTCTGATTTGAGTTTTCCTGGTCAAATAATTACCTATGCTTACAATAAATCCATACGCAACATACACTGCTAGAAACTGCACATGAATGTCTGACTTTTCCATTCTTCAGTGAAGTATGTTCTTTCAACAAACAAAAAACCCAGTAACTGCTCTGTCATCAGGTTTCAGTCTTTCAAGACTATGGACATAAACATATATATGAACTCTTTCCTCCGGTCTATCATTTTGGACATGAACCAACTCCCTCTGAAGTCTTTCCAAAACATTAACAGAAATTGATGCTTAGGAGCTGACAGTTTGGAAAATGCCAGTGTTCTAAGCATTAAGCATGAACTATCTTGTCTCCAGCCCTGCTGCAATCATGATTGCTTTAAGAGATCGTTTTTTGCTGACTACACAGACTTCACAATTGAATGACAGAGCTCCAGGCCCCAAGAGAGATCTGTTGCAGTGGATCCGCATCCTTGTGCAATTTCCAGAAGACTTAGCATCAGTTGGCTTTCAATTTCTGGATGTTGCAACACTCTATTTCTGAACAGCTATTAAAAAATTATCTTCCTGAGAAGGAATGAAATGACTTTCTAGTGCTGTTTGTTAGGCATTAGTAAGAATCCCCTTGAAGGTTCAGCTTTATCACCTGGAATACAGTGTTTGAGAGCTTTGCAGTGTTGATGTTAGTCCCAGTATATTAGAGATTAGGTGGCTGAGATAATATCTTTTATTAGCCAAGCTATTTGGTAAAAGAGACGAGCTTTGGAGCTTACACAGAGCCCTTCTTCAGGTTTGAGAAGTATTCAGAGTGTTAGTATAAGAAGGAATCTCCTACAGATCAGAGCACACCTACTCAAAGGGGCAGAAGCTTCTTCCATAACAAATGCAAAACCTGCAGACATATTTCCACTGCTTTGAGGCCCAATAACGACCACAACACACCTTTCAAGATCCATGGGTCCTGAACATGCCTATTACAGCAGGTGGTGCATCTCATGCAGGGCTCTAAATGCCTCACTAACAATTACATGCAAGAAACAAGACAAACACTACACTCTCAAATGAACTCCCACAGAAAAATGAAGTACCATGTTACCTGTTGTCAACAGTCCCTCATTTTTTCATCTCTGTACCACAAAATTGGGAGTCTCTGGCTATGTCTACATTGTCACAGATATTGCAAAATAGTTATTTTGAAATAACTATTTTGAATTTATTTCAAAGTAGGATTATTTTGAATTTATTATGTCAAAATAGGAGTCTAGTGAAGACTCTATTTTGAAATAAGGTAGGCATCCTTATTTCAAAATAGAAAGTCTTTGTTAGACTTCTGATTTCAAAATAGGGAAAGACAATGTAAATTATAGGGTGATTATTTCACAGAAAGCTAATTCCGCGACTTGGAATGGCTGTTTTTAGAAATAGCTATTTTGAAAGAATCAATATTTTGAAATAAATCCAGTTTTTAGTATTTTGAAATAGTGCTTTGTTATTTTGAAATAATGAAGTACTTATTTCAAAATACCAAAACGCCTGCATGGACAAGCACAAAGTTTTTTTTTTTTTTTTTTTTTGCAATAAGCCTTCTTATTTTGAAAAAACTTTGCAGTATAGACATACCCTCTGAGTGCTACAAGAAAGGAGGAAGAAATATTGGTGAATGTAGGTAAGTATTGTTTACTTTTATTAATATTTTTTGAGGTAATGATTATTATAAAAATACAATAATATCAGAAAGAGAGGTGGGTTGGGTGTGTGCCACACTATAACCCACGTACACTCTTATGCTGTGGTTGTGTCTTTTATGATCAGCCTTGTAGTGCAATTATGTAATGTTTAATGTGAAGTATGTCATGTACGGTGTTTTTGGAATGGTCACAATGCGCTGAAAATTGTTATGATAGTATACTTCTTGCAGTGTCACGTGTGGTTATGAAGTCCTGCTGTGTACTATTCTCAAATGTGTCTCTCACATGGATTGAATAGATAGAAGCAAATACAAGCAGAGTGAGAGATCATACCTTGCTGAGGCATGTGTGTAGTAATAATGGATTGGCCTAAGTAGCTGATAAATAGATGTTCGTTGACTCAGGATGTGAAGAAAACCATGCATGGATATTTTGTTACCTGACTCTGAAGGTGTGTATGGGGGGGTGCAACCCCAGAGACAGGTGCAGGAGCATGTTAAAGGGGGAGACATTTTGGTCTCTTGAACTCTCTCTTCCAATCTATCTACAGGACAATATCAAGACTGCTCATGAGATGGGGTGGGGAGGTGGCAGGGGCAGAAGAGCCTGGATGAGGACAGACAAACCAGCCTGTGGTGAGCATTATTTAACTTTGGGAAGCTACTAGAAGTATTAAGCTTAATTTAGAATGCAATTTACTTTTATTTCTTCCTGATCAAATCTGATTTATATTCCTCTGACTCATAATCACTTAAAATTTTTTTGTTTGTAATAAATTTGTTTGTTTTATTTAAAGCAGTGCTTGTGGTTTGGGTTTATGTAGAAGCTTCATTTAGAGTGACAGAGTTGGTGCCTATCAATTTCTTTGGTAAATTGACTAAGCAATGTGCATGCCGAGTCCAATGGGCAGCACTGAACTCTAAGATGGCTGTTCCTAGGTTTGCTTCTGGGCCTGAAGGTATTGATTGGAGATCACAACACTGTATAATCCTATGAGTAGAGGACCAGAATCTCTCATTCACTAGGGCAGGGACCACTTGCTTGCAGGTGTTTGTGTGTAAGCTGATCCAGGAGTGGTAGTTCACACAGCAGGGCAAATGCAAGACAGGCCTCAGGAATGGGGGATTGAAGTGACACAGTGATATGCCAGTCCAGACTGCAGAAGGGTATGTCACAGGGGTTGCTAAGAAAATGGTATCTTATTTTTTAAATACAGTACTGGCAACTCATGGGTGAATACTTTTCACAAAACAGTCACTCTATATTTGACTTCTGAGGCCTCCTCCTCAAAAGGAAATCTGTACAATGTGTTCAAAAGATGAGTCTGAGAACTTCAATTTTTAACTCCGTTAGATGCTAAAAATCATGGACTTAATCAAGACAAACAAGGAGTTCAGTGGCACTTAAAGACTAACAAATTTATTTATTGCATGACGTTTTGCGGGAGAAAATCTCACTTTGTCAGACGAAATGTGGGATTTTCTCCCACGAAAGCTCATGCAATAAATAAATT
Organism: Podocnemis expansa; assembly: GCA_007922195.1. Classification (NCBI taxonomy): domain Eukaryota; kingdom Metazoa; phylum Chordata; order Testudines; family Podocnemididae; genus Podocnemis; species Podocnemis expansa. The sequence continues at coordinate 27,478,251 of ML682004.1, read as the reverse complement.
TGTTAGTCTTTAAGTGCCACGGGGCTCCTTCTTGGTTTTAACGAACTACTAGACTAACATGGCTGCCCTTTTGCAATTTAATCAAGACACTGGATTTATCGCTCATTAAAACAATCTGTAACCCACTAAAACTCCATTGTCCTGCAAATGTAGATGTGTTAACTGCCCAATTCACCTTGAATGGTCTCCTGCAATGTGTGTTAATTCCTTATCTGTTCCACCCTTGTATTTAGCTGTGACACAAGGAGCTGGTCTAGAGCAGTGGTTTCCAAACCTTTGTCCTTGGTACCCACTTGAAAATGCCCGTGACCCAACAATTACATCTTTGAGCAATGCATTCCAGTCTTTTGGCACTGGCAGCAAGGGATGTTGTGACCCAGTACTGGGTCCTGACCCTAAGTTTGACAACCACTGATCTAGATGACACATTTTGTTGACCAAGGTCAGCTTTTTGCATGGAAACAGTGGTGGCCTATTTGCTACAATCACCACCTTCTGATCCAAATTCCCTGATTTTGCTGCAAAGTAAAAGCACTGCAACAAGAGTAATAGCTCTGTTCTTAGTTGGGATGTATAATTTTTGAATGGAATCAACTTAATATGAGGTAAGAGAAAATAAAAACCGAGGCAACAAACTTTTGTTGAAGATGTGTGCGTCATGCACCTTCCCTGAGCATGCTGTGTTGATGTCAGTGAAATGCTCCCCATGATCCACAAGAGTCTGCAGTACCATAGAGAAGTACCCCTTCCTATTGATGTACTCCATCACAAGATGGTCTGGAGCCAAAATTGGGATATATGTGCTATGTATTGCCACACCACAGTTAGGGAATACCTTGCTGTAAAGCTATCCACTGTTTCATACACATTTCCAAGACTCTTAGTCCTTTGTAGAAGACTGTGATTAATGGCTGTACACACTTGCAATAACACAGCAGCAATCGTGGACTTCCCTACTGTAAACTGATTAGTGGGCACCCAGTACCAGTATTGAGCAGCCAGCTTCCCCACAGTGATTACTGCACTTCTCTGCCAGCAGGACAGCTCTCAATCTGGTATCCATGTGCCACAAGGTAAGGGCGAGCACCACACATGGTTTCAGGAAGACTTTGCATAATGGAAATTTCTGCAGCCTCTGCTCATCATCCCAGACTTGCATAACGATACAATGAGATCCCTTGTTTCACATGCCCAAATGCAGGGTGCACCATGTGCTGATGCTCCAGAAATGCAATCGGTAATATGATGTTGTTTGTTTGCATGGCTCACAGCAGGTCAGGTACTTCAGATTCCTGTTCCAATTGGAAGCTCATGATATATTGCATTAGTGGCTACGATGTGATCAGAGTAGTGGCAACAACCGTGGAGAGCGGTGCAGGATCCAGCCTTTCAGCTAGAGGTAGCAACTGCTGAGGAAACTGTGACCAATGAAAAATGCCACAAAATACAATCAGAAACCCATGGAGCGGAAATCACTGTGTAATGGGATGTTGAACCCATGCCAGGATGCATTGCAATCCTCTCCTCCTTCCCAGAACTCCTAGCAGCACAAGGTGGCAAGGTGCACTATGGGATACCTACTCACACTGCTCTCACTAGAGCACCTACTGTGGCTGCACTTTGACAACACAGCAAGTGCTTCATGAACAGGCACAAATGTAATGACAGATCTTTTTGATCATCGCTATAACTTGCATCAGTAACTCTCTCTAGGATAGACAAAACCTAAGAGTATCTGTTCCAGATCTGAAGAAGAGTTCTGTGTAGCTCAAAAGCTTTTATCTTTCAACAGTAGAAGTTGTTCCAGTAAAATTTATTGCTTCACACATCTAGTCTCTTTGAGAACTTCACCACTTAGCTTTTTTTCTTGGAATTGTACTTTCTGGTTACTGGGTTAAACTGAATTTCTGTTGTCTCTTAAAGAGTGGGAGTTTAAAAAGCAACCTAACTTCTATCACTTTGGTGTTGTCATAGCAGCTAAAGGCATCAGTCTCACCAAGTATCATTGTGCTAGGTTCTGTACAAATGGATAATAACTAAGAGCTCCTTCCCAAAGTACTGACCCTCTAAGAAAGAAAGTGCAATTGGGAGAGGTTGGGGGGTAATAATTCAATATGATAGGATGTGCAAAGTTTCTAGCCAGATAGTAGACACAACCACAACCTAATCACTAATATCAGAAAGAATAGAGAGGGCAGTGCTGAGCACTTCTGGCAATCCCACCCAAAACACTGAAGTGTGATTGACTTAACACTTAGCAAGTAACTAGTGATGGTGGGGGGGGGGGCAGACTGACAGCAGTGTATAGACGCTCTGAGTCAGGCTTAGTCTACACTTAAAACTTAAAGTGGCATGCCTGCACTGATACCTCTTTTTCAGGCTCAGTGTACCATTACCAATCTCTTGGGCCATCTCTGCCTTTTTAGTTGTATCTCAATTCAAAATAATTGTGGCCTCAACTTATCCTCAGAAAAGTTATCCTCTCTCCTCTAGTGTATTGTGGAAGGTCCCCCCCTTTTTTTTTATCATCTCCCTGCTCTGATGCATGAGTCAATTATCGCTGGAAATGGGATATTGGGTAGAGTAGACCAAGGCTCTGAGCAATCCCTCCCTTATGCACTTGACTGGCTGTTTCTGGTTTGAGAGTTTAGGGTCTAACTGAGTTCCATATGTGTTGTCAGAAAGGAATTTTCTCATAGGTCAGGTTTGCAGTGACCTTCAGGGTTTTCTGTCTTCCTCTGTAGCATATGGGGGCAAGTGATTTTCCAGGGTTAGCTCGGTATATTACTTAATCATTTCACTGCCACTGTAGAGGCCTTAGGCACTGGTCCACCATGGTCCTTCCTATTATCTTCTGGGCCACATAATAATCTTGTCTCTTGTAGATATTAATAGTTCTTGTTGTCGTGTTTAACGAGCAGGTGCTGGGCAGTGTTGGTGGCCTGTAATATGGAGGAGATTAGATGATTTAATGGTCTCTTCTAATGCTAATCTCTATGCAGATAACAACAGGCTTCACATCTCTATGCCAGATTAACTCATCTGGTGCAAGGGAGTGACTAACCTAGCATCTGAATGGGATTGCAGCATAGACTAGGCCTAGCTGGCACAGTCTCAATCCAGATAAGGAGGAAGTGACATCAATGGAGTGAAGACACACCCAGGAAAGTTGGTGAAGATTACATTAGCAGCCATGACTAAGGGTGTGCATTTGGTGCTTTTCACCCAGCTTCACAGCATAGAGATCTTGTTAGAACTTGGTAAACTTCTAGATGTTGAGCTGATAGCCGTGGTTAAGAAGAATGTGAACTTTTTTTTTCAATTTTGGACCTTGCGACAGTCATCCATAGCAATAGTCCTTCAGCTGCAGGTTTCAGACACACACTCTGTGTGTGACTGTACATCTGCTAACTAAATCCAGTGCATAATGCAAGTAATTTGTCACACAGCTGGGGGCTCTAAAATCTGTACAGGGTGTCAGTAAGATGTGATGTGGAGTTCAATGTGTGCATTTCCATCTACGGATAGTCACTTCAAAGAAGCGGAAATAAAGACATGAATTAAATAGAGCAGTGTGAAACTTTTATTGTTATTAAAGCAAAATGGGAATAAAACTTATTTCCAGGTGGAATTTCAGTGGGTCTGCTTTATTTTAAGTTCATTTTGCTTCAGTAGCCCTTTGTCATTTTATTTACATGAGCTCTAGGTAATCTTAAACTGAAAAGTTGATTTTTTGGGGCCATTTGTTTTGTAGTAACTTGAAAATTCTCCATCTGAGCTGGAAAAAATACCATTTAGTTCTGCTTTTTAATGGTGTGATCCTGCTGATTTTCCTCACATTATTTGTTCTCTTATCAGTTAAATTTGTACAAAATAGATGCAACATGTTTCAGAATGCTGCTCCAATGATTTCTTGGAATTTTTAAATTAAACTACAGTGCCTTGACATAAACAGCTTCTTTGCATTCCAAGCATCTGTTCATATTTGCACTCAGTACACAGATAACTTCTCCAAGATATAAATCTCTCTCCTCCATTAGTTTTGGTAAAACCTGCTGATGATAATGATAATATTGCAGTGTATAATGTGTGTCCATTGTAGTACCTGGTCTGGCTGCTGTGTCAGAACAGTGGGTCCCTAGTACTGAACTTAATAATAGCCTCTCTTCAAAACTCCGCTTGGCTGTCTGAGAAGTGAGGGATAGAGAAAAGCCACTGTACACAGTATGTTCCTGCTGCCACATGGTCTAAGAACACATTGCATGAATGAATAAAGTTTTGTTAATACAGTTTAGACTAGCATTAACTAACCTTCTATGGGGGTCCAGAGCTCTCCAGTCACAACAAGCCACGTCCACTGATTGTGCTGGAAGAGGCCACATGAGCACTCTTCACGGATCTGGCTATGGGGTTTGGAGAAGACCTGAGACACTTTCCTGGCCTTCGTGGCTGCTTTTCTCTCTCTTTTTTTTTTTTTTTTTTCCCCTGGCTCCACACCACATGCTTACTGATCCCAAAGTACAAGGGACGAATATGAATAAATAGCCACTCATTTAATCCTGCTGAGAGTCTTAACTCCTTTCATCCTCTTTATATTACATTTTTCTCTGGGGGCAGAGGTGGGGGAGTAGAACAGCCAGATATGGTGTCCTGCCCCACCTAGGAATTATCACATCATGAGTCAATAATTGCACAGAGATTAGTGAGAATCTTCTATGGCTTTTCCCACCATTTCTTTCACCTCCAGGTTTTGGAGGAGAACAATAGGAGATTCACAGACTGCAGTATAAAGAGCTGTGTACCTGTTATGTATTGATACTAAATCTAAGTATACAAGATTGGATTGTGAGGAAATTATTCAATAGTTGCTGCTTTAATCTGTCTGTCACTCTGTGGTACAGCAGTACTGTGCTAAGTATTTCTGTTTGGCATAAAGCTAAACTTTCATTAAAATCATCATTTGGTTATTTGATATTTTGCCCTCATTGTGTCTCTAAACAGCATACCTGCCAAGAAGGGGACAGGACTGTGAGGTAAAGAGAATATTTTTCCCTTCCTGAGTGTAATATCATTAGTAGTGCCTTTGTCAGAAGTGCATACATTCTTTAGTACAGTGACAGGGTTGTCCTGTATTTACTAATCAGAAGTTCTGCGTTTTTCAGCCTGGCCCCTATTGTGCCAGTTCCTATATTGATACAGAATGGCAAAGAGCCTGTCCCACTTCCTCAGGGCACAACACAAGAAGCAGTCATTACTTCAGTCCTTAGACCTTTGAAGTGCAGGTAGGGAGACGAGCTGCATTCGCCCAGTAGCACCTTCACTAACTGGTGCTCTCCTGTACCAGCTGTCAGCCAGCGCACGACTGCACTGCAGCTTTATGAAAGGCATGCAGATGCTACATTGGGCTATACTTCCCCAGCCTATCTGTCTGCTCCAGCATTCATGCAACCAGATTGTCCCGGAGACTGGCTAGCACAGCGGTTCTCAACCACTGTCTTGGTTCACATTACTATGGCTCCACACAGTGCTGAGTGTGTCGCGGAGAGCTGGGGAGATGGCTAGATTTGGCCTAGTTGGGGAGTGGGTTGGTGTGTCTTATAGCATGGCGTATCACGATCAAGTGTGTCACAACTTGCAAAAGGTTGAGAACCACTGGGCTAGTGGGTGGTGCTGTCTTCCTCTTCAGCAACAGATGGCTCTATAAAGCCAGTAGAGACCCCTATTTGTAGGCTTGGCCAAATTTATTTTTTATTTTTTCTTATAACCTTTACAGATAATACTTAAGCATTTTTATGTTTTTATCAATGTAAATTTTTATAAATGTGCTAAATTATGGGAGAGGTCAGAAAATGGGGGGGGGGTGTCAACAGTGTTTAGTGACAGTAGACACAGATTTAAAAATTCAAGCTTTAGAATTCTTTCAACACAATTTATACACATCACATGTCAAAATCTGCAAAGGAAATATCCTTAAATTAAACTCTAAAAAATTCTCAAGCACTATTTTTCTTACTTTGTCTATCTGGAATGTTGATTATTATTGATGGGAAAACAAAATGTTTAGTTTGCATCTGTGTGGTGAAATGTAGCAATGCAAGTCCTGCCAAGGCTACTGTGATGGAGTGTTTACTCCATATGAGCTTGGGAAGCATTGAGAAGACTAAGGAGGGGTTAATCAAACAGATGGGACAAGGAGGGGAATTTAGGTGGTTTAAGTAACCCCAGATTGATGACAGAGTCCAGTTGAGAAGGAATAGGTAGGATTAACATAAAATCAGGGAGTTGGCAGCAGAAATGTGGGGTCCTGCTGGCACTCTTTGGGCAATTCTAAGCCCCGAGGGAAGGGTTTACCCAGAAGGGTGGTGGAGCAGATGACTGAGAGAGGTGGGGTATTAAAAGACTCAGGGGCATGACCTTGAGGTGGGTTTTGGAAGATCTTGGCTCCTAATTATAGAGTCCCAGAGTTGGGACCTACAGGTAAGGTGGACAAGGATTTTCCTGTCAGCCCCTGGGGAAGGGGAACAATCAGGGCAGGGAGAAAGAAGACTGCCATTTTGGACACAGAGACTTTGGTAACTCCAGATGGGGAAAATACAGTAATTGGGCCAGAGGTTCAAGTCATGAAGACAGGGCATCTTGAGTGGCAGGGACAGCAAGAGCAAGAGGAGGCAGGAGGCTGCAGGTCTGAGCAACAGAAGTGGGTGCCAGAGCTGAAAGGAACCAGAGTGGCCAGGAGGAGGAGCCCAAGCAGTGAGTGAAGCTGGTACATCTGCCTATAAATTTATATGAAGTTTGGCTAAGCTTGTAAAACAGAAGAGGTTGGATCTAACTAAACTAATTTCTGTTGTAAATCAGGAACTATTAAATCCAGTGCAATCACACTGATGTAAAGCAGTGTGAGTGAGGGCAGCATCCGCTGCCAGTCCCATTTTGCTTACAAATATGTTTTAAAATGTCAAAATTAAGCCATTTGTTGGATTCTGGGCATTACTAGCTATTCCTTACTAGGGCTATGACAATACTGATGTACATGCTATTTCAAATAATGTCTAACCCTTGCAGATTCTGTTGGTGTGTGTTAAAAGTTTCCTAGTGCACATTAACATACTGCCAGCTCAACAGTACAAGGGTAACACACACTATTTATGTTGCAAATTATTGATTAACAAATTTCAGTATTTTATTAATTTTCTTCATATTCAAAATATTTGAGGAAGGGTTTTGAGGATTATATTTCAGCCTAGGGATTTGTTGCCAGACATTTGTCATTACTTTGGGTATTTTTCACTTTTTGCATAATGTCACCTAAACCACACATTTCTGCTCCAGCTCCATGATTGGATGACACCCAAACCTACAAAAAGTCTTCAACCTGTGTAAACACTTCCAGTATATGAACACAAATGGGCACAAGTATTCTGTGCATTTTTCCTTGCTGTGAATATTCTTACCTAAAAACTTTACTCACTCAAACACAGAAGAAAGGGAAATGAAAAAAAAAAAAATGAAAAGAAAAAAGGTTGAGGCTAGCATGGACAAAGTATGCTTGGTCCCTCCACATCCACAAATGAGTCACCATGTGAAAGTAAACATTGTAGAAACAAGTGGGTGAACAGCGCTAACATTATTACAAGCATGACAGAAGTTTCTGATTAGAATTTTGCTTTAGCAATTTTTGCTATCCCTTTTAATTGCTTTTTGTCAACATTCATATGAGTGAATTTTGTTTATAAGGATTCCATGAATATAAGAAAAGAGTGAATTTTGGTCTAATAGCCAAGAATCATTTAAAAGAGAGTACCGTTTATTTTGATATAGCTTATAAAGATTCATTTATCTAGTTGGAACTGAGACAATAATATGAGCCAATAATGATTTGCCACACAACTCCAGTATCAAAACATGAATACTGGAAAGACTATTTAGTGAGGATGGTCAGGAAATGGGCATTCTTCCCTATAGAAAGTTTCAATTACAAATGTTTTTGGCACAATTTTCTGTGGAAAGATTTGACATTTCAGCAAAAACTAAAAAAGACTATTTCTATTGAAAAGAAAATACTTTCTCAGAAGTGCTGCAATGGTTGTAATTTAGATGTCTCATACTCCCATTCATCTCTATATGCTGGGTTTCCTTGTTGTTCTGTACCTCCTATGAGACAGAAGTCAACCCTCTATATCTTTGCAAGGAAATGACATCAGCATGAAGGAGAGCTCAGCGAAGAACTGACAAGAACTACATAATGAACTGCAGATGGCCTTGTGATTGGCTGCTGCTAGAGTGAATGTTAAAGGAAAAATATTCTGCTTTCATCTTAGCTCCTGTCTTTAAAATTCTAGTGTTCCTGTAACCTGATTATAGGAAAGAAAAGTCACAATCAGAAATGTATTTTCAGAAACCTCCATTTATTTAAAAACATTAAGGACAAATCTTACAGATTGCAAGACCAAGTCATTCGTTTCCTTGCGTGGAAACTGTGTTGTGCAAGAGTTAGCTTTGGTTAAGACTTCCAACATTTAGTGATGAGATGATGCCTTGATATTCAGCAATAATGGCTTACCTGCCCCACCCCCTGCTGTTTAGTAAATAATAAGGGAAAGTCAAGGCATTGATTTTCAAAGTAAGAGGTATTTGTGCTGTGGCACAACAAACTGTTAGTCACTTTATTTTCATTGTGTGAGATAATCCGTAGGGTATGGTACTGAGGTGGTACACTGGAAGGTAATCTTTAGCTGAGAAAATGGAAGGGGTCTTTGCATCTGAGACCAAATCAATATGTATTTACCTTCCTGAGCTGACCTCTCTGAAACTGAAATCTTTTAACTTACTGACAATGAAAAATCCCTTCTCTAACCTCCAGCTTAACTGACTAGTGGTAGCATGTATGGCACTGATGCTATTCTTTGAGTGAAATAAAATGAGTTCAGGTTCATGAAGAAACAGGACTGCATTTGCTGGGGAAGGGGCTGAATTTCACTGAGAAAATTCTTCTGTTTTGGCTTTTACCTGGGGATAAAAACAACTGTTGTGAGGGGTTGAGAAGAAATAGGACCTGGAGGATCTTAACTTTGAAATACTGGCAGCTCCACCTTTCATTGTACTTTACACACCTGTGATATAGATTTCATGTCTTAATATTACTCAGAACAAAGAGAGAGGGGTTTCAGTGAAGTTGACTTTCCTAGTAGTCATGAATTACTGGGCTGATAGATTATCTCAGCTCCCAATCAGGATTTTTTTTAAAAAAAAAAAGACAAAACAGAACAACAAAACCTCTTTCTGTTACACACATTTTGTGTTTTTATCTCAGTTACTGGGTGCTTTCCTCTTGGCCTTATGTTGATATAACATACAAATGTAAAAAAAAAAAAAAAAGCCTCCATATTATATTAAAAAGTGTCTTTCTTAGCAATCTTGGAATTTGAAACTATTTAAAGAACAAATATTCATTAGTTTGAGAAGAGTGGCAGATATAATAGGTGATCCTGGGTAAATGCCAGAGTTTAAATATTTATTCTTTTTTCCTGAAAACTATTGATAGTTAAGTAGAAAACAGTCCTCTTCAATTCATTGTATTATAAATTCCGTGGGAATGTTAATTGCTGGTCAATAATTTTCTCTCTTTTAAATCTTTTCCCAATTTCAAACAACACGAAAATAAAAATGTATTGAAAGAGCTTTATGTTTCAGTTTCCTTTCATGTTTTTGATGTAAGCCCTTAATTATTTTGTGATACATGTGACTTAAAAATTAGAAACTAGAATGTATTGAAACCACTTTATGTGGCTGTTTCACTTTGATGTTGAAATCATGTTACACATAAAGGTTGTCATTGCGGTAACATGTTAAAAGTCAGTTCATTTATCTGAGTAGTGCCAGGCTAGTCAAAAGAGACCTCCAAGAAAGAAGTAAATCAAAGCTAGCAAAACAAGGAGTCCTGTGGCACTTAAAGACTAATAAATGTATTTATTGCATGAGGTTTCATGGGAGAAAATCTCACTGCTTCAGATGCTTTGAAGTTGTGGGAACTTACAGAATGGGAGGAAATGCAGGGAAGTATAAGTCATGGATCAGGTCACATTGTAACAGCAAATCAAAGCAGTTGTTAAGATTCAAATACTGGGGAACAGCATTTAGAATAGAGGCAGATGGGGTCAAGTCACCTGTTGTAATGAGAGAAAAATCCAAAGTCCTTATTAAGCCCTGAAGCAATGCAGTCAAATTTGCAAATAAATTCAATGTCTACAGCTTCTCTTTGAAGCCTTGATTTGGTATTCATCTGGCTGAGCATATCAATTAGTAAATTGTCAATGGACTGATCGGGAAGATTGAAATGCTGGCTCACTGGTTTTAGAAGTTTAGTCTTTAAGTGCCACAGGACACCTTGTTTGTTTTACTGAACTAGACTAACAAGTCTCTTAGAAACGTGGAAAAGATAGCAAAGGCATCCTCAGCATTCACTAACCTGAATGATATGCTGACATCAAAGGCAGGTAGCATTAGAACAAAATTAAAAATATTTAACTCATATGTAATCTCAGTGTTAGCATATGTCTGAGAGAGCTGGAGATCTATTACTATGTTAGAGAATGAGATGATTTTGCAAATAAGTGTGTACAAAGGATTCTTGGCACTGGATGGACAAACAGTATTATCAACAAAGAGATCCAAGAAATTATTAACCAGCAGCTCGTCTCCACTAGAATTAGAAGAAACCAATGGACATATTGTATTTGAGGACTGGACTGTGGGTTGAAAGACAGAGTGTCAACATTAGATGCACTTCTTTAGCATAGCTGCACATCTTATGAAGACACTGTATGTTGACAGGAGAGTGCTTTTCTGTTGGCATAATTCCTTCACTTCTGTGACAGGCAGAAGCTATGTCAGCAGGACAACATCACCTGCTGACATAGCACTGGTGTGGACAGTGCTTACGTTGCTCAGAAAGGGTATCTTTTTCACACCCCTGAGTGGTTGCGTAGACCTACCCACAGACTCCTGCCTAAAACTGTTAAGTGAAAACCAGTTGGTGTGAAGAAACAAGGGTGAGCAGGAGAAATCTTAAGGAAAACCTGTAGCAGGGAAGATGAAACAGTTTATCTCAATGCCACAAAGTGGATGGAAGCAGCAGCTAATGACAGAAGGATACAAGTGGCTGGTTTCTACCATGTGTACCATGGGTGTGAGAAAGATGTAACGAAAATGTTGTACCACATTTACCCTCCCCAGTTTTCAGCTATATTTTCAATAGCTTGTCCTAGGACAGGCTTGTTTAACATGCAGCCCAGGGGCCAGAATCAGGCCAGCCAAGGGCTTTTATCTGGCCCTCTGAGTGCTGCCACAAAAGCCTGGGATGTGGGGCTGGCCCGGGCTATCTGGAATACTCTGTATTGCTACATCAAGTGTGCAGGCAGACATTGACAATTTGTGCAAGCAAAAGCAATGCTAAATATCACATTAATCATTATTTTACTAAAGTTTATTAATAAAGATCAATTTGTATGTCTTAGCTATCAAAAATTTTCTCACTGGCCCCCTAACTGAGAAAAGAATTGCAGTGTGGTCCCTTACCCAAAAAGGTTGGACACCCCTGTCCTAGGAGCTGTGAGCTGGATTGCCAGTCAAAAGTTCATAAACAATATTGAGTACTTACAATTTTATTGTTATTCTCACAGTATTGGATGTTCTTAAAGCCTCTAGGTCTTAGGCTTGTGATTATGTGAGAATATTAATATATAATTTTTAAAGAAGATAATTTCTTTAGCCCTCATGAATATGAAAAAAAGTTTGACTATGTGACTCGCACACAACCTAAAGGCTTAACAAGTGGACAGTTTACAGTCTATGGAAAGAACCCCAAAAGTATTTTTTATGGAAAAAAAAACCATGGATGGCTTAACCATTTCATGCTTTTGGGAGATCTGAGGCGTCATTTTTCTCCTCCAATTTTTTTGGAGTATCTAATAAACGATTGCATTTCAGGGGTAAAAAACATCATCAATCCCTAAAACAGAGGCTGCATAGTAGCTCTCTTGTAGTGTATAGAGCAGTGTTTCCTGACCCGTGTGCCATGGCGCGCAGGTATACTATCAGGTCAGAGCAGGTGTGCCACAAAATTTTTTGAAAAACTACTCAGAGCTCTGGATTGGCTCATTAGCTCATGAATATTCATGAGTTCATTTGGAAACTATATGGTGTTGTGCCTCAGATTAATTAAAGGTAGCAAGGTGTGCCATGGCAGAGAAATGTTGGGAACCACTGGTGTGGGGCTCCGGTCCTGTGATTCATGAACTTATAAGAGCGACTTTTTTCACTACTAGATGGAACATGTCAAAGCATCTGCAGTACAGGACACTTTACTGAAGAACAGGCCTTCGTTAGAAAACTTTACTGGCCTGCAAAGGACTGATACTCATGTTAAGTCAGCAACAAAGGCACATATATAATGGTATTCGGTCCACAGAGCTTACAAAACAGAGAGTTCTTGCTCTAAGAGTAGGCTAGTAAAAGGGCTTATGCATTTTTGAGAATATTCTATTTGTTGAAGAGTGTTTCCCTAAAGCAGCTAGCGTCAGGGCTGGAACTGGTTTGCTGCAACACCCCTTGGTTTTTGCAATGGTCTCCATTATAAAGAGGGTTTACAGTTTGACTCAATGGCTTTAAGCATCCCCACTACAGAAATTGTTCTAGGACCCCTGCCAGTAAGGTGGCCACCAGCACTGCTGAGAAACAAGTTAAAAATCATACAAAACTAAGTAATATGCTAGAAATCCAGTGTCACCAACTCTCATGATTTTTAGCATGAGTCTCCAGTATTTTGTGATTTAGTTCTTAAAACACCAGCTTCTGAAGTAATTTACATACATCAGATCTCAACTTTAATTAAATAAATAATAATAATAAATACAAAGTTTCCAGCCCTCATCTTTGCAGAGAGGCACTTAAAAATATGAGCCCATAAAGGCAAACACCCACAATATGTTAATTTCTGAGATCCCATGATTCTTTAGCTACCATCATGACTTCAGAGCAGCCTAACTCGTGATCACTGGATGTTCAGAGTTGGTCATACTGTGAAATCCATCCAATTGACTGTAGGGAATATTCTGATTCAGGGTGGACAAACAGTAGCCTTGTATTTCTTATCCCTATGAAGTTTTTGGCATTTTAGCATTGAAACTGGGCTAATGGGCAAGGGTATTCACCTAAAGCAAGATGCAATAGATTAGTTTGTGCAATGGTTATTAGAATATTTTTGCTTCATTTACATTTCCACTTACTGTAGTGCTTCATTCTGGAAATATTTTTTGATTGTATCTGACTGTACAGCGAAACCTATGTGTGCCCTTTCAGAGACCATGGCACAATACCATGTACCTTCTTTCTTTTATTCTTGTAGCTAAACAAACCTCTGGAAGAGACTATTATGTGCAAATTGGGCAGCTCTTTGATCTATGTTGCTTTTTAGGATAATGCCACAAATGCATCACTGGACAGGGATAGATGCAAAAAAGAGAAGAAACTATTTTTCAGTGGAATATTTCCATTAATGTACTAGAGTGGGTTCAACATTCATCATTGTGTGCTCAGTCCTGGGCCCTGCCTCAAGCTTCCCTGCAATGCTCAGGCAGCTTGAAACAACTGGACACTGCTACACAGGCACAACCAATCACAGATGTGGCAAAGCTTCACTAGACAGCTCGCAGAATTTGATTTCCCCCCTTTTCCTTTTCCCATGTGGGATACGTCAGAGGAAAGAGGAATAGGGGCAGAGCTCACTGCTCTCTGGCTTGTCAGTGCCTGTAGGAAAGAGTAGCTCTGGAACTGCTCTAATGGCTTGCCTACATCATTTACAATCGTAAAGAAAGGAGTAATTTCTCTAATTCTGAATCCTTGCTCATGCTGAGAGGTCAATGAAACTTCTTACTGGTACTCAGTGTGCTATCCAACACAATCAGAATTAAGTCTGTTCCTGAGGGTCCATGTGGTCCAGTAGATAAGGCACTAGACTTTTCCAGAGAGGTAGCCATGTCAGTCTGTGTACAGCAAAATCAGAAAGAGTCCTATGGGTCCTTATAGACTAACAGATTTCTTCAGGCATAAGCTTTTGTGGGCTCCAACTCACTTTGTCAGATGCAGGACAAAGTGGGTTGGAGCCCATCTGCATCTGACGAAGTGGGGTTGGAGCCAATGAAAGCTAATGCCCAAAGAAATGTTAGTCTATAACATGCCACAGGACTCTTGTTGTTTTTAAGGCACTAGACTGAGTTTCAAGAAACTTGTGTTCTTGTCCTCCCCCACCCAATGAGACTAGTTGTACTCATCACTTCACCTCTGTGAGCCTCTGTTTGAAATCTCATAGCTTTTCTTGTATACTTTCTGTGGAGACATGGACTGTCTCATACTGTCTGTCTGCTTAGGATCCTGCAAGTGCCATTTTAATACAAATATTAATAAACATATAAGTTATACTGGAAACAATTTGCTTAGCTTTACAGTCATCCTTATGTAAAGGAAATGTCCAAGGATATCTAGGAGGAGGAATCTGAAATTGTGTTTAAGGGGGGGGGGGGACACCCAAAACTTGAACAAAGGCAGAGTCTTTGCAGTAGCTGTAGCATGAGTTGGTAAGACATACATCATTTACAGATTAAAGAGAGAGTTATTTGTTAAGAGTCGAGATGATTAATAGATTGTTTTCTGTTGTTTGCTTAGCTCTCATTCAATATGTTGTGGTACTGTATTAACCTGTTGCATTTCTTGAGCGCAGCCCTATAAAGAAGTAAAGGTGTTAGCATGGTGGCTAGAGTTTGTATCCTTCTTATTAAAGATGCCTTTAATTATTACAGCCTGACAAAGTCCAGTCCCAAAGAATATACCTTCTGATAATATATTCTCCAGAAGGCTGTGTTCTGTCCCGTTGTTCTACAGAAATATTTAATAAAGAAAACCTCTCGAGGCAGCTCTTTAAAATGAGGATTTTTCTCTATCTTTCCTACAGGCAGCTTTGCACCAAGAAGCTCTGATTTAAATGGAAGGCAGAGCGGGTGATAGAGGTTACTTTAAATGTAGTCTGTACCCAATGGAGATCTGGCTGTCTACATACATGGTCTTGGCAAAAAAGGGGAGGAACTGTATGTTCATTTACGCAGGCTTCTCTGTGTTTAAATGAACATCTGATCATTTAGCGACAATCTGGTTCTTTACAGTGGTGCAGTTATTTACATGAATGCTAAGTGGATGTAAAAGCTTTTGTTTGTTAAAACAGAGACTTCTGCTTTGGTGGCATTTTGCACATGCTATATACTTACATGAATCAGATCCTGGCCTGCATGAAGGTGATTCTCAGGTGGTGCAGAACTGCTGTAGGACCTCCTACATCAAACCAGCTCCTTGCTGCAGCTGATGACCATGGGTTTATGACCTCATGCGTTTACTTGAAGGTGGTGTAACTTAGAGCAGTCGTTTGGACTAGTGCAGAGTGGAGCAGTGTTAACAGAAGTGTAAAGGTAATGTGAAGCTACCTTTGCATGCAACACAGAAATATGCTTATTCCCTGCTGTGGCTCAGGATCTTGGCTGCTTTGCCAGATATAATTCACTACACAAAGTTCTAGCTGAAGACTCTCTTTTGTTTCTTTTTAAAATATTATGATCTGTGAGTTGGGGCCGAAGCTCTGCCTGAAAAGGGACTCTTGAGAGCTGATCTCTGTGAATTTCTCATGAGCTATTTCACCAGCTTACACAAGCTTTCTGAAAGAACTGTTCTGAATGAGTTACAGACAACTAACCAGAAAAACGTACTCCATGGACTACTTTAAATAATGAGTCAATTCTAATCTGAGGTAATATTCTATCTAATTGTGTGAAATTCTCAAACAGATTGTTCCTTCCATGTTATTTGCTCAGCTCTGGCTGCTACGTTATGCTCTGAACTGACTATTCAGTGGAGCACACATTCAAGAATCTGTTGAGCAGATTGTTAGGCATAAACAAGAAATGGCATCAAGTCCACACAGTGGCTGGGTTTTTAAATAAGCACACAATACATGAACATAAAAGTTAATGTGGTGATCTTGCATCCCAAGCAGTTTTTCAGAGGAATGATTGATCTAGTTTTATGACTCATTTCAATATAACAGTTCTAGGGTGAAAGAGGTTGATCCAAAAAGGTTGATCCTTGAAGTCATTGAAAAGATTTACATGGACTTCGATGGGCTTTGGATCGGATCAATAGGGAGCAACCTCTACCTGCTTTTGCTTCTGGTGCAACCTGAGTCAAGACTGTGGCACAAAATTATGTTGTGCAATTTAGTCAAGTTTATTGAACAATTCAAAGGAAACCACCAAAGAAAAACAAACAAGGAGTCTTGTGGCACTTTTAAAGACTTGCAAATTTATTTATCACATGAGCTTTTGTGGGAGAAAATCCCACTTTGTCAGATGCTTGAAGATGGAGAAATTACCGAATGGTGATTTACTTACAACAGGTGATTTTTACCTCACTTCCCTCTGATATTCTGTTCTCCATTGTTTGAATCTAAACAACTGCTTTAATTTGCTGTATCAGTCTGATCTGCTCCCATGACTTGCACTTTCCTGCATTTATTTTCCTTCCATTCTGTAAATTCGCAGTCTTCAAACATCTGACGAAGTGGGATTTTCTCCCACAAAAGCTCATGCAAATAAATAAATGTGTTAATTTTTAAAAGTGCCACAAGACTCCTTGTGTGTTTTGCTGAACTAGACATGCACAGCTGCCCCTTTGGAACTAGCCAAAGAAGAGTCTCTGATAAAAGCAGCAATAATAAATAGAAGCTGAAATAGAATAACAGTAATACAGCTATTGGGCCAAATTCTCTCTCACTTGCAGAAATCAGTGGGCTTGTCCTGGTGCAGTTGAAAGCAGGATTTGGCCAAACAGTTAATTAAGCCTGAATCCCATTATTCCTTCTTTCACTCAGCTAGGAGAGCAAACAGTCATTTCACTGTCTTTGACTTACCATTTAGATAAAGAACCTGATTCTCTCATGCCTTGGACCTGGTCTTGTCATTGATCTTTGGCTCAAAGGAGTGCAAAGCAATTGTCGTATGTTCTCAGAGCAGCATGGTAGTTAGGACTTTTGGGGGGAAAAGGTCAGACTTCCTAACCAGCCACAAACAATGCTTCTGATTCCCAAACTGGTTATTTAGGAGCTAAAACAAAGATATACACAGCCCCCTTTACTGCATTTCAGTCTCTGGCTCCCAATCAGCCAGTAGATCCAACAACGAAAAAGTTACTTAATCTCCATGCCTTTTACCATAAAGGTTCTCCTGACCCTAAAGGGTCAGTCGCATTACCAAATCATTAGAAGTTTGGATCTTACCCCAAATACCAGTCAATCCTGGTATGAGCAGGTGAACCCCTCAGCTGAAGTTAGTCAACTGTTGTTGTGCATTGCACTATGGTAGAACTAGAAATGCTAAATGTAACTATTGACTTTGGCCCAGAATCTTAGCGAATGTAAATTGGCATTGCTCCATTGACTTTCCACAGTGACTTATACCCAGAGAGGGACTGGACCAGTAATTTCTATTGCAATTTACCATTTATGCAGCTAAAACACGCTTACCTCAGGTAAGCTTTCAAAACGCTATGGCGATCTAGTGGTGTGACATCCTTTAAAAGGCCCATCTGTGGAACCTGTTGTTAACCAACCTCCTTAGAGAAAATTCTAAGATAGCCCTGGAGAGTAAACAAATGTTGAAAATAAAATTTCAGTCACTGAGTCTAAGGACTGACTGCTGAGTCAGAGCACATTTTGAAGCTATCATTGGATATGTTAAAGATGCCACTGAAAATCATATCTACACTCTCCATTATGTCCCAAAAGAAAACGATAACTCATGGCATAGCATGTGCTTCTAAAAGAAACAGGCCTTTCCATTTACAAATATTTTCTTAAGCCTAAATTAAATTATTTTGAAAACAATGGATTGTAATCTAGGTACTTAATTACAGTCCCGGTGGCATACAGAACTTCTTAGTTCTATTCCCAAATACTTAGGATATGCCTATACTCACAGCAACAAAAATTGCTGCTGTCAGTGCGACCTTCCAGGTTCGACTGAGCAGTCGTAGGTGGCAAGACAGCTTTTTCATTTGCCTTAGAGCAGTGTGTAGGGGAATGTAAGTGGCAGTTAATAAGTTGATGGTAGATAACACAAGTTATTTTACGTATCTTGAGCATCGCCTGTCAACTGTCACAGAAAAGTGTAGAGTAGAGCTTTGAGTCAAACAAAGATTAAGTTACTTGGCTTTCATCAAAGGCTTTTGCATTGCTCTGCCACTATCTCTTTAGAAATTTTGGCTCGATTGATGATTACTGAGTCAAGAGGTGTTGATTGTCGTCTTGTACTGTTATAACAATGTGAAAGTTTCCTCATGAAAATGATAGGTCACTTTCTAATCTTATCATACTTTTGTCAATCTGGAGTAACTCTATGGGTGCCATGACTCTGCTCCTATTTCCTCACCCATAATTCCACATCTCTCCACTTGCACTCTTATCACTACTCTTACCTTGTTATGTCTCTTCTTTGCATTCCTGCCTCAATATTTCTTTTTTCCACACTGCCTGTAATGCCCAGAAAGACAAAGCTTTTTTGTGTGCTAAGCATCTTGTACTCTCTTCATTGAAAGCAGTTCTTACACTTCGCTTTTCATTTGTAACCCTTCTGCCAGCCACAGTTGGCAGCAGCAAGGGCCATGTTCAGTATCTAGGGGTTCCTTTCAACAGTGCAACACAAAATGGGCTCAAGCCCCCACCCAATAACCTGGGACAATTACACAGCACCCTTTGGGTGCCTGTTCCCCTCTCTCAAGCACACAGACTGAGTTTAGAAAAGCACCTTTTAATGGAAAGGAGAAAAGTAACTCAGCATTAACTTGGGAAAATGGCAAAAGCAGGATTCAGATGCATAAGACCATGAACATAACACCCACCCAGGAATATATTCGGCAGTTTCCTTTGGCCACAAGTTTTTAAGTCCAGCAATAAGAACTTCTTTTAATTCACCTCTCCCTTCACAGCACCCTCCTTGTAGGTGTTGTCCTTAGTCATGCCAGACCCAGAGGTTATAGAGTGGGGAAAAGACGGCATCTTGCTCATTCCACTGTGCAACTGCTATGTTTCAGCCATCCTGCTGGCGGCTTGCCACTCTGCCGACTGGTCTGCCAGTTGCTCTAATGCACGCTGCCACCTTCTCCTCTGGTTTCTCCTAGCACTTAGTGAGGGAACTTCACTGGAAAGGCAGGCTGGGCAGGAAAGCAGTCTCACAGTAAGTGATTTCAGCTCACTTAACAAAACAGGAAATCATGCCTTCCCCCCTGGAGCCTTAATTAACTCTAAATAGAGAAAATAATTCACTTCCATTGGCCATTAAAGCCCGGTGCCCTAGGTGACTTCCTGGTTCACTGATATGTTCGGGTCAGGCCTGGTTCTATCTTTGAACAATGGGGAGGGGCAGGTCAAGTCATGCTTAGGGCTCTTGAGTAAAGCCTACTACACCTTCCAGCTGAGACACCTGTCCCCAGCCCCTCTACTTTTCACCAGGACTGATCCATCCCATAAAGGCAGCTTAGGCAGTCACCTAAGGTGCTGACCAGTAGGAGGCGCCAAGGGCTGGGCTGGGGCTGGGACCAGTGAGCTGACTGCCCTGCTCCACCAGCACTGGGCCATGGGCAGGGAACCAGCCCTGGCCAGGGACGTGGCAACACCACCAGGATTGGGCCACGGGCAGGGAGGCACTGCTGCCGCAGTTCGGCCCAGCAGCCCGTGTGGCACCTACCCACCACTTGGCCAGGCTTGTGGAGGTGAGGGTGCCAAAATTACAGGTGCCTAGGGCACCAAAAAACCTTGGGCCAGCCCTGCCTTTTCCAGGGATCTGCAGCTAAGCTGCCTGCTTACTGAATTCAGTTCAGATCATACTAATCTTTCAGTCACAACACACTAAGCATGGTTCAGCTGCCATTTGCTCAGGCGTTAAGGAAAACAATATTTCATTACCCCCTGCAATAAACTGTAAAGTGATTTGTAACCCAGCACCAGCCAAAGTGACCATTTGGGCAAAGCAGTCCCATCATGCTGGCTACAGGCATGAGTGGGTGTGCTTATGCGAATACAGTCTGGTCCTGTGGCCTGTTTCCTTTCCCTTGGTCAGTTCAGCAAGGGAGAGCTTGTTCAGACTCTTTTTACACATTACATAGATGGTTCTCTGGTCAACTGGAAAGCGCCCATTGATTTCACTGGGACCAGGAGTTCACTCCTTAGGTCAAGCTTTGGCTAAGTTAAGTTGTAAACTCTGGGGTGGAGACCATGGCCCAGATTTTTTAAGTGTTCAGCTCCTCGCAACTCCCATATTGATGCTTCTGGACAGATTTTTCAATACAGCTGAGCATTCAGTGAAACTCTGTTCACTTATTCTGGTGCCTAAATGGGAACTGAGCTCTCTTGAAAATTTGGCCTCATTTGCAGTTGCTGTGCACTTTTGAGAATTTGGTCCCTTGTCTTTTTAAAAAGTCTAAGTAAAGGACCATACAAAGCTCTGGCAGAACCTTGATGATGATTAAATACAATTGAGAAGGCAGGCTGGACCAACGTATGCAGTTAGACTACACTGTCATACAATAAAACATCATAGCTCTGTTCTTCAGAAAATGTCAAATACCTCACAACAACCATCTGAAGTAAGAAAGTAGTAGTAGTTCCCATTTTATAGATAGGGAACAGGCACAGAAAAATTAAAACCAAATCTTATACATTTTGCTTGTTTAAAGCAAATCACTTAAATAGATGGCCTGAGCTTCAGATATCCTGAGCACCAATCACTTCTGTTGATTTCAGAGGGAGTTACCTCTGCAAATCAGACTCCCTATTGCGGTGCCTAACCAGAGTGTTCAGTGTACCAGAGTTAAAAAAATTTTAGCTTACTTGAGTTGCCCAAGTCATAGTGAGACAGCCACAAGACTAGGAACATAACCGAGCATTCGTAACTCCTGGTCTCACATTTTACCTCTAGATCATGTACTCTGCCCACTCAGTTGTCTTCAGTCCATGTGCTGTCTGACTTCAGAGGAGTTGTACTGAGTCCTCTCAAATCCCCTTAAAGTCATTGGGAACTATGTGTATTCAGGTAAACTCAGGCCAGGTATTACAAACCTCTTTAAATGTCTATGGAAATTATTCCGGCTGTAGTGGAGCAAACGTAGGCTCACGTCCTTAGTATTCCAGTTCCTTACTGTTGTTGGTTGGTTGGTTGCGTTTCCTTCTTCGTTTTAGAATATCTTGATAAACTTCTGTTGGGTCCTTCTGTCACAGAGGTCTGAAACCAACCAGCCTGGCAAAACACTTCTTTGCATCGCTTGAGGAATACTTGGCTTGAAAAACAATACAGCACTGGATCAAGTGCACTATTTAGGTATGTAAAGGCAAAGGAAGCATGTAATAACTGTTCAATAGTGCTAATGTGTTTAGAGGCTATTTTTATAGTGACCAGGCCAGCTACAGCGATGAAAATACTAGGTAAGAAACAGATAGTAAACATCAAAACAATGACCACCAACACTTTCACAGATCTTTGGACCTTGTTCCTTTGAGCCAATTTCCTCTGCTTCAGCTTCAAGATGATGTTGCAAATACAGAAAATGATGATGCCTGATGACAAAAAAAATTCAAGCAAAAATAACATTGCATGCCACATGCCTGCTGCCCGTGATTCAAAATTCCTGTTATAACTTTGACATGAATTGTTCTTACCCTGACTATGATCCAAGATAAATACATGGATGTTCATAAGGACAACTGTAAGCCAAAGTACAATTGCTACTTTTGCAGCACAGGATATTGAGATTTTACTCAGCTGATGGTGAGGATGAACCACTTTAAAGTAGCGATCCATTGCAATAGCAGTGAGAAATACAATGCTTGCTGTCCTGTTCATTGACAACATGAACAGATTGATACTGCAAAATGTCTTTGTGAAGAGCCAGACTTCATTCTTCAGGTAGTAATGAATACGAAATGGCAAGTTGATAATCAGGAAGAAGTCAGCAATGACCAAGCTCAGTAAATACAGGGTGCTTGATGTCCAAAGATTCCTGTAGGAGCAAAAGATGCCCAAAGCAATGCCATTTCCAACGAGTCCTATGACAGTCTCCACACCAAGTACAGAAGGAAGAATCACTGAAACTGTGGCAATGCCATCATTTGTTGTGTTGCTCATTGCTGCAAATCTGGAACCTACTGTTTTTTAAATGTCTGCTGCCCACAGTTGGATAGTGAGTTGAGATGCTTGCAAATACTTGCCAAGTGTCTGTGAAGTGAGCACCAGAGGAAATACAGTGAAATTTCAGGAAGTGGCGTTTGTTTATATGCAAACTATTAGTCAATATCAACTTGACATATTCTCAGAAACTGAGTTCCTCTGAAACTGTTTGAGATAGACTCTTATCAATGGACAGTGAAATACTTATTCTTAGGTCATTGGTATATCTTTGTCATAGAGTACAAAAGCTGATAGTGCTGTTTTAGGACTAAACTGAAGCAAATTTAGTTTGCATCTAAAGTTCTCTCTTTTGTCTTCTGTTGGCTTTTTTGTTTGTCTGCATCACCCACTAAGAGCTACTCTAATTTACATTGTTTGTAATATGTTTATTCTTTTGGAAGTACAACATAAGGATTTAGTTTTCATTATTCTTTGCCTGTGATTTTTCAATAGGATCCTAATGGCATAGGAATTGCCATATTTGGTCAGACCAGTTGTCTGTCTAGTCCAGTATTCTGGCTTGCTGATGGGGCCAGCACCAGCTGCTTCAGGGGAAATGCTGGAAACCTGCAGAAGGCAGCTATTTAATAACCTGCCATGGAAAAAGTTCCTTTCTTGCCTCCATCAATTAAATCTTGGCTTGTGTCCTGAAGCATGAGGACTTAAAACCTTCCACACTTGTTAAATCTTTACTTGAGTAATTCTGTGTGTTTTTACTGCCCTTAGAAATATTGAATCCTTTCTGGAATCCTGCTGAGCAGCTGACCTCAATGACATATTGTAGCAATGAGTTCCATAGGCCATTTTTTCTTCTGCATTTAAAATTTGCTGCCTTTCAGTTTTATTGAATGCCATCTTGCTTTTGCATGAAAAGAACATCAATAGAAATACCATTCATTATTTTATATACCTTTATCATGTGGCCCTCCTATTCATTTTCTATCAGGGAGAAACAATTCCAATCTATTGACTACTGTATGCCAATCCTATACAAGCACCTGTCGTGATGCTCCCAGTGGTTCCCAGATTTCTCAGGGACGTCACTGCCACCTGCCCTCTGTGTGAAAAATTTTTGTCTGTGCCCATTGTGGATCAGCACTCTGAAATCACCACATCTAGCAGCATAGGAAAACTTTCCAGATTTTGCTCACTGTGTATAAGCGGTGATAGGCACACTCTAACCCCCTGGGTCTTTGGAGCATTTCCTTCGATGGCCAGTGTCTTATCCATTGGATATTCTTAGAATTGCCAGGCCTGATGTTCTCAAGGGAATAGTGCATATCAGCTTTTAGAATTCAGCTCAGGATCACCACTTTGCTTAATTCCCAGCAGTTAGATATACTTATAGTGAAAACAAGAATAGGTTTATTATCAAAAAACAGAGATTCAGGAGCTAATGAGACAACTGGAAACAAATGACTGCATGCAGAACAAAACCGTAACATGTTCTTGAAAGATTAAACTTTGCAAATATTGAAATCTGCTTATTTCACCTGAATGTCTCACCAGTGTTTGCAACCAAGTTGGATTGAGACTACTTTTTCATGAAGGCAGTTGGTACATAGAGATTCTTAGCTCACGCCTCTGCATTAGAGTTGGCTGGAAACTGAGTTCCTATTCCATAGAAAACTCTGAACTAATTACAAAGCTCAGGAGTAGAACAAAAGATGACACTAGGAATTTCAAATTTTGGTTTGCAAAAGTTCAAACGAAATGCTTTGACCTTTTAGAATAATTCTTAAGGCTTTTTAAACTGCTGGGAATCTTACAAGGTGGGAAACTGGGCAGCTCAGAGAGCCTGGGTCCCAGGAGTTTGGAAAGTCTGGGATGCCTGGCCTTGGGACTGTCTGTCTGTTGGATTGCCCTAGAGCCAGGGGTCCTGCAAGCCCACTCTGCTGAGGATCCCTGAGCCTGGGCTTCACAGAAGCCAGGGGGGCTGATGGGAGCTGGGCAGATGAGATGGCAGGAAACCAGGCAAGTTTGCAACAAAATGCTGCCTGACAGACAGGATTCTGTCAGAAATCTGCCTAGTTTCCATTTGAATTTAATTGAAATCAATATGTTCGTATGGAACATTTCCATTTTGACAAATTGCTATTTGTTTTATGGAGAAATGTTCTACTGGAGAATTTCTGACCAGCTCTGTTGAGGTTGCTGTAGAACTTAGATTTGTGCTTTAGAAATTTCATTTTCAAATGTTCATCTCCATTATGGATGCAAAAATATAAGTCTTGAAAGTGTGAAATGAGTATAAAGCTGATTGTGATACGGGTCTGGAAACTCCACACTGGCCAGGAAAGAGTTAACTTTCCAGGCAACACCTGAAACATGGGCCAGGCTTGGTGGGAAGACTTAAAGAGAGAGAGCCCAGCTCAGAGGGAAGCTGGCTTGAAGGTAGAGGTGATCTTTCAGACTTCTTCACAGAACGTGTGAGCGTCTTGGACCAGGAACAATCTAGAGCTGGCTGCCTTTCAGAGTCCCTTTGAGTGATGTTAGGCTTGATTGGTTTGGCTGCCAGTGACTTACTAGTTGCTGTCGAGTATGGCTGCTGGAAGGGATGCTCTGTCTAAAGGGGGCAACAGCCAAATAAAAACATTTTTCAACTTCGGACTGAGGGCCCAGAAGTGGTTTGCTGTGAGCTTAAGGACAATCCTGTTACGTTGATATACCCATGATTTCCTGATTCTGTAGCATCCTGAGTGAGGAGATCTGCCTATTTGTTTTCAGTTTCTTGTGCTGTTAACCCAGAAGCCCAGAGGAGACAATTCTGGTGTCATTGCAGTTACTATTTTACTGCTGATCATTTCACTGGAAACTTCCATCTAATTTTCTTCTTGCTAACAGTCCAAACTGCCAAAGCCTCAGTGTTACCCTACCAGCTGCCAGTCTTCCAGCTTCACCCTTGCTAACTTCTCTGATGCAGTTAAATACTGTGCAAAATGTGCAGCTGGTGGGAAACCAACCACATGAGAGCAGTGTGAAATAAAGAGAATTTAGTATTAATAGAACAAAAGTACTGTGTCAATCGGATTTTTTTGTGTTAAATTTAAAAGTGGAGGTTTCTCTATTGACTTGATCTGAAGCTGCTTCTGAATTTCCACCAAAATGCTCCAAAATGAAGTCTAATTCACTGTAGAGAATTAAGAGCCTTGGCTATGACTTCTCTAATACCTTATCCCTGGTGAGTCTTATCTTCAGAGGAGCAGAGTCAGAATTCTTCATCACAGGTTAAGCAAACTGTCACTCCTTGTTAATTGTTTTGCTGTAGCACCTCAGTGCACCAGATGAGAACAGGGCCCCATCATGCCTGGCATCACATACACAGTAAGAGAGAGCCCCGGGCTCAGAGCATTCCATTACTATTCATTCTTATTATTTTCTTTTTATAGATGGGGAACTGAAGCACAGAGAAATGAAGCAATTTGCCCAAGACAACACCAAACTAGGTGGCATAGGTGGGAATGACCTCATGTTTCCTGAGGTCCCAGGCACTAACCCTGTGACTGTCCTTTGCTTTGGAAAACTGCACACAAGAGTCCATTATGCAGGCAAGAATCTAGTCCCTACTCTCTGGAACAATGCTTTTTAACTCATGTTAGGTTCCATTTAATTCCTCATTTTGCTCTGATAGATGAATTGAGAACTAGGTAACTTACTTTCTGTTGATCTTTCAATTAAGCCTTAAAAGCTGAAGGTTTCTGTTTGGAACTGGCTCAATTGCTATTAGTCCAATGTCTCTCTCTTTCATAGAATCATAGGGTTGGAACAGACCCCACGAGGTCATCTAGTCCAACCCCCTGCCAAAAAAGCAGGACCACTCCCAGTAGATTATCTCAGCCAGGGTTTTGTCCAGCTCAGCCTTGAACACCTCCAGAGATGGAGGTTCCACCACTTCCCTGGGTAGCTTAGTCCAATGCTTCACCACTCGCCTAGTAAGAAAGTTTTTCCTAATATCCAGTCTGGACCTCCCCAGCTGTAACTTGAAACCACTGCTCCTCTTTCTGTCCTCTGTTACTACCGAGAACAGTCAAGCTCCATCCTCCTTGAAGCAACCCTTCAAGCAGTTGAAGGTTGCTATCAAATCCCCCCTCAGTCTTCTCTTTTGTAGGCTAAATAAGCCTAGTTCCTTCAGTCTTTCTTCATAGGGCTTGTGCTCCAGCCCTTTGATCAGTTTGTTGCCCTCCACTGGACTCTCTCTAATTTGTCCATGTCCTTTTTGTAGTGGGGAGCCCAAAACTGGACACAGTATTCCAGATGCGGCCTCACCAGTGCCGAGTAGAGGGGAATGATCACATCCCTTGATCTGCTGGTAATACTTCTTTTGATGCAGCCCAGTATGCCATTGGCCTTTTTGGCAGCAAGAGCACACCGCTGACTCATATCCAGCTTCCCATCCACCATGACTCCCAGGTCCTTTTCTCCAGTGCTGCTATTTAGCTGATCGCTCCCCAGCCTGTAGCAGTACATGGGGTTTTTTCATCCCAAGTGCAGGATTTTGCACTCGTCCTTGTTGAACGTCATGAGATTTCTATTGGCCCATTGCTCCAATTTGTCTGGGTCTCCCTGAATCCTGTCCCTGCCCTCCAGGGTGTCTACCATTCCCCCCAGTTTGGTATCATCCAAAAACTTACTAAGTGTGCAATCTATCCCATCATCCAGATCATTAATGAAGATGTTGAACAGAACTGGCCCCAGGACCGACCCCTGGGGCACAACACTCGTTACTGGTTGCCAACTTGACATGGAGCCATTGATTTCTACATGCTGAAACCATTGATCATAGAAGGCGATGAGGTTGGTCAGGCATCATTTTCCCTTGGTGAATCCATGCTGACAGTTCCTGATCACTCTATTTTCCTCCAAGTGTTTCAGGATGGATTCTTTGAGAAGCTGCTCCATGATTTTTCCAGGGATTGAGGTGAGGCTGACAGGTCTGTGATTCCCTGGATCCTTCTTTCTGCCTTTCTTGAAAATAGGCACTATATTTTCTTTTTTCCAGTCCTCCGGCACCTCCCCTGTTTGTCATGAGTTTTCAAAGATAATGGCCAGAGGTACTGCTACCTCATCAGCCAACTCCCTCAGCACCCTTGGATGCAGGTCGTCCGGCCCCGTGGACTTGTGCACATCCAGCTTCTTTAAGTAGTCCCTAACCTGACCTTCTGTCACCAAGGGCCTCTCTTCTTCTCTCCAATCTACCATACCCAGTGTAGTGGGCTGGGAGCTGGCCCTGCCTGTGAAAACGGAAGTAAAAAAAGCATTGAGCACTTCAGCTTTTTCCTCATCCTCTGTCATGAGGATACCTGCCCCATTCAGTAAGGGACCTACACCATCCCTGATCCTCTTCTTGTTATTGATATACTTGTAGAACTCCTTCCTGTTATCCTTCACATCCCTTGCTAGCCGCAACTCCATTTGTCCTTTGGCCTTTCTGATTTTATCCCTGCAGTCCCTAGCAATGTCTTTATATGCCTCCTTGGTCATCTGTCCTAGCTACCGCTTCCTGTAAGCTTCCTTTTTATGCTTTAGCTCAGTGCAGAGCTCTCTGTTAAGCCACTCTGGGCGCCTTCCACATTTGCTGTACTTCCTCTTTATCTCTTTATTATGCAGTGAATTGCATGAGAGTTGGGACGTGCCCTCCCCCCAGAAGTGGTAGCATTTCAAGGCAGTTGTGGGTATGTAATTTGTGCAGTACTGTGAGACTCATCAAAATGAAGCAAAGAGTCCTGTGGCACTTGAAGACTAACAGATTTATTTATCACATGAGCTTTCATGGGAGAAAATCCCACTTCATCAGACACTTTGAAGATGTGGGAATTTACAGAATGGTAAGAAAATAAATGCAAGGAAGTATAAGACATGGGATCAGTTACTGTTAGTCTTCAAGTGCCACAGGACTCCTTGCTTCTTGTGCTGAACTAGACTAACACGGCTGCCCCTTGGGACCTCATCAAAATGAAAATGCTAAGTAAACTGTAAGGTATTAGTAGTAGCATTTGTTATAGGTGCAGCAGAACAATTAAACAAAATAGCTGCTCAGAACAGCTCACAATTAAAAGTTACTTGAGTATTTTTGCCTTTTGCCCTCTAGGACCCCAGAAGTTTCAAAAGACTCTTGTTGTAAGAAAGTTTGCAACACCTTGCAAAAGAGCTTATCAAACCAAGCCGGAAGGTTTAACAGAGAAGTCTGACCATTTGTGAAATCTTACATTATTCTTTTTAAGATACATTGGACCATCTTCTTCCCTGGTCTAAATCAGCATAGTCAACTGAGCAACAACCACAGGTGAATTTGACTCATGCTGAATTTCTAAAATCTCACTGATGAAAAGGATAAGATTGTAATAGTTGCCCTTAAATGAACTGACATTGGATGTGGCAGAAGGGGGTGGATGGCAATGATCAAGACACCTAAATCTTTGCTTGTAGATCCTAATGGTAGATGCTGCATGGCAAATTGCCTTCTTAACTGAAATGTTATGTCTGGTTATGTGAGAGAGAGGGTCATGGTAACCCAACAGAGCATAGTCAGATTTTATTTAAGTTTTGTGTTAGTAGAAAAAGTTCATGATATTTACTATGCATCTGTGAGATACAAGGGAAACAAAATCATTCCTTCTAATACTGAAGTCTCTGATGATAGTCTGCTAGGGCTGTAGTTCCAAGCTGGCGGAGTGTGATGGGAATTCTTGCTGGGCATGGGGAAGGGGGGACCTTTGTGACTATAAGTATCATCTCCAACTTCTGCAAGGTGGCTAAACAACACAGGCCTTTAGAAAGTTGTTGATATTTTCACAGCCTACAAGATGGGGGTTCTGACTTGTCTGGGTTGGCTGGATTATAGCAGTTGCATTGTGGACTTATTTGTTCAGCACATATGGCCTTGCTAGCCTGCAAAGGTCACTTATGATAACATGTAAAGGAGGCCTATCCGATCCTGGTGTTAAAACAGCACCAATCTCAAGCAATGCCTCTAGAGGAGGACACTGAGTCCTGTGACCTGGAAGTTTCCGATTTTTTACTATTGTGCTTGTTAACCCTCTGAGAGGAGTACTAAGTTAAGACTATGCTGCTTTAGTAGCAAAAGCCATCAAAAGAAAGACAGAAACCATGGTGAGAAATATTAAGAGTTAGCTGCTACTAAGAATTTATGGCAAGATGTCCAGAAGAAGATGTATGCCCCTGATTCAGAACACAAAAGGAACGGAGAGGCAGAAAGGACGCCTGGACTCTGGCCAGGTCATGAGAGTCAACATCCCTATTCTTATAGCCTCCAAAGGCTCAGAACTTTGTTTTGAAGTCTCTTCTAAATGTCTGTCTCCTTCAGCGAAGTGTCTCTTAGCCCTGTGGAGCGGCATTGCTTTGGTACAAACAGAGCAGAGAGCTGCACCTACAGATCTGCCCACACTGCTTTGTGTTCCCTAACTGAAAGTATAAAGCCAC
This sequence comes from Podocnemis expansa, assembly GCA_007922195.1. Lineage (NCBI taxonomy): Eukaryota > Metazoa > Chordata > Testudines > Podocnemididae > Podocnemis > Podocnemis expansa. The sequence goes on along the minus strand of ML682004.1, from coordinate 27,448,501 downwards.
ATACACGTTGGGGCAAACTTCCTCTTCAAACTGACAAGGAATATGTGTTTATTAGAAGGATGTTCGTAAAGATAGGTCATTTGAAACCTCTACAGCTGCTCAGCTCTATGCTATACAGGTACTTGTGCCACTGTTGTCACTGTAATGTCTGAGCAACTTCCACAGGTTCATTAAACTGTATGGCTAACAGTTGTCACATCTGGGTCTTTCTTTTATCTTCTCCCCAGAAGGAGAATTTTGCCTGCAGTGTAGTGGTATGTGTTGAACCCCCGAGTTCGCAATGTAACTGCAATGGACCGGGGACACCCACCAAGGAGACGGACACCAATTTCCAGTAGAAAAAATTTTATAGTGGTCTCATAAAGGCATACAACGAAATAGCAACAAAAATGCCTGTGGGGGGTAAACGGCTACACAGTGAAAAAGACTATGCAGGATACTAGTGGGACAATAAACAGCTATGTAGTAAAAGGACTACACAGGGTACAAATGAAAAACCACACTTATAAACAATGCATAAAAGGAAAAAAAACTACACTTCTAAACAATGCATAAATGGGAAAAAGCTATACTTATAAACAATACCTAAAGAAAAAAAAGACTACACTTATAAACAATGCATAAATGGTATTATAGAGAAAAGAGGAAAAAAAGGGGGGGAAGAAACAAATCGAGAGAAGTAGAATGACTGTATCAGTTTATAATACCTGTCCTAGCACCGTAGTGGAACCCAAAACGAGGAGGCAGACCAGCTGCAGCATCCCAGTACGTAATCGTTTGGCCGGCAATTCGAGTACACCCAAAAGTCTTGCGGGTGGGAGCTCCCTGTCTTGGCCGGGAATCAGTCCGACTGGTCCATGACGTGCCCTTTAGTGTTTGAGGGTGGGCGAACACTTGAGCCAGCCGAGGCAGGGGCTTAAATAGTGTACTGCATGGCCAGAGTATAAAATAGCCAATTGGAAGTGAGGTGCAGGTCAGGACCAATGATGTAACTGGGACCCCGGACAATGATCCCTCCTTTGTGGTGATGGGGGTGTGGAGAAACCGTTCAGGGGGATAGAAACTAACCCCCCTCCTGATGACACAAGGCTAAGGAGGTAGAAACTCACCCAGGAAATCGAGGCCCATCAGGGGAGATCGATACTTAACACTCCTCCCTGTGAGCTCCATAGTCTAGAGGGCTACATGGGGGCCGGGGGCCATTAAGTCTGCCACCTCCGTTGATGGTATGTTTCATATATACAAGCTGCTCTGCAAGTAGAAGCATGTCTCACTCTTGCAGCAGACGGTGGTGAGGTCTGTGATAGTCCTGGTTTTAAATTTGTATAGCAGTTTAGGACTCGGCATGTTATAGGGGGATCAAAGGAGACTAAAAAGGGGGCAGAGAGGTTCCCGAGCTCACAGGAGATCCATGGCTCATACCCTAACATCCCTTACCATGTGAAACTCTTCATCAACACAATTTATTGTTGGGTCAGTAAAGGGGAATGAGGGCTGGTGGCTTATGTCAGTCCTGCTTAGGGCTGCCATGGGTGGGTTGAATCCCTGCTGGGAGCTGGGATATCCCAGAGAATGCCTCTAACGCACATCTCCCTGCTGCCATGCTTGTGGCAATGGAGAATTGTCAGGGTGCAGGATCACCTCTGTGTCTGCATCCAGTCTGCCTTACAACATCCCCTGCACTGGGTTTCTGCAGGGACTTGTTTCTGCACGGGTGGCATTAAGCTGAGGAGTTTTTGTCTGTCCTGTGACAGCAGGGGAGCTAAAAGGTATAGAGTTCCACAAAATAATGGGGAAGAAGTGCATATATATCCCACAAGCGTCTTGGCACCCATGGGGTTTGAACCAAAATTCCTTATCAGTCTACAGGCTCTATGCTGTTCACTGTCTCACCTGCCCCATGGGTACCCACGGTTACTCTTTTTCCTCACTAGTTATCCTATTGCACAAGTTTTTCTTGTGAGTAGATGATTGAGGCCATAGCCAGTGCATATGGCTGGAGTTTAGGATTTTGTTATGTCATAACTGTACAAATCTGTTTCATGTTTGTAAAAAATCTTGTTCCTCTGACACAGTTGATGTTTGGCTCTTTGCTCCAAGGTTAGTCACAGCATCAGCCTGAGGTCAGCATAATTTCTTGAGCATCCTTGGAGAAAACATTTAGTACAAGAGACTAATTTTTTATTGCACCTAGATTACTTCCTTCCTCTCTTCCTTGCCATTAAAGGGTGTTTAATACTTCCTTGTTTTTTCTAGTAGTTATTTCCCATATGAATTCCTCTGGAAAATTCTGGTGGGAGAAGTGATAATGTGCTCTTCTAACTGCAGCCCTGCCAGTTGTTTTCTTACTTGCTGATTTTTGTTTTTTGTCTCTTCCACTTCATTTCAAGTGTAATTCCTCCTGTTTCCAAGATAGATCTCGGTTAAGTAATGCTGCCATAAGGATAAAGCCTGTGACAAGGAGCCACATTCTGGTTTTTCTTGCATGAGTGAACAAAGGCTTATCCCTCTTGGGCACCTATGCAGGGGGCAGCTGAAATTTTCCAGAATTCAAAGTGTGGTGCATTAGATTCCCAGAAGTAAGCCTGTGTTCTCTGCCTGTGAAATGCCTCCAGTTACACAACCTCCCCTCACCTCCCAAGATACTGGCCTGCTTCCCCTCTACTAATATGGTCATAGGTTCTAAAGGCACAGCCTGGCTCAGTTGCTTTGCCAGTCTACCTGCTTACTACTCCTTGTTCAGTTTCCCATGTCTATGCACATAAGTAAGCTAAATTGTTTTTCCTGATATTGGCAAAACCCAAATTACATACTTTAGTGCTGGAGCTGCAAAATACTGATTTGGCCTAGTTTGACAGGAAGAGTTGCATGCACCAAACTGTATAGTTTTCAGTCCGAAAAGTTGCATACACTATTCATGCTGTGTGTACCAAGGTGTTTACATGTGTGACTGATTATTTTATTAAAGCATGCATTACACCTATAATAGCTATCTAGTATCTGTAACCTGTTGAAAATCATAGGGGAAATCAAAGGGGAATTTATGAAATATTTAGTTGATTCGATTAATAGCTCTTTAATTACAACATTTTTTGCAAACATTCTAGGGTCAGCTAAAACTCTTCCTTGGTAGTTCATATCTTTCATGTAAACTTTCAGATTGTCATCGTTTCTTCCCCTAATGAGCACCATCAACAATTGTCTGAAGAGTCAGCATGAAATATTGGAAACGCTGAAAACACAGCTGAGAGCTTTATAATTGTGACAAGTTCGAAAGGGGCAGTTGTGTCACCAGAGTGAACCATCCCTGGGTTTCACCGGCTGTTAGCATCCAATTTTTAAACCCTCAGCCATTTCGCTTTTATGAATTACACTGAGGTATGCAGCTACAATAAGGTATATATCTGTGCCATGCCAAGACTCCCAGGCCATTGTGATGTCAGCGGTGACTCAACCAACTGCTCCCAAGGGGCTCACATGGGATACTTCACATCATGCACACATGCACATAGCGAATTAGTATAGTAGCTTATCAGTAGTGTGGCCCCCTGTAAAAAATTAGTTATAGTGTCCTCAGAAGTCACTGAAATGCTTCAAGCGAGGGCATTATATAATATTGGGAGTTTACCTAAGTCTCCTATTTTAATGGTCAAATGTTGCACTCAGATGTGCTTGCTCCTATTGATTTCAATAGACAAACTATTTAAATACCTATTACTGAGGCATTGCAATGATCCAGTGATGAAGGCCTGGTCCACACATAGTTTGTGTGCTGGTCAGATAAGAGTGTGACTTTTTTTTTTTTTATTTAAAATAACTGATCTTTATGTCAGTAACAAACCCCTAGTATGGAAAAATTTACACCAGTATAAAAACACCTCATGCTAATGTAGCTTATTCCCCTCCTCCTGCCCTCTGGACTAAACTAAACTTGACATAAATACCGTTATAGTTGTGTTCATACTAAGGGCTTGTAATGCTGTACCTAGACCAGCTGAGTAATTTTTTGTTTATTCTTCCTGTAAAATGAATCGTAGCTGAAGCTTTTTTTTAATTCAGTCTGAGCAGAGTAATATTCATTAGAAACACATTTTTCTGCAGTCTAAGGTTTTTCCTGACCTGGCCTCTCCATCATTCAGTAATGCTTTTAAGGCTTGTGAGGTGTACTAGAATGCCATTGCCTGTGTTATTAATAAGTCATTTACTGACTGTGATCATGGTAATATCACTCCTTTTGTCTGGCCGTAGCTTTTAACTGAATTGAACACATGCTTTTATTTAATTATTTGGCATTTAGTTGTCAATCTTTGGCTTTTGGTTCATATTGACCAAGCGTCAGTCTTACATGTGCTCCTGTCTCATTGCATGTGGTCATTTCATTCACTCTTGTTGCAGGATTTAAGCTTCCCAGCACTCTTGTGTGATAGATACCTCATTTAACAGCTAGGGAAACAGAGGTGAAATGCTGGGGCCTGTGTCACACAAGAGGTCTGCAGTAAGGCTCGGTAAGGAACTGAGGTCTCCTGACCCTTCAGCCTGGTGCTTTAACAACAAGCCCCTCCTTCCTCCCAAATGGCTACATTATGGCTTGCATATGTGTGCACATGTGTGCATGGAATAGAGCACCATCTATTGCATGAGCTCTGACTGCTAGAATCACAGCTGTCTTGCATGCTCGCTCACTCACTCATTGCAACCCTGCTCTCTGCTGTAAAGTTACATCAATCACCGATCAGTCTAATCCACTGCACCGTAAATACCTAAATAACATCTTGGACCATACAAGAGGTGGAAAATGGACTTACAACTCCACAAAAGGCTTTACAATCCTTAAAGATAGTATCATCATTCTGCATATACAACTCTCCCTGACATCGCTGGGAGTCCTGCTGCTGCTCAAGGGCAGTATATGGCTCTATGAGGGGCTCCCAATTAGGGTTCAGTTCTGCTCTGTTGAATTGAAACCATCAAGGGAACTATGGCTCAGGGAAACACTTTCCTGCAGCATGGAACACTGCTTTCATTCTGGTAGGCTATGGGGCGTGTCCACATGCTGCACTATGCATTAGGCACTGATAACTTGCATCTGCACCCCATCATGTACATTATTTCTTGCAACCCTTACTATTCAACCAGAAGCATAAATCAGTCATTTTCTAACCAGAAAGGAAAAATGTATTTGAATGAGGATGAGCCACCGTATGGCCTCACAGCTGCACATGCACAAACTGAAGTGGGAGTCCTGAACTAGAAGTCTCTGATGGTGGATTTTTGCGCCATATGGGGGAAGAAGCACAACAACATGACAACTGCTCCTAATTATATAATATAAATGTCAAGCAGGCAGTCATGTTCAAAATTCAAGGCTTGCACCATGCCAGAAAGAAAGCTGCCTTAATCTTTTCTGCAAATTCTTCTTTGGGAACAAGGAAATTTGGAGGAAGAAGAGATTGCAGCCGATGATCTCATCGGTTCAGCTTTTAAATCACAGGGAGGTAGCTGGATAAAGGCACTTCCCAAACATCTCTGCTCAGTAAAAAGAGCAAAAGGGAGTTGTCATGCAATGGCAGTGGACCATTAAAGGGAAGAGGCCACTCTTCTTGTGGTCAGCTGACTCCCTGGTGGGCTTAAGAGAAGGCCCCTTAGTATGAGAGGAGGGGAGGTCTTGGTGAAGCAGCTGTAAGGTGACCAGATAATAAGTGTGAAAAGTCAGCATGTGGGTAGGGGAAACTAGGAACCTATGTATGACATAGTGCTGAATATAGGGACTGACCCTATAAAATCAGGGCACCTTGACACCCTCATCAGCTCTGGAAATTAGTTAGGAAATAGATATGGGAATAGAAGTGGGGCTCACTGCCTGCCCCCTGGGAATCAGAAACAGATGAGCAGCCACAATGTTAGAATAGTGGAGGAGACTCTGGAACAAGAGTGAGGCTCAGGGGTGTGCGCCTGAGGCTCCTGTCTTATACAAAGGGTAGAGAGCTGGTTAAGGCCCAGGAGGACTTTTTTTAAGTTCAGGGCATTGGATATTATTCATGTTCTTGTCTTTGAGCTGCTGACCTCTGGTAGAGATTTTTAGGGGTTAGCCTGAGAATCTGCTGATCTGAAGGTGATGAAGAGCTGGGAACATTGTAAGAGGGCAGCTCTGGAAGGTTTAAATTACAGTACTGAACTTTGTCTTGTGGACTGATATGTCCCTATTATTATCCTAACCCATTGCATATTCCAGCCTGTGTTGGCTCCAAGTATTCTAGAGCAGTGATTCTCAATCATTGTGTCAGGATACATTACTGTGTCACCACACAAGTGTTAAGCATGTTATGGAGAGCCACGGAGCTGACTGGATTTGGCCTGGGGATAGTGGGTGGGGATGGACAGGTATATCCTGTAGAGTCACAATATGCCACCAAGTGTGTCATGACTTCCAAAAGCTTGAGAACCACTGTTTCAGGGGACTCCTGCGAATGGGAAAAGGAAAATGGGGCAGCTAATGTGCTACCCTACTCCAGAAGGAGGCACGTCAAGATGATGATCCTATGATAGGGTTTTATTGACTTCAGTACTAAACCCATTATGGAGACCCCATTCCCCAAACTGTTCACACTTTTTGTATTAAGGTTTCATTTAAAAATAAGGTAGAAAGACTTAATGAATGCCGAATAGATATTTTTCAAATCAGTACCAGATAAGCATGGTTCAGACATGAGGGAGCTGAGTGTGGGAGATGGTTATATGCACATCAGTAGATGGTTATAGGCAGCCTGTTAACCTGCTACACTCAAACAGTGTGTTACTCATTTATTTAAATGCAAATATTCATCATTTATTGGCTCTTTATAAAAATATTTAGAAATGGAACCTTACCGAGGCATTGCTGGCACAGGGGGCTTGTGCCCTGAGTCCCAGTGCCAGTGCCCCAAATGTCTGAGGCAGCCCCTGCCTTCCCTGGCCCAGTCCCAGGCTGGGAATTCAGGGCCAGGCTGGCGGTGAGAGGAGCCCAAGGATGGATCAGGCCCTGGTGGAGAATTAAGGCTGTGGGGGGTGGGGCTTTGGCCAGGGGGCGTGGCCCATGCCTGTGCCCCAGGTCTTTCCTAGGGCAGTGACGCTCGTGAACCTTACTATAAATTTCAGAGGGGTAGCTGTGTTAGTCTGTTTCAGTGAAACAAACAAGGAGTCCTGCAGCTCTTTTAGAGGCCAACAAATGTATTTATTGATAAGCTTTCATAGGTATAATCCCACTTCTTCTGATGCATGAAATGTAAACTGCAGTCTGTTAAGTATATATATATATATACACATGCAGAGGTCAATTCAAATAGTTCCAGAGGCATAGTCTGTTAGTCTATTTCAGCAAACCAAACAAGCTGTTTTGTTTCAAATAGTTTGGAAGTGGGCCCTATAACAGCAATAGAAGGTTAAAATGTTAAAAGAGAAGTAATTACCTTTTGTAATGAGTTAGTCATTCTAAGTCCCTGTTCTGGCCTAATCCGACAGGTTCAAGTTTGCACATGAATTGCAGTTCTGGAGTTTCCCATTGAAGTCTGGTATTGAAGTTTTTTTGTTGAAATACTGTAACTTTCATGTTTGTTAGAGAATTCCCAGGAAGATTGAATTGCTCCCCTACTGGTTTTTTAATGTTACCATTCTTGGTGACTGATTTGTGTCAATGTTCCCTCTAAGCTGCTGGTGCAACAGAGCAACTTATGGTGCTCACTGCGTGGCAATTTGTAAAGCTAGACCCCTCCCCCCCAGCTGACCCAATCCCTTCCTCCAACCCAAACCCACCCAACTGCTCTCCTGGTCACACACCACCCCCAGCTGGCTCAATCCTGTCTTCCCCCCAACCCTCCATGCCCTTTCATGGCCAGCTCCTCAACTGTCCCAATCCGTTCCCCCCCCCCCAGGGTCTTTTACCAGGCTGCCGGAAAGGCACAGTCAGGCCACAGACTGCTCCTGCTGCCAGGAGCAAGCCCTGACTGAGCATGCTCAGTCAGAGCATGCTCCAGGAGGGAGTTTTAAAAGTTCCCAGCTCTGGGGAAGCTCTCAGCTGGCCAGAAGAATGTGTCTTCTGGCTGGGTAGGGACCACAACTGCCAGTTCTGTGCAGCCAGCAGTGTTCCCTGTGTGGGTGAGCTGCAGCTGCTGAGCGCCTGCCTGCCTGCACAGCTTAGAGAGAGCACTGATTTGTGTCTGTTTATTCTTTTGTGCACAGATAGTCCAGTCTGGCCAGTGTATATGGCAGAGGGGCATTGTTGGCACATGGTGGCATATATCACGTTAGTAGGTGTGTAGATGAAAAAGCCACTGGGAGCAGCTGATCTGGTTAGGTACTGTGATGGTGTTACTTACGCAGGCAAAGTTGGCAGTGAGGCTTGTTGCAAGGGATAGGTTCCTGGCTTAGTGTTTCTGTTGAATGGTTTGTAGTTGCAGGTGAGTATTAGCCTAAGGTATGGGCCTGTCTGGAATTGAGGACTGGGCTCACAGGGCCTAATAGGAACTACTATTAGTCCATATGATACAGTTGGAGAAGTGAGGCAAAAAGCTCATGACTTTTCAATATCATTCTGTAAGTCTATGGAAGAGTCAAGAAGAAGTTTATCCAGAAATCCCAAGTCCTAATATATGAACTACAAACCATTCTTCCTATAAAATATTGTAATACAGAAAGTTAATTATAGTTCTTATTTCAATTAGAATTATTTCAAGAGTTTAATTTTTATTAATAAGCCAGTTATAGTTTTCAATGTAAATCTTAAAAGCAATGTGCCAAGTCATCTCTCTCTCTGTTAAAAAGTTTGTTGTATTTTATGTAATGGCAGCTTAAAGCAAATTAATGGAGATTATTCTCTTTTAAAAGATTTTTTTTATATACTAGAACTGAAGTTCAGAAAGCGTTTTGAAAAACATAACACTGATTTAAAATGGTTTAAATTATTTTCCTTAATTTAATTGTACAATTTTTTAAATTTTACAATCCTTATATATAAATTCCTGATGTGATAAGGTAACCAACCATTTATGATGTATTTAGAATCAGCCAGGGCTTATGCTGGAGAAGAGAACTGTAAGTGTGTTTGACCAAAATAATCAGAAGAGTAAGTGAAAAATTGTTATTACCTGTTCAGGAAGAATAAAAGTTTAATGCACTCTTTAAAGATTGATGTGTGACTAAGAAACTAATTTGTAAAAGTCTCCAATGCCATGGGGCATGGGCTTATTAAAAGCATGAAAAAGGCAGAATAAAAAATGAGGTCACACTTTAATCAATTGGAATGGGAAATAAACAGCTCAACATTTGTAGGTTTCTTTCAATGGCATTTCATTGTGAGGTTAACCTCCTCCTCAAAAACCCCCAAAGATTAAACCATTTAAAAACAGTTCTCCCATGATCTACTTGAGTGGTTAAAAGCAATTAGTGATGACTTGAGAGGCAGATGGAGATGGTTGACATATAATGTATTTGTAATTAGCAGAAAGAAAATTCAAATAAAATATGCATACAAAAATTTTATATGCAGTTGATTCCTTCTCCCTTCATCGCTTGCTTATCACCTGTCCTCCTAATAACAAGTACGACCTACCTTTCTCCATGACAGTAACTCAATGAGACTGCAGGGGCAGTAAAGTGCTACACAGTGTGAGCCGAGTCATGAGAATACTGGCCATAGACTGTAAGAGGTTGGGGGCAGGGAGTCTACAGCGTACTCAGTAAAATGGATCCTCCTTTGAGCTTCTGGCATTGCTGTGATATAAATATTGAGCAATAACTTCATCTGTTCAGAAAGAAACCAAAAATCCAACTGTTCTCGTGAAAATTATTGGCTGAATGTCAGTGACCATCTAATGACAGTTCCACACACAGAAATTGCCATCACACTTTTGATGCTAATTGGATTTGGCACCCTTGCTGAAAAGTTTGACCAGAGAGACCAAGAATCTGATGGGCATAAAATGTGAAATATCCATGAGCTGTTTTGCATGGACTGGAAGGTACAGACATGCTTGCACTGCCATTTCCCATGCTGCACATATTTTGTGTACCGTATGGAGTCTTTTATTTCTAGAAGCGTCTGTGTGAATTTAGTACTCGGGAAACTGCCAAACTTGACAGCCTTGGAAGCTTCCCAGCACAGACAAAGACAGTGAAAGTTTCCTATACACTCTAGCCCAGCGTTTCTTGGTGTTCCTTGAAACGGTGGTGCTTTGTAGACATTGCAAAGGTGATCTGCGATTGACCCCAACCTTTCCCCGTGGGGGGCTGGGAGCAGCAATGCGAGCTGGCTTGTGCCTGGGAGTTTTAAAATGCCTCTGCTGCAGCAAAGCTTCTAGGTGCATGTTGACATCTACCACTGCCCTGCTTCTTTGCCACAGCTGGGACATTTTAGAATTCTTGTCACTGTTATTGCCGGCATCAAAATCGCTTGGACATACTCCCATAATAAGACTTTCTTTGATGAACCTTACCGCAAGAATAGATGAACTTTGTTCAAACATACTGGGCCAAAATTCCCATTAAAACCTGAGTAATATTTTTAGTTTTAGGTTGTATGCATAATCATTATGTACCTATTTTTAGAAATATATGCATATTATATTTGTAAAATTATATTTAATTCAGTTTTCTAAATCATTTTTGCAGGAAAGCATAGTACAAATACTACAAATATTACACCTGGTATATACTAGCTTTTTTGAGAAAGTTTTCATCAGGTTTCTGCATAAAGCAATTAATACCTTTAGGGGTGCCCTGGTCCATAAGAGTAGACACAGCGAGGTGAACAGACGGTTGCTTCTGTTGATCTAACTATTCTTCTTGGAGATTGTGTTCCTACCAGGGGTGTAGCCACCCCCCATTTTCTGACTGGGTCCCTGACTCTTCAAGGTGCGCCTGACCAGTTCTGCTTCTGGTCCCGTGACCGGAAGATTCCTGATGACGGCAACTGGAGTGTTGGAAGGAGGAGAGAGGGGGAGAGGCAGCTCGGCCCCTGCTGCCCAAAGACTGCAGAAAATGCCCTGGCAGCCATGGCCACTGGCTGCTGGCCAGTCCACGGTTACAGTGACAAACTTGCACAGCTGCTGGGCGGTATGGAGGGAAGGCCTGATGTCTAAGCTGGTGGGCCTATGCCTACCCAGGCCCACCTGTAGCTACGTCCTTGGGTCCTACACCAACGGAAAAAGCCCATCTGTCAGCATAGACCAGGCATGTCCAAACTGTGGCTCGGGAGCCACATGTGGCTCTTGAATGAAAAAGTGTGGCTTGCGGAAGAATGTCAGCAAATCATTTCAGTAAGTAAAAGTATATGGCTATATGCCTCAGTGTGGCTCTTGACGGTTTAATAAGCAACTTGTGTGGCTCTTGCGTTCCATAAGTTTGGCCACCCCTGATATAGGCAGCTACAGCAACATAACTACTTCAGTATCATCCCTCTAGAGTAAGCATGCCCTTACACATGTAAGAAATAGTCCTTACTCAGACTACTCTCATCCATAAAGCTACTTGTGTGCCTAAGTGTGGTACTGGGTCATAGTCTGGATTTTAGCTAGAAACCTTGAAGTAAAAGGTTCAGTGTTGTGATTATCAGTCTCCTAAGGCATTTAGCCCACAACTAGAAAACATTTGAATCATTAAATTCACCTTAAGGAGGAGGAAACAACCTCCTTAGAAAACTGCATTTGAAGAAATAACTTTAAGGGACAGATTCTAATACTCTTAAATTGATTATTACCGTGTCTGCTTGTAGAATAACATCCTATTAAATGTGGAAATGGGCACAAGTATCTGACCTTGTGAATTAACTTGAATCATTTGTAGAAGCATTTCTTTTAACAATTTTGCTCCAGGAAACTACATGGTAAATTCATGAATTTCATAATTTAACTAATTTAAAATTTCCAAAGAAAGAAAGGGAAAAAGAGAGAGAGAAATGGCAAATCATTCTGATAATTCATGTCACTCACAAGAGGGCTAACTTTATGGAATGCTTTGGTTTTGTGTGTGTATGTTTGTTTTGTTTGGTTTTTTTAATCTTCTGTACTCTCCAAAGTCGTTTAAAAAAAAAATCTCTAGAGCATGCACTCCTTCTATAAATAACCAAGTGCCCAAAATTTTCAGGCACATGGTAAGTCTGTTTGAAATTAAGAACAATCCAACTATGTGAAATATGTACTGGTCAGCTAAGGAAGTTAGGGTGGGGATTAGAGGTCTTCCATTAATGGTACAGCATACAATATTTTGATGTTACTGGACTCTGATAATCTTAAGACTATAATACAAATAAAGAAGAGAATCAGGTTGCAAATATCTGCTTGTTGTCAACAACGGTGAGTCAGATTTCTCTGTCTAATATTCCAAACCCTACTCTTGTAGCAGAATGAAAGCTAGTTATGGCATATATGCAAAAGTTAAACATCAGTGATCATTTCACACTGTTATTTTAGGTCATTGCCACATGTGTAATAAGAATATTTATGAAGCTTTTTAGTCTTTGTTGTGTATTTGAAATTAAGGACACTGTTTATGGGATACTGCCAATGCCATTGAACTTCCTGGGTAAACCCATAAAGGTATGTTTAAAAAATTGTACCTACAAGTAAGAGAGAGATTTCAAAGATGTCACATTTTGAAGCTCATTGCAAATAAGAGACCAATCTTACAAAATGTGGTGCACGCTCAACTCTGTTTAGCTAATTTTTCTTATTTAGGAAGGTATGCTGATCTGTCAGTTCCCTCCTAGAGAGTTTAAATTGCCTTCTGCGACCATACAGCACACCTTCCACAGGATGTCTTGTATATGCACTATTGCTTAACCACAGGGTCATGTTATTCATGTTTTCTCAGTTCTGTTTCACTTCAGGGGGCATGGCTCAGGGCTTGAAAGTGATTGCTATCATCTCTTTTCTTCATACCTTTTCAAGTAGCCGGGGTCTCTGAAATCTCATTGTCCAATTGTGGTGGTGTTTATTTGTATCATGATAGTACCAAGAGGACCCAGTAAGGGATCAGAGCCCATTGTTCTAGGCTCTGTACAAATACAACCCAAAAATGGTCCCTACACCATAGACATTACTGGATTGCCATGTCAAGACTGTAACATCTAACCAGTAAAACTGATCCCCTTTATGACCTGAATGGATTTTTTGATGTGTTAGCCCCTGGTCTTTTACTAGCAGCAGTGGATAGGATTTCAAAGGAGACTGACTTTCAGTGGGAAGGGAATCATAGAAACTAGAAGGGACCATGAGAGGTCATTGACTCCAGTCCCCTGCACTTATGGCAGGACCAAGTACCCTCTTAAACCATCCCTGACAGGTGGTTGTCTAATCTGCTCTTAAAAACTTGCAATGAACGAGATTCCACAACCTCCCTAGGCAAGTTATTCCTATAGTTAATCACCCTGACAGTTAGGAATTTTTTCCTAATGTCCAACCTAAACCTCCCTTGCTATAATTTAAGACCATTGCTTCTTGTCCTATAATGGGCAGTTAAGGAGAACAAATTTTCTCCCTCGTCCTCACAACCTTTTAGGTACTTGAAAACTGTTAGCATCCCCCCTCTCAGTTCCTTCTTTTCTTTTTCCGAAGGGATAGCCATGTTAGTCTAGTCCGCAAAAAAACCCAAACAAACAAGGAGTTGTGTGGCTCTTAAAGACTAACAGATTTTTAAAGTGCCACACAACTCCTTGTTTTCCCCCCCCCTCTTTTCTGGACTAAACAAATCCAGGTCTTTCAATCTTCCCTCATAAGTCAAGCATTCCAGACCTTTAATCATACATGCTTAACTCTTTATCAGCTACTTTTACCAGTGAGTTTTAATTTCATATTGATTTCATTATGTAAAACCCTGGTGAGGAAAACATGCTGAGGAATGACCATATGCACACACTAACAATTTCCCATAGCTTTTGTGCCTAATATTGACCTCTACTCACTATCATTTTCCTGGTTCATATAATAGATGTTTAATTTTTTATTCCAGTTCTCTTCTCCTCTTGTCAGGGGATGTTGTTTGTAAAGTCTGTGGGGCTACACAGGCATAAAGGCAGAGTTTGGTCAATGATCTTGTGACTCTATAAAAACGAGAGGAAAATTTAAAAGTATCTTGAAACCTGATAATTACTGATAAAGCCTCTGCATTAATCTGGCCCTGGGTGACAGTATAGCCTAGAAGTGCATCAGCTTCATAGTATGAGCTGCCACGGTACTAATCATCAGTACTAATCAGGTTTCCAGAAATTTTAGAATTGCCATTTCCTCTCCTTTTAATAGAATCACAAGATCATGGCCAAACTCTGCTTTTATGCCTGTGTAGCCCTACTGACTTTACAAAGAATAGCCCATGACAAGAGGAGGGGAGAATTCAAATGAAAAATTAAACATCTGTTATACAAACCAGGAAAAGATAAATCCAGCTGTAGCAACTGGACCCTCTTTTTAAGAAAGTTCCAGCACCACTGAAGTTAATGAGAGTTTGCCATTGAACTCACTGGGCTTGGGTAAAGTCCTAAGTCTCTGTTTAGTAGTATGTTCTGCCTGGCACATGCTGTTGCATAACTCTGTAAAGGTCGTTATAGCTAGAAAGGGGCTCATATTATTGTAAATTACAGGTGCTATTTTGATGCATTTTCAGACCATGCTGCTTGTGTGAACCAAATCCTAAGTGACAGGAAGATGCTCTTCAGTTTCCTAGGACTCCTGTCAGCGAGTTACATTTTTCTCTATAGCTATTTTTATTAATTGATTCAATGACACTGATTCAGGAGCAGATTAGATTAGATAAGAGTAGGGCAAAGTCTATAGATGGAGGTGTAATTTTGTCTAATGAATTGAAATGTGACAAGGAAAATGCTTTCCAGTGCATTTGTGTACCTACTGAACATGACCCCTTCAAATTCTGCTGTGCTCCTCTATGGAGGAAATTACTGTCCTTTCCTGCCCACTGCAGAATTGGAAATTCTGTTCACTGTAGTTCTAAGTGAACAACAAGAAGCAGTTATAAAGCTGCAGTCACTGTGGCTTCATCTCATGCACAAAACCTTCTTGGCATAACCATGGGACAAAAGGTGCTGCCTCTTAGGAGTCCAGCTGTGATCTGTGGATGTGATTTTCATCAAGGGTTGAAGAGCTATGGCTGGCTTGGTTATGGCCTCATGTGGTGTTATTTTGTTTCCTACCTGTAAACTTTTATGAACTGTATAATTATATTGGTGGTTATGGTGGCACCCTTCTGGTAATGGGTGTCTTTCATCATGGATCTTGGGGCTCTTCTCTTACAGAGTCAGGAACTTCTGAAATTCATCAGTCAGCCTGCAGAGTTCAGAGTCACAACTTTTATTTAAAATGAGTTTGAGTAATGTGGAAGTTAGCACCCTACATTCTATAGCTTACCATTTTCCACATCAGCACATCCTGAGTCATCAGATCTTCACCATATCCTCTGTTTTCCTGGAAAAACTTTCCCAGAGCCAATATAATTTTCTTTCCCCTCTGCATAGTCATTCTCTTTACTTTCCTTACCCAAGCCTCTGTTTCCTCTGCCTCTTCTAGCTGTTCATCAGTTACTGCTTTTCCCTTCTCAGCATCATGTGTTGCTCCAGTGATGATGTTTCATGTTAACTTTCAAGTATTAGACACAAGCGTGAGCCTGAGAGTGCAATACACTTTTTGGTATCTTTTGTTTAATCAGAAAATGGAAACAGAAAGGTCCATAAGCTGAGTTGAGGGCTACAGTCACATCAGGAGGAGATGAATGTAAAAAAAATATCCCCCCATATCACCAGACATACTCTCCCTCCCATCCCACTCTCCCCCGTCCCAGTGAAACAGTTCTAAGAGGAACTGTATGGCTTGCAGAAGAGCTCTACCCAAGTCCATGCTGATCTTTGACTTCAGGTGTTTGTGGAGAAAGAGGGTGTTATAGGTCAAGGAGTGGAGATCTGTTTTCTATTTCTTACCCAGCCAGAAACTTCCTGTCAGACCTAATGCAATCTGCTTAAAAGTTTAAGGTGTGTTTTTAACTCAGGCTGAGATAGCAGAAAAGACATGGCAACCTGGGTTAGCAGCTTGAGACAAAGCCTAAAGGGGAGCCTGGGTTTGAACTCAAGCTGCTAACATGAGTTAAAAACCAAGCAGCTGAATGTTCAATGCTCTTTCAACCCAAGTTAGCTACCCTGAATTAAGAACATACTTTTTGTTTTGCAGTGAAGACATAAAATGCTTCAATTTACCATCTGTGGAATAGGAATGGTAACTTTTACCAAGACTGAAGAATAACATTGGTAACTGGGGCAATTAGAAGGCTTAGTTCCTTGATAGTGAAATGTTTTAAAATCTGAAAGATGGTGCAATGGAAGTAGTGACAATTAATTATTACTACATTCTTGCCTTTAGAATGCCCTTGCAAAGGTTCCACCACTTAAACTGTTTGACCCTACAAATTTTACAACAGATAAGGCCGCTTGTACAGTCCCTGTAAGGAATATTTCATTGTCATCAAGACTATGGAGCTTCTAGGGTCTGATTTTTAAAATTCTAGATGTGCAGAAATCTGTCAATGCCTTATGAATGTCATTTCTATTGTCATTAGAGAACTGTGGGTATTCTGATTTTGATCTGACCAAAGTGAACACATGATTCTATTCATAGCTACTTCTGAGATACAGCACAGTCATATAAAATCATTGGGTCCAGTCCAGTGGAGAGCTATGTTTCCTCAACTCCTATATATATTAAAAAAAAAAAAAAAAAAAAAAAAAGCAGTGGAGGTGGAGAGCGCTTAGTGCATCTGAAGAGGTGCTACAGCTCTTGGGAAAATCATGACTAGAAATACCTAGGTTTTACAGGGAGATCTGGAGTGAAATTCCAGCCCTACTCTAATCAGTTGGGGTTACACCTTGTACTTTAACTGGGCTAGGATTTCACTTTGGTCTTTATTTAGTTAATTTTCATGAATATAGGCTGCTTAGGAAAAAGAAAATTATGACACACTAATTGTGGGGTGGTAAAACCATAACAACAATCTAACAGAAGATGAAACATTTTAAATAATATGTTTTTTGTCCACTACAAACTTTGGATATGTGAGGAGGTTTCTGCCAGCCACTTTCAGGTATATTTGAATGATGCTCTGTGTGGCAGCTCTGGTTTATACAGCTGCTATTTGGACCTCGTTCATTTGGAGTGTGGAAGCCGGTGGTTCTGTGCTTGTACTAATAGCAGAGTGGGTGGTAATAAGAAATGTTGTACAGTTGTGATTTTTCTGCAAGACAGCTAAAATTGAACTTGTGCAAAGGGCCTCCAGAAGTCCTATGCAGTCTTTGAAGAGCTGCTTGAGCATACTCTGGTGAACTTAAATGGCGTATAGGCTCTCTGTGTAAGGATTAATTTCACCTAGGAGGTATATAGTTCAGTCACCTAAGCTAACTGCTAATGAAGAAAACATAGGAAAGGTTAATAATGTCATTGTTTTTCTAAATGTTTGCCTTTGACCCAAGTCAGAGTTGGCAGCATTTCAGAGACTTCCTTCTCAGGAGTGTTGCTCCCTAAAACAAAGATATGGCACACTGTGGTCGAGGCCTCCCTCCACAGCCCCACCTCTGCACCTTCTGGCTTGGTTGGGGTTGGGCGAAGCCTGAGAGTAGCACGCCGGCGATCCACCCCAGCACAAGAAAGCAAATGCTCAGTGTCAGTAGATCGGGGCCTTCAGCCCGAACAAGGGGCAAAGCAAACACCCAGAGTCTATAGTTCAGGCCTTCAACCCCAGCAAGAGGCAAGGCAAGCACACAACCAACGGTTCAGGGCCTTCAACCCCGGCAAGGGGTAAGGCAAATACACCAGTCACCCAGATGGCAGCAGGGGAGGGAAGAGGAACGCAGGTGCGCCCGCTCCACGGCAGTCCAGCCCAGGGCCCTACTAGCGGCACACGCAGGCTGCCCCATCTCAGCAGGGCTCCTGCCAAAACACAGACTCACCAAACTGCCCCTGGGCTGCTTCCTTCCTGCTTCTCCCCACGATACCTGGGGTACGTAGTCCTCACTGTCCTCCAGGTAGGTGCCCCAGGGCATCCCAGTCGAGCCCTCGCTGTCCTCAGGTGGCAAGGCAGCCACTTCAGCCTCCTCTGCCAGTGGCACGTCTTCCAGATCACACGGGTCCAGGGTATCCAGCTCACGTCCTCATAGGCGCCTGGCTGATCCCCAGGCCCTCCACGGAGGGAAGCTCATCCAGCTCTTCCCCAGGGGAGTTTTCTCCAGGGCATGGCCGGCCAGCGTCCTTGCCCTCCGCTCTCACGGGGTGGGGGGTCTCACTGTCTGCCAGGCCTCTCTGCCTGCCGGGGAGGAAGGTCTGCCAGTGATGGCAGCCACCTCCTTCTCTGTTTTCCCCCACGGCTGCCTGGTCCGGCCCCTTATATAGTCCTCGTGCTCCCTCCGGCTGCCACCTTGCTTCTGGCCCGTGCTCTTATGCAAGGCCTCTTCAGGCAAGTAGGGGGAGTGCAGGAGCTCAGTTACCTCTTGGCCTGTGGGTCACTGTCCCCTTCTACCACCGGCACAAACCCTGCGCCTAGTCCTCCTCCAGTGCCCTGCCCGCTGGGGCCCCGTGCCCTGCACCTGCCACCTCCCTAGTGGCTTGGCTCTGCCCCCTCAGCCGCTCCCCACGCTCTGGTTTTGGTCCCCCCTGTGATTCCTCCGCCATGGCCCCGTGCTGCAGTGTGGCTCTGATCTATTCCCCAGAGCCCGCCCATAGCAGCTCCAGTCCCCCTGGCCGGCAGCTCACACTGTGACCACCTCCTGGAGCCCTATGGTGGCCTGGCTCTGCCAAGCCTCCCACTTCTCCCAGAGCCCCTGCCCTCTCGCCATGCCACCGTCTCTTTTACAAGCCCCACTCTAGAGGAGCTGCCACTTCCAACCACACAGCCTGGGCCAGAGGAGAGGGTACGAATTAGATTTCCCTCCTCCTCCTCTCCTGCTCTGGCTACTTGCTGGAGGTGAGGGGGAAGGCTGGCAGTTCCTCTTGTAAGCAGGCACCAAGGATAGCTAGCATAACAATCCGCAGCTAATACCTATAGCAGTTGCCTTAGCCTCAGTGAAGCCATTTTGTTGTTTATCATCTAGATACCAGTTCAGAAATCCCCTACTTCTCCTTTCAAAATCCCCTAACTTCCCTGTCTCCAAAAAAAACCCCTATCCTCCCACACCTGAGATCATTTTCAACCAATTATGTATCACTGTTTTACTTGTAACCATATAAGGCTTGGCAGGACTAACAAGATACCAGGGGTATATAAGCTGACCATTTGATGTAATCAGGGTCTCTCTGCCACTTAAGCAGGAGGCCCATTTGTGATCACAAATGCAATAAAGAAAATACCTTTTCACTCTTGGTGTGTTTGTTGGCTCTGACGGCACCAAGACAATCCTGGTACCTGAATTCTGGTAACACTCTCACTGCTCCAGGTAGGCAGACAGGCTGTGTGAGCCTGCGCTGCTGCCAGGGCTGCCATTCGGGGAGCTGGCTGCTGACACTCACCCCATGTGCCCCCAACAGCGCCCCGTTCTTTCTGCTTGTGTGTGATTTGCTGTGAGCTGTGGAGTTCTCCTGTTTTTCCTATCACAATACTACTGGAGGGACTCAGTCCTGCTGGATTGGGTTTGTCATCCCATGCAAGCTGGTTGGTGCAGTCTGAGGAAGGCTGGGAGACTAGAAAATAAAAACAAGAGTTTTCGATGGCATCCCCTCTTGCAATCTTTAGGGAACAGACACTACTGTCTGAGAGCTCTGGCTGCATTTCGGTGGGCCAACATACAGTATGTGAGGGTTTGCAAGGCTGGGTCCTCCTGTACTTAATCAGGTTCTGAGTGCCGTTTGCAGCTCAGTAAATCTACACTAGTTCTATTGACTTCAGTGGGGATTGCTCCAGATTTATGCTGGTTTTGCTGGGATCAGAATCTGAGCCTAGAAGTGTGGCTATCTGTCAGTATCCTTTGTTAACACATCCCTACTAGGAACATTTCCAAATCCAGGCAGGGTTAATATGAGCAATCAGCAGGGGTCTAAAAAGTCCTAGGTAGGGTTAACAGCTTATGTGTTTTTAGATTCCTTTTTGAAAGAAGATCAAATTGCCCTTTGAGAAATGAAATATTGATATGTGGCCTCTGGAGGTTCAGTGATATATTTGGAATTAATTGACTGATGTCTGATTTATTCATTACAATTCAGCATTAATATGAATTATCCTCTAGCTACTTTTAGCTCATATTCATATGGGAGTTTTTGTCTTTGCTAAACATCTCCTTAGCTGTCTCCTTGTCTGTTACGCCCTCATTGGTGTCAGTGTCAGAGATGAGTGGGCTGAGCCCTCCCCCACCCTTCAAAAAAGAAGAGATTTCTGTATGAGTTCCTGAGACTCCATATTCCTCCACTTGGATTTTTTTTAAACTACAGAGATATATGATAAAAATGCAGCATAGCCAGCATTTAAAAATCATGAGTCAGGCCCTAGCGTCATGAGATGTTAAAAAGAATCCTGGATTTAACATATATATTACCTTCTGGCCTTCAAATCTTTACAGTTCATTTCCAATTTTTTCTCTGCATCCATGAAGACTAAAAACTCTTCTTAAAACAAAAAGATAATTGAGATTCTCAAGTGCTTCAAGAAGTTGAGACTCTGAGCAAAACCCCAAATGCCGTGGGAGTTATCAACTCTGAGGATGCTTTTGGTTTTATAGATGCCATTTCTAACAACTAGATATGGGTATTTGTGAGCTGGTTCCTTTTCCAACATACTCAAAGTGGTGCACCCCGAAGAGTTCAGGCCACTTTGCCCCCAGCCACCCCAGGCCTGGAAATGGCTGGAACTCTTCAGAGCGGACCGCTCCAGGGGACCCCACTCCTGGCAAGCTACAGCTCTGCACCGGCCGCTCTCCTCCCTCCTCCTGGGGATGTGCGGCCGGCTGGGAGTAGGCGGGGAGCGCTGCTCTGCTGCCACTGGAGAGAGGCTGGTCTGGCAGGCAGGCGGCAAAGCTTTTGAACCTGGTGGTCCACGGCCCCCCTGCCCCCTCCCCATGGGAGTTGGGACTGTAGGGGTGCGGCTAGGGCAGCAGTGGGGGCTCAGAGCCCTGGTGAGGGCAGCATTAGGGGCCCATAGGGGGCCCCATAAAGGGCTTTTGCCTAGGGCCCCAATTCCCAAAGGCCGCCTCTGCCATTGGAGCCATTTCTGAGTGTGTCTTCTGCAGCAGCTGCTGTCCATTCTTACCCCTAGTGGCAGAGGCTGTGAGCAATTGGACTTTTAAGTCCCTCTTTTTTTACTGGACTTTCTGGGAAGGCAAACGCTCCTTAGAGAAGATGAGGACTGGCATGATAAGGACTTGGTAAAATGGGGGAATACTATGGCAGCTCGCTTGTGTAATTTCCGGTGGGAAATTGTAAATAAGTGGGGAAGGAGGTCAATATTAGGAAAAACCAATTATGCCTTAGATGATGTCACAGTACAAGACCATGGCTGGCCAACTTCTTGACAGATAGCACAACAAAGTTGGTTCCTCAGTAGTGCTTAGCCTTGATATGAGAAAAGAGCCCAGAGAGCAAGTGGCAGACTTTCCTACTGTGACTGTAAGTCCACTCATCAGATGGAAGCTGACACTTTACCTCCTGATAGTGATAGGGGGAAGGACCCTCTCACAATTGCATTGCAGTGTCCTGAGCTTTTGAAGTGTTTGGAAGAAAAAAATCAGCTATAAGCATTTTTCATCCTGCTCTCACTTTACATGGGTGTAAATCCAGAGCAAGTCCGTGACATCAGTGGATTACATGATGACAAGTTCTAAAGGGGTAGCCATGTTAGTCTAGTTCAGCAAAACAAACAAGGAGTCTGGTGGCACTTTTAAAGACTAACAAAAGTATTTATCATATGAGCTTTCATGGGAGAAAATCCTACATCTTCAGACAGTCAAAGATGGAGCACCACAGTTCCCATTCATCTGTAGTTCTCCATCTTCAAGTGTCTGATAAAGTGGGATTTTCTCCCATGGAAGCTCATGCAATATATAAATTTGTTAGTCTTCAAAAGTGCAGCCTGACTCCTTGTTTGTTCTGCCATCAGTGGATTTACTCCAGACTGAGATTAGATAAGAGCAGACACAGTTCCCTGGACTTCAATGGAAAATTTTTTGATATTGTGCCCCTCAAATCTTATTTGAAATAGGAATGCAAAATAGTCTTGGATGTGGACATCATATGGATGAAATATGCCAGAAAGCTCATAGAAGAAAAGGTGTCCTTTATTTATTGGGAGGTGGGGAGGTAGGCTGAGGGGAAGGTGAGGAATGTAATGAGCTGTAGACAACAGTGTAAGTCTGTGTTCTTTAGGCAAGAAGAGTGTCTAATGATTTGAGCAGGGGAGTGGGACCCTGGTTATTTGATTTTTGCTCTTGACACTAACAGTGAGTCACTGTAACCTTGGGCAACTCATTTAACATAATTGACATTTGTAACGGATAAATATTAATCCACCTCCTTTAGAAAGGTTTCTAGATCCTTGAAAGGAAGGCACTATAGCACTATTGTTAGATGTCCTAACCACATTATTATAATATAAAGAATAACTCAGCACATTCAATTGGCAAATGAAATCATATTGTGAGGCATTAAAAATACTGGGAGGGATAGAAAAATAATGGAACTGGACATGGAAAAATCACGAATGTGGGCAAGAATTTAAATGATCACAGATGAAGAAAATATTTGCTCAACAATGAGGAATGTGAAATCATCTTGTAAAGATCACTGGGAATTAGTCTTGGGTCTTGGTAAAGCCTCATTATACATTCCTTGCACAGAAACCAGTGGGGAGTCACAGGTGAACAAAGAATGAGAGGCTGCAAGTGGTGATAGCATTAAAAGTGCGTAAAGTTATGAGATTAAAAGAGAAGAACTGGAATATACTTGGGTAAAGACTGGTCCTTCTAGGTATTGAATGTGACTCCAGTTACAAAACCAAGTTTGCTCAATGTGTAGATTAGACAACCAAAGTGACAGAAGTTGTAGTTATGAAAACTGTGTTCAAAAAAAGATCAGTGCTGAGAAAGGGGAAAAAAAGACATTAGAAACACTTATGATGTAGCTAGAAGGATTTATAGGAACTCCATGTATGTCAGTGTTCCATCGCGGAATATCACTAATCAGACACTAGATGTCAGTTGACAAGAGCTTGATGGGAAAGTAATGAATGCGACAGGAATGTCTTTGCTGCTCATTTCTGGAGTACTGAAAACAGTTTCCCCACACACATGCTCAGTTTCACAGAATCTAAAGCCAAAACTGAAAAGCAGGTTATTAATGCAAGAGGACTCTTTTTAACTCAGGAGGGCAAGGAGTCACTGATATTCACTTTAAATTGAATATTCAGATTAGGTACCTGACATCCAAAACTAATTCCTCCTCCCAACACCATGATCACAAACTAGCCGCACCCTTCCTTCTAGAGAACACAAACACAGGTAGGATTTTAAAAAAAAATGCACAAATGATATGACTTTTGCTAATCATTTTTCTGCTGGTAGGTTGCATCCGTTTTTCTTCCTTGTCTACTTAGGCTGTAAACCTCAGTCCATGCCTCTCTCTTATGATGTTTGTGCAGAGACAAGTATAATGGGGTTTGCACCACAGAGCGTTCTTTTTAATTTTTTGTTCAAATTAGCAGGATACTTTTTCTGGAAGAGCCCTTTTCTTAACCCTTGATCCTCAAAGACTGAGCACAAGGAGGGGATTAGCTTTTATTTTTCTCCAGCAATACAGAGAATTCTTCAACGAAAGCCCAAAGGGCATGAAACATTGATGCATACTTAAGAGGTGTACATACTTAACACTGACAACTGGGGTCCTTACCTGTGTGCTCTGTAGTTATGCATGGTGTGGAATGCAGGAAACCGCTATTTTTCTATAAGATGTTTAGGGACTCAGTCCTGTAGTCAATGGGAGCTGCATAAAGAGTCCTGGAATATCCCCAGTGGACAAATCCTGACTACGGTGCAGAGGCTGCTAGGCAGAAATGTTCTCTGTGGGAGGCTGGGAACCAGGAGAAAGTACTAACTACACCATGCAGGTGAAACTGTTCTCTAGCTCATGATCTGGCTTTCTCTACTCATGGGAGGTAATGACCAATGTGTAGGTACTGATGTAGCTGCACCGGCTCTGACTTTGCTCATCCCTAGCCCAGCCCAAGCCGTTTTGCTCTACATGAGAATGCACAAAAAGCTCCCATGGCTGCATGGAAAAGGCTGACATCCTTTGATCAAGCCTTCTCCATCTTGTACCCTCCTCCAGAGCAACAGAGTAAAAGTAGAGTTCCCATTAATAAAAGCACCCAGAGTTAGATCCCTAGCTGATGTAATTTGATATAGTGCCATTGAATTCCCTGTTTATGCTGATTTAACCTTATGTGTAGAGGCATCAGTTGAAGATTTTACTCATTGCCTTCAACTTGGCCCCTTACATTTTTCTGACTAGTTCCATGGCCTTCGTGTGCTTTGTGCATGGCGCTTTGAACACATAAGAGACTAAGGGTGTGCCCTCTGAGCCCCCAGAGAATACGTCTGTCCAAGAACATTTTAGTTTAACTCTAAGACACTGCCTTTCCCTTTGCAAATCTAACTTTGTTTGAATAATCACCCGTAACAGGAAAAGGACATCTGTTCAGGCCTTCCATGAAATGACAGGAATGTCAACTTAATGGAGAAAACTTCTGGCAGGAGACTAGTGTGCTTTCCTGAATAAATTAATGTTATGAAGTTTTAATGGAGGCCTGAAATAGACATGAAAATTAAAGGGAATATTAAAATGAAGTTACTCTTTAGAGCTTTACTTACTACTATAAAAAGTCCCCTTCTAAGCTGTCTGCCTAAAGATAAACGGCATTTTTTGTGTGTCTGATGATCTGTGTTGTGTGTAGTGATACAACCTTCAAACTAATACTTTGCATTGCCTGTTGATGAATAAAGGTATTGTGCTGACCTGAACTGGGGACCTATTTTATGTCAGTCCTGGCTCAGTTTAAATTATGGTAGCTGTAAGTGGAATCTGTGCTGCCTGGCTGTGGTTCCAAAGGTGCCAACTGCAAGGTGGGTATTGCGGTATGTAGAACTCTCCCTTTGAGGGCTAAACTTCCCAGACAGAGCCAAGGTGTGGTCAAATTCTTGTTTGCACAGCCAGTTGGCACCAGAATAAAGCAGATTGGTTGCAAGCACCTTCTGCACAAAGAGCTTGTCTCTACTGTCTGACAAATCATAATACAAGGTTTGATTTTTAAAGTAAGCTAACATGTTGTACATTAATTGGTCCAGGTAGAGCCTGCCAGCATGCACTAAAGGTGCCTCGCTACACTTTAACATCCTTAAAGTGCACTGGGGAAATTAAAGCCCACTAGGGAACCGTTAGTGCATTCCAGAAGGGTCGATATGGACCAATTAATGTGCGACACATTAGTGCGCTTTAGAAATCCACTCCCTCTACCCCCACCACTACCCTTCGTGTGAATTATGCTACCATGTCAGCAAGCCTTTAGTGACCATTAGACATCACAAAGATTGCTGGAGCATGCCTTCTTCCCACCCTCCCATCCAAAAATAATAATAAAAAATTTTTTTGAGTGCTTGCTCATGTCAGTTTGAATTGAGGTATGCACATGCTGCATGAAAGATAGGCTGGAAACTTTTTCATAGAGTACCAGCAGGACTGGCTGTGGAGGCCTTTGGAGTTGTGCCTTCACAGCACACTATAAAGGGCCCGTAGACCCTTCTCTTCTCCAGTTCCTTATTACTGCTCTGAGTGTGGCTGGAACGTTTGCTGGCTCTCGCTCAGCTAGTTTTTGCTTATCAGTTATATTGAGTACCTATCTTTTGTTTAGTAGTTTAAGTACTTAGCTAGTTAAGTATTTGCAGTTAGGTTCATTGTAGTGTTAAGGGTTCCTGATTAGTAGGACATTATCTTGCTTGTCCTGGGCTCAGTGTTAGGGCATGCCTGTGTTTAAGTTCTGTGAAGCCTGCAGGAAGCCCATGCCTGGGGTGACCCTCATTCCTCCTGCCTGAGGTGTTTGGGAAAGTCCCATTTGTAAGACTGCTGTAAAGTCTGCCTGAGCTTTCATCCAAGGACACAGAAGACAGAGATCAGAGACTGAAATTCTTAATGCTGGAAGAGGCCCTGCGCCCAGAAGAAACTGGGGAGTCACGTCCCAGCAGGCCCACTTCAGTGCAAAATGCTCCGGCATTGACCAGAGAGATGCTGCAAGTCAAGGGCTCTGTCAAAGAGCTGCGGCACCATATCGCGCCTCCAGCACCGTGGTGTTCTTCAAGAGGTGTTGCTCATGTCCGTTCCAAATCCTCCCTCCAGCCCCACTGTTGGAATAGTCCAGCAAAAAGGAACCAGAGTAGGGAAAGGTTGGCTGGGCCCTTTATACTGTGCCATGAAGGCGTGACTCCAAGGAGCTCTACAGCTGACCTTGCAGGTACTCTATGGAAAAGTTTCCGGTGGATTGTGTGCACACCTCAGTTGTAATGAACATGTGCAGCACCTCTCAAAGAACACCAGTTGCAGGTAATTAACTGTCTTTTCCTGCTACGATGGAGGCTGCACTGACTCGGTTATCCACTGGGCAGGGGATGAGACATGCTGGCTTCTAGCTCAGTGTTAATTACCAATGCAGCCACCTTTTAGTTAGCAAATTATCTGTGAACTGCTCAGCTATCCGCTAATGTATTGCTGCTTATTTATTTGCTAGATAATTTGGACAAGTGTATTTTTGGATGTATATACACCTTTTTGCCTCCCTTGCACCTGAACTACATTGGACTTGGTAGAACTGTTCTATAGGATTTCGCCCATTTGAAACAGGGATGTCGCTGGTACTGGGCTTACGGGGCTGAATCCCCGAGTCCCAGCACCAGAGCCCTGGGTCCACTGTGGCAGCAGCTGCAGCAGCAGCACGCTTACTGTACGTGAGCCCTGAGTCCCAGTGCCCAAGCCCTGGGTCTTTTTCCAGGCCGGGGTGCTCCTGATTTGAAACTCTGCAAAATGATTCTGGTGGAGTTGTCCTTTTGTGAGTGTTTCTGTGGGACAGCACAGAATGGCTCCTTCAGTGCAACTAAAGAATTTAGGCAGTGATTTTTGCTATATAATGTCTCTTACGAAGCGTGATAAATCTCTTAAGTCTGTAATAAAACAGGATCTAGTTCTGAGCTCAGCCACTATAGAGGAGACACAGCAATTCATCCAGCTCTTAGGGAATATGCCCAATGACTTTCAGTAGTTGCCATGGAAATCCACACAGCATGAATCTGCTTGACTAAAATCTCATGGCAGATCATTTCAAACAGGATAATTTCTATTATTTTCCTAAGCACATGGTTAAATAATCAAGTGTGGCTGGTAGGAAATGAGATATGTATGTGGAAGAACCACTTGCCCCTTTTTCAACATTCATTTTCTAAGTAAACTAAGGACTCTGAAGTAGGATAAATGAAAGTCAGATCCTAACGGGCTGCCTTAGTTGAAGACAAGGCTATAAATGACCAAGGAAGTTAGTTTTAGTTCTTAATTTCCTGAAATATTTTCACAAGAGTTGTACTTTTCAGTTTCTATTTGTCAAACTTTTGTGAAAAATGAATATGGGCCACATTATTGGTAGCAATTTCCTTCCTTTTATATTGCCTTTTTTTCTATTAAAACAAAAAACAAAAAATCCCAAAACCAAAAACAACCAAACCCAATCCAGCTCCTACTGAAGTCAGTGGCAAAACTTTTATTGACTTCACTAGTGCAAAATCACACCTTGAAGGCGGAAAGACCTCAGATTACACTAAATACCTATTTCATAGACAAAGGAATTAGTGAGAGTTAACCAAAGCAATTTCTTTGGACTTCCAAAGGGGCAGCCATGTTAGTCTAGTTCAGTAAAACAAACAAGGAGTCCTGTGGGACTTAAAGACTAAGACATGTATTTATTGCTTGAGCTTTCATGGGAGAAAATCCCACTTTGTCAGATGCTTTGAAGATGGGGGAATTTACAGAATGGGAGGAAATAAATGCAGGGAAGTGTAACCATTCCTATGACTTACATTCCCTGAATTTATTTCCTCCCATTTTATAAATTCCCCGTCTTCACGGCATCTGATGAAGTGGGATTTTCTCCCATGAAAGCTCATGCAATAAATAAATGTCTTAGTCTTTAAGTGCCACAGAACTCCTTGTTTGTTTTCTTTTGGACTTCACCATTCAAGTGCTAAATACACTCAGTTTCCAAAACTACAAGAATGGGTTTCTTAATTGTAAGAAAACAACAAGGAATTGTGTGGCACTTTAAGACTAACATATTTATTTTTTGCATGAGCTTTCGTGTGACAAGATCCCACTTTCTCAGATGCTTCGAAGATGGGTGAACTTACAGAAAGGAATGAAACTAAATGCATTGCTGTCCTAACTTGTGTCCTACATGTGTCCAGAAACTATCACTTTTCTCCTGAGCAAGGTTAATAGCTTCTAACAGTGATACAAAGACAAGTGTAACTATAACCAGTGATTATATAATGGAATAATACTTTGGCTGCTTTAGTTTTTTCTTGTATTGGGCTTGTAATTAGAGTAAAGCTGCAATCCATAGGACATTAGAAATGCATTTGAATTCTTGTGCCCTCTATTTATATAAAATAATTTGTCTCTGTGCACTGAACTTTTTCAACCATTATGCTGCTCTTTATTATAATTGTGTGTGTGTGCATGGGCGGAGCTAGATTCTGCACTGAGTTATTGTAATATAACTCTAGTATAAAACCATTATGACAGAATAGAATTTAGCCCAATACAGATACATAAGAAAATATGTCAAATGCAAAGTGATTAAAAATTTGTGTATGAAAAAGGACTAGTTTTAATGAAACACTATAATGATGTGCAAATACTTGTAGAAAAAAAAGCCCAGAATATTTTGTTCAATTTATTTTATCTCAGAATATATAATTCAATTTCTCTGTGTGTTTTTAAATGGGTGAATCTTGATGCTTGTAAAAGACATCAGTGTAGTTCTAGTGAGCAAGGAGAGCTGAAGATGGCTTTTCACTGGCCCATGTGAAATTAATTTGTTTGTCTAAGTCCAGTTCCCAACAGATAGTTATATCATAGACACCATATAGCTAACTGGCACGGTTGTTGACAGCCTCATCTGAGAGACCAGTGATCATATGAGCATGGGGATAGTGCTAATAGTGGATCCCTCAAGATCAGGTGGGGACAGGCTTTAGGCACAGGACGGAGCCTGAGCTCTGAGTCTCTCCCCTACTTGCATGCTCTCAGGTGCCAGCCTCACCCTGAATACGTACACAGTGTTTTTAGCCCTACAGCCTGAGCCCTACTATCCCAAATCAGTTGACCTGGGCCAACTGCTGGTTTTTTATCCTTGTACTCTTAGACGCCCACACGGTCTGTTCTGTGTGTAGGCACCCTCTCCTTGAGGTGCCTCTGAACTTGACTGGGAGTTTTACAAATAAGAAGATCCTAAGTGCCACAAGTTCTGCCTGGAAGACTACAGCCCGCATTATGCCTTGGGAAAAGGGGGAAAGACCCTACTTTCTCCTCCAGGAAGCACAGGAGAGCATGGTGGACTACAATTTGGGAGTGAGCATGTGGCCTATGCTGGAAGGTGCTGGTGACTGCTCTTTAGGGTCCTGAGGCTGCTGCTGAGAGCCTCCTGGAGGTTTGTTTGAGCAGGAAGCTTTGGAGGTTGATGGCATTGCTCAAGCCAAACCAAGGACTGAGCCTCGAGCTGGCTGAAGTGGGCCTGCGGTAAAGGTGGTGTGAGTGGCCCCCTCCCTCTCTGTGTTGGAACAGGGTTTGCCAAAACAACCACGCAGCAGAGAGACTTTGTTCCTGAGAAGAGGTAGATGGGTAGTTTCTTTAAGGATTGCTGATATTTGGTTGGACCAGCTCCAAATCTTCAGCGTGGTACACTGGCTGAACTGAACCAGTGAACCACCAGAGTGCCATCTCCTTCGTCAGACCTTCAAGCACACCCATGCAAGCAAGGGGTTAGGGTTCTGAGCTCTGCCGGTGTGTGCACTCTGGAGGTGGGGAAATGGGGGGATTTTCTCCCACAAAAGCTCATGCAATAAATATATTTGTTAGTCTTTGAGTGCCACAGGACACTTTGTTTGTTTAGTATAGTGCAAGTTAGATAAGTTTCATTTACTACTGTATTTTGTGTTTGTTAATTGATTTATTCTACTGCCCCTGGAGATTTAATTTCAGCCTGTAATGCCAAATTTCCTTAGTTTATTGAGTAAGGGCTTGTTAACTCTAATTTAAGTATATTTGATGTATTGCATGCATAATTGGTATTTTTTTTTAATTAGACCCCATGCCACAGAGTGTTGTTGTTCTTATTAGCATGGATTTAGTCCTGGAGGCTCCCAAGCACACCACAGAGTATGTGTAGGATTCAGCCAGGTGGAGCCACCACCAATTTTAAATTCTCGTGAGAGCAAAGGGACTGCAACAGAGGGGTGGAGAGAGGATTCCCACTTCCTCAACATGACCACTAGGATACACAGGATCTCCTGTCGTCAGCAGACTTGGGTGCCTGTGCACAGGGCTGTCCTTAAGGGGGGGCAGGAGAGGCAACCGCCCTAGGCCCCATGTTTTGGGGGGCCTCACGCTTTTGGGGGATCCCACGCAGCTGGCTGGAGTAAGGAAGCAGGGAGCTTTTTCAAATGTGGGACTAGGGAGCAGCTCCGGCTGGTCAGGGAAGGGGGAAGGGAATTCAGCCAGGCAGCGTTTGGTTACAGGAACTCTTGACTTAAGTAGCCACCTTCCCACAACTGCTCCCTGAGGGGAAGAGAAAGGGCAAGTGTTGAGATAAAACTTATGGAGCCAGCCTCAGTCAAGCAAATGGGGACAAAGTCAGGAGAATGTCACATCCCCAACCTTTACAAATCAGGACCTTCTCTTTGAATTTACATCAGCATCTCCAGAAAGTGTTCTCAGATATTAAAGAACTTTTTTCCTTCTACACTTAACAAGAGTTGTCAGTCTTCAGGGATGTCTTTTTGAGCAAACTTCTCTGTGCAGACAATGATCTATTATACCTGAGAGAGAAGACACCAGGCTAGCCATCATATGGAAATACTGGGTTTTTAGGGTTAATGGCCATCAATCAACACATGAAAGAAGTTTTTTTGTCCTTCCTTCTGCACTGTAAGTATGCCCCATTGTTACTGATTGCAGTCAGACCACCAGTTCCAGAGCATGGCGAAGAGGCAAGCAGCCATTACAGATCCACAGCATGTTGACAAGTTCCAGTGGGGTGGCCATGTGGGTTTAGTTTAGAAAAACAAACAAGGAATCCTGTGGCACTTTTAAAAGCTAACAAATAAATAAATTTGTTAGTCTTTCAAAGTGCCACAAGACTCTTTGTTTGTTTTACATCAGGGTATTTGAGAGGAGGGCAAAGGTCCCTTGTTTCTTCCTCTCATCCTCAAACAGTACCTGAGTTTCATTGCTTAGATCACCTGCAAAGCCATGAGGAATGTATGAATACATATATTAAAATGAGATGGAAAAGGAGAGAGTCAGGAGGCATAAAGGAAATAGCATACATTAGACAATTGGAATCTAGTGCTTTAAGGTGAGAGAGGACCTGGATTTATTTCTTGATATCATCCAAAAATAACACCTCTTTCCCTCTCTGAATTCTCAATTTAATAAAAACTTGATCTAAGAATAATTATTAAACTTGTAAAATTATGTGCCCATCTTGAACAGAAAACCACAACCACAAAGAAGGGTACCTCCAGATGCTCCTGTCCATTTGCTGTGAGGTTGATGAAACATCACCATGACACATTCAGTATTGCCTACCTCAAACATCAAAAAATAGTCACAAGTCTAGCTTAAATATATCATTAAAACTCACTTAAAAATAGAGATGTTTAAAGAAATAATAAATGAGGGGGAGCTATTTTCTCTGACTTCTTGGTTTTGAGCCTTTAGGATAAAGTCAGGGCATGCTTTTCTGCCTCCCTCTGTAACATTTTAGCCTGAGGACTAGAAACTTATGATTTTATTAAAGAAAAACTATGACACTGCCAGTGTTCCCTCTAAGCTGATGATGCAGCTGAACAAGTTATGGGTGCACTTGGGGAGCCAGTGGGCAGCAGGGAAGAAGCCCATTGGGGCCTGGAGAACCAGCAGGGAACTTGCTCAGCTGCATCATCCGATTAGAGTGAACATTGTGCAAAGTTTAAAATGGGGAGGGCCCTGCACAAACTGATTTGCCCTGGGCCCCATTCCCCACGAGGGACGGCCCTGCCTGTGCATCCGTGAGTGTTGCCCACTCCCAAGGAACCCAAGGAGGAAAGCGGGAGCTAATATGGATAAAAAGTGGACTTCCCTCTCCAAGGCTGTCAGTCTGGCATCTTTCACTAACTCTGTATTCACTTTTTAAACATAGATTCCCCTGTGAGACATTCTGAGCCAGCATCAGTCTTCCCTCTGAAGGGGCAGAAGCATGCAAAAAGTGTTAATCCTGCTGTGGAATAACTAATTGCCATGAAAATTTTTTGTTTGCCTTTTTCTTGTAGCCTCTTGGTCCTGGGATCTGAGAGAGGTAAGTTAATATCTTCCACTGCAATTTCTTTATAGGTTGAACCAGCATTTCTCAATAACTGGTCCATGGAGCTCTCTCTTATGCAGTTTTGGAAGACCACAAGCCAGTCCCTGGTACTGAAAGCATGTGAATAGAGTTACACCACTTCCGGCTCCAATGTGGCATATTTCTGACTGCTGAAGTCTAGCAACAGGTTATGTCTAAGGAAGGGCTTTCAATGGAATATCCTGCAGTCACCTTTTGCTTTTGTCAGGTAGACAGAATGCATCCAGCCAGGTAGGTGACAATGCATCTGCTCCAGCAAGATACTTCCAATACATCCTATATCTGACATAAATAAAAATGGCCTTTGCTATCAACTCTTTCTGTCTCTCATTATTGAATTATAATGCACCAAATGCGATCTGAAGAAAATGCTTACAAATATGTGCTCTGGCATAAAACTTACTGGTACTTACCAGCACTAAGTGAAGATGCTCAGATGCCGTGTATACTTTGTAATGTAAAATATGGTGCAGAAAGAGAGGTACAGGACTGTCATGGATCCAGAGGATCACCTATCTGGAACAGTCTCTGGGAGGAACCCTTTCAATGTGTCAGCTCCCCCAAACAGTCCCACTCACACTTTTTCCAAGGTAAGCCACATGACTTCACTGACTCCTTAGACCAGTCCCTTGTGCCTTCAGCATTCCTGCTTCAAACTGAGAGCTCTGTTCAACAAGCCCAGCTAAGGCAAACCCCTGATAGAGACTTGTATGCTCTGTAGGGACTAATGTAACTTGCCAGTCAGTTGCAAGTACACTTATAGTGTTGTCAAAACAGCAGGGTTTGTTATAAGATGGGTCTGTTAGGAGGGTTTATAAAAATCATCTGCCACCAGCAGCCTACACTTATCTCCCCTCTTCACTTCATACCTCCCCTGTCCTTTGATCTCAAGATGCAGGATTTTTGTTCAGATTCCTTAAGGAGGGGTGGGGGAAGTCCATATCGGTCTGATTTGTCATTGCTTGCTACATATCACTGTCTATGTAATTGGATTTTCCACTGTGTTTTCAGAGGTGCCGCTGATATGGGGACAAAGACCCAGACAGGTAGGTGACACCATGCCTGTGTCTTCTCATCTTCCATGACAGCAAGCAGCCCTTTTCTCATGCAATAAATAAATTTGTTAGTCTTTAAGTGCCACAGGACTCTTTGCTTGTTTTGCTAAACAACTAGACTAACATGGCTGCCCCTTGGAACTTGGCAAAATAATAATGTATACCACAGGGAAAAGTGAGGCTCAAAAAGGCTTCGTAAAAATCTTAACAAAAAATTCCCACTTCATCAGAAGAGCTAATTAATCTTCATGCAGACCTTTAGCCTGATGAAATAAAGCAATGGGAACTCCAGACGTGTAAACTTATAGTCTTGATTTAATAATAGAACTGGTCCAGTAATCTTCAGCTAACAATATACTGAATTTGTCTCTTGTTGGTTGTGTGTTCCCAGTTTTTACTATATGTATTTAATATTTGGAAATATTTGGTGAGTAGTAAAAAAAATAAAAATAAAAAATGAACAATAGGAATCTTCTTGGGTTTTCTGCAAAAATGTCTGGACTTGTTTTTATTTTGTCATTTCAGATTTTTCACAAAATCATATAGCTTTGTTTCTGGTCACTGAATAGATAACCGATGCTTGCAAAACTGGAAGCATGTTTGAAAGAGATTCATTTTTATAAGCAAACTAGGGAATGTGGTCTAGATGAAATTACCATAAGGTGGGTGAATAAATGGTTGAAAGAGCTTACTCAGAAGGGGTTAGATAATCACCTGTCAAGGATGATCTAAGTTGACTTGGTTCTGCCTCTGTGCAGGGTGCTGGAAAAGATGAGCTCCTGCGGTTCCTTCCAGTCCTACATTTCTTTGTTTCTATGACTGTAGCTTTGAGTCTGTTTGCGAAAGAGGGAAAATACTCAGTTCTCTCACTGTTGCCTTTTATTGGCTTGATATAAAGCACAGTGATGTCAGTGGCGGTGGATTTTGGATCATGCCTTTTGTGAATAGCAAAGTGTTTTACTTGTCATCACCTCTAGTATAACTTGAATCACCCTGTGTCACACCTATAGCTTGCTGTTATAAATCCATGCTGGTTCCTGGCTGCAAGTGACAATTGAAATCTCTGCTTATTTCTAAGTTCCTCCAGTTCTCTACTCAAGTGCTAGCAAGCTCTTTTTCTTTCTAGCCCACAGGTACAATGCTGAACGAAAAGGTCAGTACAGCCATCAGCACTGAACTGAGCACACAAATTGTTTAATGACACATAGAAACTGTTTATTTTCTTGAATGATGTAGTTCGCCTTCATGACTTTGTGAATAAGCCAACACCTAAGGGCTTCAATTGAATCAAAGACCTGTTTATGAAACTTTTATTGTAGATACATTTAATGTAATTTAATGGTCACCAACTTCTTCCCCCACTGCGTAGCAGAAATGATCAGGAGGATGGGAGGGGAGTGAACTCTGAAAACTCAGCTCAGATATTCACCCTGATGTTAAAATAGCATTTGTAACCCAATAATTGCCCCATCACATTTTTCCTGTTTTTTTTTTTTCTTCAGTCCAAGAAAGGTCATCAGCAAGTGTGGTCATCCACTGGAAAACTTACAGCCAGACCAAGAGGTAGGCAATCAGTGGTCCTACAGTCTCATAATAAACTTACCAAAACAGGACTGTGTTCTGATTATCTCCAGTGGTGGCCCAACGCTTTTTGCTGCCCTAGGCCAGCAGGGATTTTGGCACCCCCCCCAGTGGCCAGCAGTGCACTGCTGCCACCAGGATCCGGGTGCAGGCAAGGAGGGCCACTGTCACCAGCATCTGGCTGTGGGCAGGGAGCGGAGCAGCACCAGCCCAGCCCTTGGCACCCCCTAATTTTTGGTGCCTTAGGCGGTCTCTATGGAAGAATCGGCCCAGCTCCTTATTTTTGGTGCCCTAGGCAACCGCTTAGGTCACCTCTATGGAAGAACTGGCCATGATTACCTCCACTCTTGATTGCGTGCCAAGATAACTACTGATTGTACTCTTATAATTGATGGAACCTCTGCAACTAATGACATATATCCATTCTGTTGTTCCTTTTGTGTGTTTAACTTTTTATTACGGCAAAGTTACAATAAAATATTACTTCTTACATTACTTGTTCAAATCAGGTTACTAGTCAAAGAATATGGCTAAAAATTCTGGTTTGCTGGCTGGCAAGTCATTTTTCTCTGAGTATTCCAGAAAGAAAAAACAAATTTCTAAATACCTGTCCTCTTTTTGGCATTTCTCTTGTGTATGTACTTGACATGAAAACTTTTTCCTTATAAGAACAGTCTGTATTTTACTCCATCATGATTCTGTAGGAGGAGGGATCCAACTTTTCCAGCAATGTGTGATACAGTAGCTGCTTACAATTAGAGAGGAATTAATTACAGTGAGAGAAGAATTATGTGTAAAATGCAGATTCTTTATAGTAACATTAAATAAACAGGTAGGGGATCTCTAGGATGTCAACTTTTTATCATAAAATGAATCTTTAATGATTTCTTCCATAAACAATCTAATTCTTGGACACAATTACATGTGCAAGTATTATTCTCTTTCCCTGAAGCACCTCCAGTAGAGCACTTCCATAATAGCAAAAATATGATGGCTCTTAGTGGAAATCAAATACCATCTGTAGAGGAATTTGGAGCCTTCATCAACTGCATTTCCTAAGCAAGACTTATTTGCCAAATCACTAGTTCAATTTCTCAATACACTGCTGTCTTTGGAATTCTTAGGATGAATAGTGGTGGGTCTATTAACTGTAATGGTTTCGGCTGGGTTTTTTTCCTCCCCTTTAACCTATTGAAATTCTAAATTGAAGCTTCAAGTTTTATATTAACAACTGCCAATTTTTAAATTAAATCTGGCATTACTGGGTACATCAAATCTGTTCCCAAACTGTGAGACCTAAAGTATGAGTATGGAACAAGAACTCACATCTACAGGAAATGAAATGCACAGACTTTATAATTTTCAAACTTTCTAGTTGGCAGTATGGGCTTTCTGACTTTTAAGCAAACTATTTTTCAATTCAGCAATCAAACTATGGCATCTTTTAAATGACTACATTATTGCTCTTGATGAGAACTGTACAATTACAATCATCCTGATTTACACTGATGTACTGAGGATATTCTCAGGTTTTTTGCTGCAACTTCCAAGCAGGTACTACTGCTTCCGAGTAATGGTGAGAATACTCTGCATTAATATAGCATCTTTCTGGTAGTACAGATCACAACGTAATGGGGCACGAACATGAGGTAATGGTTCTTCCTCACTTTTGACTTCATATATAGTGTAGGTGTGAGGTTACACTGCATGGAGGACATGATTTTATTCAGAAATGTGCTGAGGTGACTCCTGTGGGGTTGGAGTACCTGCGGTTATAAATCAGGATTGCATGCCTTGGTTAGTCACAGAGTAGGCAACAGAATCAAGATCGCCTCAGTCATTACTCTTCCTCTGTAACCAAAATATAGCACTGCTTTCCCAAACCAATTAAAACCATACCAAAAACCCTTTCTAATGGTCAGGTACATGATCTTTTGACTAATTGATAGAAAATAAACGACATCAAATTCTTCAACTC
Source organism: Podocnemis expansa (assembly GCA_007922195.1). Taxonomy (NCBI): domain Eukaryota; kingdom Metazoa; phylum Chordata; order Testudines; family Podocnemididae; genus Podocnemis; species Podocnemis expansa. Next base: position 27,411,202 of record ML682004.1, on the reverse strand, counting down.
CCACTTTTGAAGTCAGTTCGAATGATATGCTTTTTATATACATGAGCATATCATATATGACTTATTACTGAGTATAGATTACCTGGCTTCTGAGTCTTTTTTTGTTTGTTTTTTGGATAGGGGGTTGAGTATAGGCAGCATTTTGAAGTAGTTTTTTTTAAACCCCAAACTGCTAAATTTAAATGCAGAAACTAAGATTAACGAAAGTCATGGTGTTGTAGTGAATATTTACCCATACTCCAAGTCAGAAAACATTGGCACAGGGCCTTCTTCTAGGGTCCATGAACCCAGCACAAGAAGTACTGAGGAAGACTATGGTTATACACACACTAGCAAATTAAGTGGGATTTTCTCCCACAAAAGCTCATGTGATTAAATCTGTTAGCCTTTAGGTGCTATAAGACTCCTTGCTTTTGTTTAAATAGCAAATTAGTCCCAATTAAGGAGGCTTAGTCCGGACTAATTTGGTCCCTGTCTATACTAGGATTTCCCTAGTTAGAAATAAAAAAAAAAATTTAGTTTGAACTAAGCAAACCTTAGTTCAAACTAATTAGCTCAAACAGTAAGTTCAAACTAAGTGCTTAGTTTGAACTTACTCGCGCGATGTAGCCATGCTAGTTCCAACTAAATAAGTTTGATCTAAGCGGTTAATTTGAACTAGCCACATTTTTCAGTTTGAACTAACTTTTAGTTTGAACTAGCTGTGCTTTTTTAGTTCAAACTGAAAAGTTAGTTTGAACTAAAAAGCCATGGTTAGTTCGAACTAACCAGGAACCGCTTAGTTCTGACTAAGAAAGTCTGAACTAAGCTTCCTGATGTAGACATAGCCTATGATATCAGTGTGTACTGGTTCACATTGTTATTTCATTACTTGATCCCTAAAAATGCTGAGCATCGGGGGCATAACTAGCCCCTGTTTTCTGGCCAGGTGCCTGAGTCTGCAGGGTGGGCATGGCCCAGGGCTACTTCTAGTCATGTGACCGGAAGCTGCCCAAGACATTGCAGTTGCTAGATGCAAGTGGAGCTGAGGTAGGAGGAGGAAGTGGGACAAGCAACAAGGCGAGGCATGCCCACCACAGCACCTGGTAGTGATGTGAATTTCGCTACTGCAATTGCGGGGTTGCCTAGCAGCTGTGATTGCAAGTGGAAGCAGAGGTGTTGGTGCTGGTGCCTCTTGTCCGTTTGCTGCCACCAGCTGCTGGCCGGCCCCGCAGCTGCAGTGGCAAAGTTTATGCTGTTTTTGGGTGCTAGGGTGGGCAGGCCTCATTTCCAAGTGGGTGGGCCCTGGCCCACCTGTGTCTGTGCCCCTGCTGAGCATTCGTGTGAAGTGCTACATACCCTCAACTCCATAGATTACAGTGGAAGCTGAGGGTGCTGAGAACCTTGCAGGGTCAAGCGCAATATCCTTTTCTAACTTATTTCCTTTTTCTAATTGTTCTGAATCAGGCCTCCAACAAAAACCCAACAAAATCTTTCGGCACCCTGCTTTGACTTCTGTGAGTTTTGAATTGGGCCTTTAGACCTACTGAATGTCTTTGATTGGAAATGACAGTTTGTGCCTCCACTAGCTAGCCTATTTACTTTGTCCCTGAAGCACAGTTTTTGTTTCGGATATATACGGTGAAAATTAACTTGCACTTTTAAATCAATTCAGCTTATGCATAATCTTTGCCTTACTTTGAGTCTGACCTGCTCTTATTTTGAAGGTTGTGCTGTTAAGGCATAGCTTCAACATTTGTGTCTTCAATTAGAAATAAACCATGATTGACAAGCTTAACAACTGGAACTGATTTGAATTTGTTCCTTCAAATACAGTCTAGATTGCTAGCCACAAAGAAACCCATGTAGGAAGTATATGCTTTCATGAACTGTGGACATTCTGTAGGAATCTGTTAAAATGCACAGATAACTAAAGTTCTGTCTCTTTTTTTGAATGCATCATTGATGGAAAAGTTGTTTTCTATGCTTCTGTTCCATAAAGTGAGTGGGTGTACTGAAAGAACAGTACAATGAACATTTTAAACTATAAAATTGGAATCTAACCCCTAGTGTACACTTGGGCTGGTTTTCGGTGGCAGTCAACTGGCATTTATGCAAGGCACGTAAAATGCCTTGCATAAATGCTGGTGACTTTCTTAGCCACCAGGACACACTTGGAAAAGACTTACAGAGCTGACTTCCATAAGCACAGCAGTGAGTTCAGACTCACTGCTAAGCACTCCTGGAACACTGGGCTGACATATCCTAAATCTTACCATTGAGCAGCATTGAGAGTCAGGCCTTAATCTACACTACAAAGTTGTCACTTGAAGTTGCTTCAGCATACAGCTACCACTATAATTAACCTCTGTTGCATGTCTGCACTATCCGCCTGGTTGCTCTTGCATTTACACAGGGCAGTTTAGCATGGGTAGCTAGCCCGGTCTGCATCTGGCCACAGGATATTTTGCAAAGTGTTTACAATGCCTCAGGGGAGCAGGTTCAACATCATATGAGGTTTCTCAGTTCCATCATTCCGTGGGCATCTCACTGAGTTTTTGTCTGTTTTCAACTGCCCTGGTAACCTTCAAGTCAGCCATCTCTGCCAGAAAGCATGGATCGTGCACTGGTCTTCAGAACTGTGTTGTATGTTATGAACACATGGCTGTAAGAGGAGCTCAGTGGGGCCGGGAAGAGGAGCTGTATTAGGTGGAGGGAGGCCTTGAAGGAGCATTTTTTGTGTTGCAGTAGCGTACTGAGCCTGGCATTGTTTGTTTGCACTGTGCGGGGAAGCTTGTGACGATTGTTATATGTGCCCAACTAGAATGACGCATATGCTACTGTTTGTGAATGTTAGCAGCAGCTATGATATAATAGAGAATAATAAAGAATTCAGCTCCCATAAGTAGATTTCTATTCCACACCCATACAAACTTATCTATGTAATGCTGAGGTATATATCACGCATGCAGGCAAAGTATCTTTAAAAGGGAGGGACAAGGGAATTCACAAGCACATGTGCCAGTAAGGTTCTCATAGCTGGGTTTGTGTGGCTGGTGTGGGATGAAGTGCTGTGGGTACTGCTATGGCCCATACATGGGCTGCAGGGAGGGGAATTTTTGGAGGTCCTGGAATGCTATTTCTTTTCTAATTAAGGTTTGTATGACTGGACAAGGTTTTACCAGGATTAAAACAAGCTTCAAACATATGAATTTTTTTCAGATAGACATTATTTATCCAATGAATCATTGCAGAGTGTTTTAACTCACATACAATATTCTGCACTGTGAAGTGCATGAGAAATCCCTTTTGAGTCTCTCCTACTGCCTCCCCACAGTGATCTCCCTTTAAGTCAGAACTCATGCACCTATGCAAAGAGGAATGGACTGACATTTCAGTAGTACTAGTCCAATACAGAATTGAAGCAGTAGATTTAAAAGAGCATAGCAGAGCCAAAAGAACTGCAGGCGCAGTGGAAAAAGAGTTTGTTGAAATTGGCAGTGGTCCAGTTTTTTTTCTGCAACTTGATTGTTTTCGAGACAGCCCCCTCCTACCTTTAACAGCAGTGAGAGTCCAAAGGATTCCATTGTGCACCTGTGATCACTGAAGAAGTAGCGATTCAAGTCATGTTGTCCAGATAACAAAAGTTCATTCCAGTTCTGAATATGTGCAATGCAATGGAAATATGTCATTTGTCCACATGCCACCAACTCACTTTTAATAATGTTGTATAGAGCCATGTAATGCTGCAATTTATTTTAACGTAACATGTTTACTACAGTAGGGGTGTCTTGAAATCTGGATTTTGTTTTAACACAAAAGCCTTCATCTAGAAAGGTAAACCTCATTTTTTAAAATGAATGCTAGTCATACAAAAATGGATCCATCTAGACCCATGCCCCTGGAGGACTACATCAGAAACTGCACTATGCGGCAGTCTGCACAGGGCCCAGTGCTGTCACCCCAGTTGCTTTGTCCAAGGACGGTTCTCATACCAGTTATATGTGTTTATTACTTGACTAGGGAAAGTTTTAATTCTGTTTCTTTTCATACCTCCTTAATACTGTGCTAGCTTTTTTTACGGCCTGAACTATACTCAGACTCTATTCTGACTGCTTCTTTCAGCACCCCAGCTATATACTACCCCCTGACCTCAAAAGCTGTAACTAGGCTGGGGCAACCGGGGCCCCAGCTGCCACCAAGGAGCCAGATCCATCCCCATCTGCCACGGGGAGCCAGATCCATCCCCTGTGTCCCCTAAAATTCAGTGCCTGGGGCTTCGGGTGATGCCTGGGGACGGATCCGGCCTCTCACTGCCTCAGCGGCTGCAGGGAGCTTTAGCAGCCGCTGGAAGGCAGCTGGGGATGGATCTGGCTCCCTGCTGCCCCAGCAGCGGTGAGGAGTCAGATCTGTCCCCAGTGGTGTAGAGCTTGAGGCACTGCCGGAAGGCAGCTGGGGCCGGATCTGTCTCCCTGCCACCACTGGGGACAGATCAGGCCCCGGGCCAGATTGGGGCCTGAGTCGGGGGGGGGGTGCCTTTGGGGCTGCTTGCGCAGGGTGCCAGAAGGCTTAGTTCTGACCCTGCTGATCTCAGATCCCTCCTTGTAGAAGCAGCATGTCTTGCTATTCTTGTTTTCTGGTATGTCTGCTGCAATTCTTTGATTTTACAAGCCCCTTTCCTCCAGGTCCTGAGTGATCTGACCACAGATGTTAAACTTACCATGGCTGGAGTGGCACTACCCACCCTGGCCCAGGAGACCCCCATCTATCTACTTCTGTGTGGAGCGTGGATGATCAGCTGGACAGCAACTGTATGAGCTCTTCATGCTCCAGCAAACAAGAAGAGCAAGTTCCAAACTTCCCAGATCTTCAAAGGGGAGGAGCATCCACATATGTCCTTGGCTGTAGAGGAGCAGAGTTCAAAACGGTGACCAGAGAACATGGGTGGACATCATGGGACAGTTCCCAGATGCCACAAAAGTCACCATAAGCATAAGCAATGCAATGTCCTCCCTGACAGTGCAGCACCTTATCTACATCAGCCTAGTCTCTACACTCCTCACTGTGGTGGTTTTATGTAGCTGGTGAGTTACAGCACTGTGGGAAGAGCACAATAGAGTGTATACCTCCATAGTTGGCCAACGTGAGCTACCTTAGGTCAACTTACTTTGCAACGGTAGACAAGCTCTCACCTATTTAACTCATATGAGTAAACCCACCAGTTAATGTGTAGGAGACAAAGGTTCTACTAGGGTGCGGCTATTCAGAATACTGAGACAACTGGTCTGAGATGCTGCTTCTGACAGTACCTGCAACCTGACACTTCAGAGGAACCAGTAGAATTCACCCCTGCTTGTATTATTGTTCGAGGAGAAGGACTTCCTTCCTGATCCTTTACAAGCTATCAGTTTATGCACTGAAACAGGTTTTCTTACTCTTAAACCATTGTCATACCTCAAGTAAAAATGTTCTTAATGATAAAATTATTCAGAGCTTTTAAAAATCAGGCTACACTAAGGATTTTAATCTCCCGTGACAGTGAACTCCATATGTTACGATAGGGATTGCCTTCTTTTATTGGTTCAACCTGTACTGCCCCTTAATTTCACTGGGTCAAACGTGTGTATCTCTCACTGAAGTTGTTCTCTTTATGCCAGTTCTGATAGATTGGAAAGAATTGGTTAGTACTTATGACTTCCTTATTGGTCTTGGAATTATTCTTTTTTACCACAGTGGTTGCTTAGAGGGACCAAGCTGTTTGTTATGATCTGATGCTGATGGACAATTAGAAATATGTTATATGGCACACTTGACAAATGAAAGGAGAATTTTTCCAGTTAGTACACTTTCTAATTGTTCTCATATTTCAACACATTTAATACTAGTGTGATGCCATGAGAGTTGATATAATTAAGAGTTAATTGAGCAACTGGTATAAATGGTATAACTCTACAGACTTCAGTGAAATTGTGCTAATTTGCATCAGTGGAAGATCTGATTCCATTCTTGTTATAAAAGATAGCAATCACTTCCTTATGTATCATGAAAGCAAAATTATAAACATCGTAATACCTTAAAAAGGTACATGCAGGGCTTAGTCTTTCTCCCAGGCTCTCATGGGATGCACATCTGTGCTCCCTGGGTTATGATCTGTATGATTTTTCAGTCACTTAAACACTGGGATTGTATGTTTTTATGTGAATTACACCGTACAAGGTTTCTTTATTGATGCTCACAATCTAGTTTACATGATTAGCATGATATCATGTTTCCTACAACTTCATGCATGTGCACAGACATGTAGCATCTTTAGCATGGCTCAGGAGGGTTGCAGACAGACAGAGCTCTCCCCAGCAGCAAGCACCTAGAGGAGACAAAGGTACACTAATTAAGTTCATTGGCTCAGAGGAGACAAAGAGATCACATCTGCACAGAACGGGAGGAGTCAGAGTAGAGTTTTGGAACAAAGAAAAAGACCAGGAAGAGTTTGAGGCTTTTAGCTGGGACTCTCCATCTTGAAACAACTTCAAGCAAAATCTAGGCCCTGCCTGGTCACAAGCAGAGACTGGCTGTATGAACATCTGACAGCCAATCACCTTGAGCATGAATTTAAATTATGAGGTCAGTTTAAGGAGAGATATTAGGATAGTACGGGTGTTTTACCTGTTATTTCTTTGTGGTCTCTTCTGACTGATTTATATTATAATTCTGCCATTAGTGGCCATAGTCTCATTTAGAATTATAATCTGATCAATATATTAGTAGTTGTTTTATCTAAAGCTGTGTGTTCTTTAAAAGGTGTGAGAGAAGAAGGCGGGGCACAATCCATTTCTTTGTTAAATGGACAGATTTGAGTGCATGATGGGTAGGAGTCAGACCCAATCTCTGTAGACAGCGGCTGGACTGTCTTAGGGGCAGGGGCGTCACTGGCTGGGGGAGGGACCCGGGGCATGGCCCGCAGGCCCCGGCCCAGCCCGCAGGCCCCGCCCCCTGGCCGGAGACAGGGCTAGGTGCCGCCGCGCCGCCACAGGCACCCAGGCCCCACATCCCCGGCCGGGGACGGGGCCTCCGTGGCTGCTGGCGGCTGGGCCCCGGAGTTTGGGGCACATGCCCCGGCGTGCCAAGCGCCAGTGACGCCCCTGCTCAGGGGTGAGTGGTCACTTGGCAAAGCAGGGTGAATCGGGGTTCAGAAGTAGGGGGTCACAGCGGCACACTGAACCAAATCTGGAGCAAACTGTCACACAGGTTTGAGCAGATTCAGCTATATTTGATTATCTTGCCTCGCTAATTTTTGATCACTCAAACTCGGATCCTGCAAGGTGCTGACTGAGCTCACTTCAGTGCTCAACACCTTGCAGGTCAGACTCTAATACATGTCCTGCTTTACAGCAGTACCAGAATTCTCATTTACCTCCATGGGGGCAAGAGTCCTCCCTTACTCACCAAGGAGATAATCCTGCAGATACTTAACCAGCTGAATTACTTCTACTCATTGGAATAGTTTGGGACTATTAATGTGATTAAAGTTATTCACGTGTGTAAGCACAGCAGGAGTAGACCCTAATTCAGTGGTTCCCAACGTTTTTGGCTCAAGGGCCACAAATACAATTTTCAAAACCCTGCAGGGCTACCAGTCTATTTAACTAAAATTAAATTAAAATTTAATTTACTAAATTCAAATTAAGTTTTGCTTGCAATTAATTGAATTAATTAAATTTAAAATAATTAAATTTAAATTAAATGTTTTAAAAGGGGTTTTCTTTTCTTCAAAGACTGGATGCCCACTCGCAGCCTGCCTGCCCAACTGTTGGGCTGGCCATTCACCAGCCAGCTCGGGGCTGGGCCATGAGTACTAGCCTCTGACCCACCGCCCACTACCAGCAGCAGGGCCAGCCTGTGGGCTGGTTGTGAGCCCTCCTCAGCAGCACAGCCCAATCCCACAGCTGTGCAGCCTGTGGCTGCTCCCTAACCATACTGCACCAGACATTGATCTGGCCTTGATAGGCGGCTGCAGCCCAGCTCCCAGCTGTGCACCGGGACTAGGCAGGAGGTACACAGCCGCAGCCCAGCTCCCGGCCAGCACTGGGCTTTAAAAAGCCCTGTGAGCCACTTTTGGCCCATGGGCCAGGGTTGGGAACACCTGCTGTAATTAATCAAATTCAGTTACTTACAGTCTCAGTTGTGTGTGTGAATTAGTTAGGTTCTGCTGTAGTCTCTAATGGAAAAACTTAGAGTGAACCTTTCATAGAAGTTAAGGATTAAAGACATTCCATCTGACACCTTCTCCCCAAAGGAATGAATAATAACATAAAAGAAACATGACAGCTCAGTTTAATAAGCCCTGTAGGTGGTAGGCAGAAATACTGAAAATCTATAGGCAGTAACAGTCTTTTTTTAATTTACATTATTAGTGTAATTGCAAAAATTCAAACTACAGTAATTTTAGACTTTCACAAACATACAAATGTTAAGATCTGGTAACACCACTTTTCTAACTAGCTTGTTTTTCAGTAGTAAAAGGGTTCAATATGCAGGCCCATATAAAATCTCTGAGATCCCAGAGAAAGCCTGGGAAAACCATATGTGATGCCTGATACTGCTAAAGGAAAAATCAAGTAGAGGATGGCAGGGTGTTTTTCAAAGGAACAGTTGGTGAAAACTCATTAGTTAAGAGAAATCCTTTTGGGGTCACCTTTAAATGACATTTCAACATTCGGAGAACTATAACCAGGCTTCTCTGTGTATTTTAGGGTCATATGGCCACAATATCAGTTGATACACATAACATATAGTACTGTACGTTGTATTACCAGATATCCATGATATGTTCCCTACCAGATTTGCGCTGACTCAGATCATACTCTATTTAGCAGACTGTTATCTTTATGATCTCTTTTAATGTACTTGAAATCATGAACTTCAAGGGCGAGTTAACCACTAGAGTCTTTGAAGGGGAGTTATGACCACTTTCTTCTTGTGCCCCAAAAAGACAGTAGAGGACTGGGAGATGGCCTTATTCCCACCATACTGCAGTTGTCTGCACAAAAGTATGTATGTGACAGCTTTGTATCTCCCAAATGCACCAGTGAGCTCACACAATGACTGTAACTTAAAGGTATGGTCTAGTTCTCAACCCTTAAATGTATTTAGCCACTTTGGGACACATCCCTGGCTCACACTGGGAAGAGTCACCCACATGATAGTCCTACTGTCATTGAGCTGCTAGACAAAACTCTTGTTTGGAATTGTCTTTAATTTGCTGTAGTTGGGGCTCACAGATTCGTAGATACCAAGGGCAAAAGGGACCATTGTGATCATCTAATCTAACCTCCTGTATTACACTGACCATATTCCCCCAAATAATTCCTGGTATGTACCTTTTTGAGAAACATCCATTCTTCGGGCCAATAATGAGGAATACAGCACGACCCTTGGAAAATTGTTCCAGTGGTTCATTACTCTCACCATTAAAAATTTACACCTTATTTCCAGGCTGAATTGGTCTAGTTTCAACTTTCAAGATCAAGTACATGAATCTTTTTATTTGGCTGCATTACCTAAATCAGTTTTACATTTCTTTTGCAATAATAAGTGTTCTGAATTTTTAACCAAAGAGCTCATAGGCTGTAGTTTCTTGTGTAGGGTATACAATGTAAGTTTTATGTTTAATCTGACCTATTGCTTGAAACCAAAATTTCATTGTAACCTTTAATTAGACATATAAGTCAGTTTCTAAGCAGTCTTATCAACATCTTTAAAGTTATCCATGTGTGATAAAGCTTTTGATCACCAATGTTTAGTTTATGTTCCCAGAAATTAGGTGTAAGATCTCTTGCGTGTTGGATCTTGAGCAATGTAAAGAGCAATGCATCCTTCTGCTCTCTTCCAGTGGTACCTTAAAAAATACAAAGAGAGACCATATAATGTAAATGTTAGCACAGTTGTAATGCAGAGGGAAATGAGTACTAGTTCTGATCACACTAATCCTGACCTCACTCTGGTGTAAATCAGGGGCATAGCCAGGCAGGATTTTCTGGGTGAGCCCCTAACTCTATAGGCTAGGCCAGGCAGCTTCCAGTCAAATAACCAGAAGCTGAGATAAGGCCCACCCACTGCAGCACCCACCAGTGGTGTGAATTTCTTTGCTGCTCCACTTGTGGCCATGGCTGCAGGGCCTGGCCAGCAGAAATGGAGTAGTGCAGGAGCCTCTTCTCCACTCATGTCTGCAGCCAATGGCTTCTGGCTGGGCCCTGCAGCTGTGACAGAGAAATTCCTGCTGCTGCTGGGTGCTGTGGTGTATGGGCCTGCTCTTCAGCCAGGTGGGCTCTGGCCCACCCATGGCTATGCCCCTGGTGTAATTCAGTTGATTTAAATGAAGTTACTCGTCATAAACACTAAAATAAGCTAGGTCAGAAGTGAAAGTAGGAAGCAGTATGCAAACTAAACCAGATGAAATATTCATGTAAGAAAATATATTTTATAGATGGGTCTACATCAAAAGGACTACATTCTGCTTTGTTACATAGGGTCAGCAGCAGTGTAATTCCACTATGCACAGAATTTAATTTAAAATGTGCAGAACTGAACCAGGATTTCAAACACCTAAAAGTTCAGGGATTTTTGGATCTGGTATTGTGGTTTAGGGCTGTCTATCTTTGTTGTTTACTTATTTAATGTCTATTACAGTATGGACCAGAGGCCACAGTCAGGATCATAACCCGCTGTGCTAAATGCCGTACATATGAGAGCCCCTGCCCCAAAGAGCTTGCAATTAATGGCCCCAAGCTAATATGATGTGATGTCAGTTGGACTCTAAATGGACCCATTCTCACTGATCATATTGCCAGATTAGGGACTAATTTCAGACATGTGAATTAAAAAACCATAGGAGATTATGGTGGAGGGAGGAGGTGAGTGCGTCTAAGACTCACATGTCTACAGAAAATAATTCTGTGCACCATTAGCTAGTTTCAAGTCTTCAGATAAGATTTTTATGGTTGTAGGATGTTAATATAGTAGATCCAATATCAGGAATATATTTCTTGGGCTGGTGTTACTTCACAGGAAAGAAAAAAGACATCACTATCGTTAATTTGTAACCAGCTGCTTGTTCCTACAAATGTGTATGCATTATCCTTTACTTTTTAAGGATGGGTGCTTTCTCTGCTGGGGTGCTGGTGCCATTTTTCATAAGAGTTGGCTGGGAAATGACGTTCATCCAATTAAAATATTTTCCATTCTCTACTGGAAAAACTCTTCAACTCTCCTTTACAAACATCTTGTCTATCAGCTGTCTAGGGATGGCCATGCCATGATCCCATTTCCTCACCAGGGTAACACACACAGGAGAAAGCTGTGCTCCTGAACTGGCATCTAGATAGCTGGTGTTCATATACACCAGGTAGGGCAAGCATCATACAGGGGAAGTTGTCTCCTGAGGGATGTGGGCTCTGGTTGGTGTATTCCCCCCATCTTATTTGGATACAAGACCTTTTATATCCTGAATTTTCCAATGCTTTTATGGGGAGTGCTGTTTTCTCTCCCTGATTCAGTCCTCAAGAGGGAATCTAGGCTGATCTGTCAGTGCTACAACATTTTCTCCTCAGCACATCTTTGTCTGAGTAATATAGCCTATGCAGATACTGTGCTCATAGGATTATGTTCTGATGAGCCAATTGATACACACTCTGGTATGTGGTGAATTGGTCTGTTTGCCAGAAGTTCTTACAGCTGCCTTGCTCAAACAGGCATGTTCATTGGTCTCCTGTGTATCCCAGTATGGAGGTTAGGCTTCTGTAGTCAAAACCATGCATAGAGCCATTGTTCTGCACTCACATAGACTGGGCAGGGATGAGCAGGCTGTCATCAGCAGCTAGACTCAGTGTTTTACCATCCATAGTAACAACAGATGCGCCTTCCTGAAAGACAAGAACAAATAGCTGGTTTTTAATTCCACATGTGTTGTCGCCAGCAGAAAGCAAAAGGAAGCACTTAATAACAGGAAGGTCTGATGTTGCTACAGAAATAAAGCCTGAAAACTGCCCTGTTCTATATGACCTACCGTATGTTAAAACTTTAGCTGATCTTTCCTGTCTGACAGTCAGCAGCAATAAAATCAAGCTTCACACTTTATACTCTTTCAGGTTCCCCACAGCTGACTCACTGCAGATATTTTGTTAACAAGCTAATCTAACAGCCTGCTGATCGATACGCCTCCCTGAAAATCACAGGACTAGACTCCTGGAATATTTTTCAAGCATCTTTTTGTTTAGCTTCCTGAAATCTCTTTTGAGATTTGAAAAGCAGTTCACAAGTCAATGGAGAACTGACAAATTACTGCTAGGAGTCCATTTATACTGAAATGAAGTCATCGTTATCTTGTCAGACCTTTTGAGATGCCATATTGTTACCAGTATTAATAAAGTCTTGCCTGTTGTATCTTCTACCAGATGCACTAACAGACAAGTTCCATTTGAGATTTTTATTGTTGAAAATTAGGATTTGATGGTCATTCCTTACAAATTAAAACAGAACAGTAACTGGTGCAACTATGTGGCAGCCTGCCACACTTATGTACTTGAGAACCTTTACTTCTGTTCCCTTTTCTGCAATCTTCTTTGCTTTGTTTTTGAGATTCTTTAGGCTAGTTCTTGTCCTAGAAGCTCCACTCTGAACTAAGGGCTGCTGAACCCTAGAATAGGTGTCTCTACTATTCACTTTCAACTAGACAAGTTCTTACACAAACCATACAAGTCTACTTTAGAGCCCTATCTGATTCCTCCACGGTATGAACAGCAACCCATGTGCAGAACTAGGACAAGTATACTGTATGTAGCAACGGGACAGCAGAGGAAAGATTGCTGCAGCCCACTGGACGTTTGTGGGTCTGGGGGCAGGACACGGGTGGGGCTCTTTCCCCGATCCAGGGTGTGGCAAGAAATGCTAGTGACCCATCACCATTCTACCATGAGAGAGGAGGAAGACCTGATGAGTTGCACTTGACTCCCAGGTGACTCCTAGGCTTTTCGTAGAGAAAGAATACAATTATTAATGTTTTTCTTGCCTATGGCCAGGATGATTTCTTGCAGGATGATCTGTTCCAGTCCTTAATACAAACCCTCACTAAGTCCATGAGCATATCACATACCAGCTGCCATATCCAGATATCAGCATTCTTTTTACTTCCTTCACTTACTCCTCGTCCGTAAACTACAGCCTAAAATGTAAAATGGGACAGTCATGGATTTTATCTCAATAACTACAATATATGTGAATCTTCCTACAGTAGGTAAAACATTTTATTAATCAGGTCAGTGTTTGTAGAATGTGACATTATTTTATGCACACTGTTGGAATTCATGTTACATTTGCTAATTCCTTAAGGATACCTACAGATAAAAGGAGAACTGATCACACCTGCCACTCCTTATGTGCCTCCATATTCTCACTTATCCATTTCCTTTGCCTCCTCCCACTCTCAGCTTTGCACTTTTATTCTTGCCACCTCCAGCTCTTGGAACAAACACCCTCTCTTCCTGCACTATGGGTCTGATCCAACGCCTGTTGAAATCAATGGGATTTTCCCCATTAACTTCAAGAAGCAGGTGATCAGCCTCTCTGTGTCCTCTTTGCCTTCTTTGAAACCTTATCATTCCTGCTGTTTGTCTGCACTGATTTCTCTGACAGCACTTCCATGCTTTCTGTCACTTGAACTGTCTCATATCTCTGAGTATAAGGAATCCAGGGAAACAATGTCATTTTATACATATTTTGTAAAACACTGTGTATGTTGAACAGCCATCTGATGCTAACTGTAAGTAGGAATGCCTTTGAACTGGTAAATCTAGTCATGAAAGGTTTTGCCACTGCCTGAAATGGCCAGTCACTTATTCTCCCCTGTTTTATGATGAAAGAGAGAAATCACACAAAACAAAATTGATCTTGGTGCTAAGAACATTAGCTGAAATTAAGGGGTGTAATGAACATTTTTAATACCATTTTGCTATTTTCTAATTTTACTTAAGAAAAAACATGAGGGTGATTATCAAAACATGCACGGAAATGGTTGCCTAATTCCCAATGGGAGGTAGATGTCTGACTGCCTTTTGTGGCTTTGAAAATTTTTCCATGTCTCTTGAAGAAAGTAAAAGCTCCTACCTCTGTCTCAAAGTTGTCTCCAAACATGCTCAAGGATGTCTTCTGATTTATTTCTTCATGATGATCATTTAGCCACCGTTGGAATGAAAATGGATCCATAACTCCAGTGGCATTTAGTGGGAAAGGGGTGTCTTTCAGGAGATCATCTGCAACCAATGCAGAAGGTTAATAGAAATGAGTCTCTTTTCCACTTGGTATCTTTGCTGAGAGTTGTAGATACCTAAGCCAATTGTAAACACAGATGTTAGCTAACCAAAATAACAAGGACAAGCAATGCGTGCTTTTGTAGAATCTTTATTTTATATTTGATGTTATTGGTAACGCACGTTTCTGTGCACTGATAGAATAGTACTTTCCATAACATGAGTGGTGAATTACCTTTCACAAATCATAGAATCATAGAATCATAGGGTTGGAAGGGACCCCACAAGGTCATCTAGTCCAACCCCCTGCCAAAAAAAGCAGGACCACTCCCATTAGATCATCCCACTCAGGGTTTTGTCCAGCTGGGACTTGAACACCTCCAGAGATGGAGATTCCACCACCTCCCTAGGCAACTTATTCCACTGCTTCACCACTCGCCTAGTAAGGAAGTTTTTCCTAATATCCAGCCTGGACCGCCCCAGCTGTAACTTGAAACCATTGCTTCTCGTTCTGCCCTCTGTTACTACCGAGAACAGTCGAGCTCCCTCCTCCTTGGAGCAACCCTTCAAGTAGTTGAAGGTTGCTATCAAATCCCCCCTCAGTCTTCTCTTCTGCAGGCTAAATAAGCCTAGTTCCTTCAGTCTTTCTTCATAGGGCTTGTGCTCCAGCCCTTTGATCATTTTGGTTGCCCTCCTCTGGACTCTCTCTAATTTGTCCATGTCCTTTTTGTAGTGGGGAGCCCAAAACTGGACACAGTATTCCAGATGTGGCCTCACTAGTGCAGAATAGAGGGGAATGATCACATCCCTTGATCTGCTGGTAACACTTCTTCTGATGCAGCCCAACTTCTTCTGATGCAGCCCAGATGCTTTAGACTGATAATAAGAGCAAGCTAAACCATACACTTACAGGTCTTATCCAAATCAGAACTTTTAACCTTTTATCAATCTATTTTCAAAACTGGTTTGCATGAACACATCACACTGTTCAAGTGTCACACATGTATTCAGAAATTATAATACAGATATACAAGTGTGCAAAGCTTGTTTCATAATTTCTGCTAGCAGGCTATTCTATTCTCTTTCTAACTGGTCCATAAAACTGAAGGAATCATTCTGAGGGGCTGATGCTCATCTTGAAGACTTTTGTGGAGTCACTCCTTATTTACATCTGTGTAAATAAGGCCTGTCTTTCACATATTTGGCAACAGCATTCTCTTCATTTCCTCTCCACTGTGTGTTGTGAGGCATTATGAAAGCTTCATTGACCAGAGTGAAACAAATTAGTTATCACAGTTTTAAATTTAATAAAAGGTCTTTTTCATGATGTTCATGAAGTTGTTGGACTTAATTTCCAGTAATTTTTCTTCATAACTGATCTATTTTAGAATAGTTAGAGGGCTAAGTGCAGTTTATTTTTCTAATGTGGGGCAAGGTGTTTGTCTTATGTTTTTGCTATTTGAAATTAACTTTAATCATTCAAAAATTATTTGAGGTCTGGAAAAAAATGCTGTACAGTGAGACTGAAAAAGCTCAGTCTGCTTATTTTACAAAAGCAAAAGCAAAAACAAAAACAAAAGAAAGTGAACTTGATCATGATGTAGAGCAGAGTTGCGCAACCTATGGCCTGTAGACCGGATACAACCTGATTCAGCTTTTCATCAGGCCTGAGAGCTGGGCCTGGCTGATGTCCCAGAGTGTGGCAACTTCCCCTCTCCAGCTGGGAGGCCCCACTCCTCTACCACCATGTGAACCTAGCCGGGTCTTGGCTGGAGTGTGATGGCCACTCCCTCCAAGATTTACCCCTTCCTCTCACAGACGGCACAGTGGCACTCTGGCTGGAGCACAGGGCAGCCACTCTTTCCTCCTCCCCACCTGGCTCCACCTCTTCCCCCTGCAGGCTGTCCCAGCTCCCCCCAGTGGTACCAAAAAGTGTGTGGGGGGGGACCTGTAGGATGGAAATAAAAAAAGGAAAAAGAAACAAGTTAAAAATACTCCCCTCTACCAGTTCCCCTTTCCCCCACAGTACAAAAAAAGTAAGTGCCAAAAAAAAAAAAAAAGCAAAAAAAGTGAAGAGGACAAAACACCCCAGAAAAGTGGACAGTGAGTATGTTTTATGTTTATCTATATTTATCTATTTATATTTATTTATCTGTACATTAGCTGTAATAGGAACAGAGAAGGGTAGGGCAAGGGGCAGGACTGAAACACATTGCTGCTTCCTCTCCAAGCCCTGCCCATCTCCCACTGCATTTGGTCTGCCATACAGCAGATATGGCTATCTGACCAAAAAGTTTGCCCATCCCTGATGCAGAAGTACCTTCATGGGGAGAAAAGAGCAATTATTAAGGGCTCTTTAATCTAGAGGAGAAAGGCATAAGAAGAACCCTGTGACTGCAAGCTAAAATTGGACACATTAAATTAGAAATTCAACACAAGTTTTTAAGAGTGAAGGCAAATAACTATTGGAGCAACATACCAAGGGATTCACCGTCTCTTGATTTTTTTCAACTCAAGAATAAATGCTTTTCTAGAAGATAGCTTTAGTCAACTATAAGTTATTGTGATAAATACAGGGTGACTGAATGAAATTCAATGGCCTGTGCTTTTTTCAGGATATCAGACTATGTGATCTATTGATTTCTTCTGTCCTTAAAATCTGTGGATCCATGAACCCACAATAAAGTACAAAGATACTGGTTATCTCAGAGTGGTGGTTCTCAATCTTTTGAGGGTCACAACATGCTTGACAGCATGTGCAACTCTACAGGACACACTAGCCCACTACCGTACCACCCTAGGCAGAATCACCCCCCCCCACTGGCTATCCATGACACACTAACTGCTGGGTGGTGACACAGTAAACGAGAACCGCTGTCTGACTATCCTAGGTGGAAAGTCCTGAGAGGGGATGGGGTGCATTTCAAGTAATAATCCCAAGTAGATGCAGAAAAAAGGTCACTGTCTGCTAACGGAATCAAGGCAATGAACACACAACTGAGTCTTAGACCTTGTCTACACTAAACAGTTTTATTGACCACAGTCAGCTTTTGTCAACAAAACAGTGGAGGTACCCAAACTGAAATGTTCTTCTCACTGATGTAATTCCCCTGCTACCCCAACATACTAAGACCACTTGGAAGAGTGGAATAAAACTATCTGTGATGTAGTTAGAGCAATGCAATGCCATTTCATGCACTGCATTTAGTTGAATCACTCTAATTGGCCTTCAGAAAGTATCTCATAATGTACATCCTGACTGCTCTGGCTAATAGTTTGAACTCCGTTGCTTTGAAGATACACGGGTACATGCCTGTCCTCTGTGTAAAGGTCCAGGAATTTTTGAAATTCCTCTCTGTTTGCTCGGTGTGCACAGTTCACACAGCATCTTCCCAGCTGACTAGGCCAGATTTCTTGCTGCACGCCCATGGGGAGAACAACAGAACTATTAGATCGGCTGGTGGAGAAGAGGCTGTGTAGTTGCAGCAGTAGGAGCTCTGATATGTACGGGGTGATTGCAATAGGAGAGGGGACATGAAAGGGACACTCAATAGTGCCATGCTAAGATCCAGATGCTGAGGCAGGTGTACCAGAAAGCAAGGGAGACTGTAGCAGTGCAATGGCTCTGCTACAGCCCACACAGGGCTAAAAAGGGTGTGGGCATGTGGCAGCCAATCAGGTGAAAGGATTGCGGCAGCCAGTCAGAGGGAAGATGCCAGTATAAGTGTAGGACTAGCAGAGCTAGCCAGTCAGTCTGCTGTGGGAGCCGCAGGGGGAAGATTCTCCTCCAGGCAGGCTGGCAGTGGGAGCCAGCACTCTGGAGAGCACCAAGTGGGAGCAGGCTCTAGGGACTGACCAGAGCCGGGGATCCCACAAGAGCAGACTGCGGGAGTGGCTGGAGCAGCAGTCCGGGGCAAGGAGGCCAAGGAGCAGATGGCGGCTGGACTCCAGTGGTGAGACTGCGTGTGGCTGTGGCTGTGGCTGCAGGGAGGTGGAGCACAGACCACCTGGAGGGGGGCCACTTGAACTATGTTCCCCAGAAACACCAACAGGAGGTGCTTTCCAGGTGGGCCTGGTGCTGCACCTGCTTACAGAGACCAATCATTGTTTTGGTGCAGCACCGAAGTCATGAGTTAGACGCCAGCCTCGGCAGCAAGCCCACCTCTCACAACAAGGGCCCTGTGGATACTTCTGGTGACTGGAGGCAGTGGCCAGCTGAATCAATCCTGAAGATGAAGTAATGGATGAAGAAGTGGAACTGACGTATGATGTGGAGTACATAATAGGGTTGTCCAGTGGCATGGTGACTCAGAACCTCTTTCTGACTCTGGAGGGGTCTAAGCAGTCCCAGCACTTGTTCCAGCATGTATGATCCATTAGAGGAGAGCTCCAGTAAGTGCTCATTTTGTTTTAATACTGCACAGTGAGAGAAGATTGAGCTCAGATGTACTTTATTATATGATACAGGAGTAATAAAGGACAGAAATTAACAACAAGGCTTATACATTGATGCAGTGGGGGCCTGGTGGAAAAGTTTGTAATGAACATGAGGATGTCCTGGGACTCCTCCGTAGAGATTGCTAGGAATATTTCCTGTAGCTATTCCACAATCATCTGCTGAGAGTTCCTTGGCAGAGCTGCCTTGTTTTGCTTCCCATTGTAGGAATCTTTGCCATGCTACCTAGCAATTATTTCTGCAGGGATCAAAGCAGCACATAGGCAAACAGCATATGGAGCTGGTCTGAAGCCACATACATGCAGGAGATGAACTTTTGCATCCTGGGAGTGAGATATTGGGTTTGATTACCCTACCCTCTGGAAAAAGGTACTGATACTACAAGTGCCGTAGAAAGACTATTCACAGTAACTGCCTTGACAAATAACTCAGATCTTTTTGTCCCTTCTTGCCAATTCCCTCCTCCCACTCCTACCTGCCCTGGTGAACTCACCACATTTGGGATTCATGTCATGCTGTATGCTAGCCAAGGGACAGTGGGAAAGCAGTGTGTGTAACTTTTGTGATTCATGCCTGAGAGCACACAATACCATCTGTGGTCACTGTTTCTTTGGCTCCAGCAGATGCACCCTTTAGAACTCTGCAGACCAGAAGCGCACCTGTCTCAGATAAGGTGGTGAACCAGGAAGAGTAAGGAGGATACGTTTTGCAAAGTGTCGCAGTCAACAGATGCGGTACATAGCAAAACAATAGTGTATAATGGGAGACAGTTAATGAAAGACTCAGTCAGGATAGTCTGGAAAGGACACAGAGACAGAAGAGGATGATAAAGCTCCTGGAGGACCAGACCAAGATGCTGAAATCCCTCATTATGGTGTGTTCTGAGCATATCCATGAACAACTCCTGCCGTAGCCAATAGAGACCTCTGTTCCATGCTGCTCCCTCCAACTCATGCATCATATTCTTTGTGTTCCTGGTCCCCCAGATAACCCCATGCATTCCACACTGTGGAACCGGTTGCACAATGCAAGCTGGAGCTGCCACAGCTCTGACAACCCTAGTCAAGAGACTGTTCCTCTTCACTACGTCCTGTTTGGCCAAAAATTTGTGTTTTGTTCTGTTATGAAATGTGAATCTTTAAAATAAAATGAGCCTTTAGTTGTGTCACACACACAGACACTTATTTTGAAATAAGTTAATTCAAAATCAAATCGTTATTTCAAATTAACTTAAATCAAAATAAGCAAAAACCTCATATCAAAATAGCAAGTCCAGCCAAAGGACTTGCTATTTTGAATCAGGAGAGCGGCAGCAGGGGAGGTGTGGCAACATGGCCCACTGGCAGGGCCATGTTGCCAGCCAATATATAGAAAAAGGAAGGCACCCTGGGAAGGAGAAGGGCAAAAGTATTAAAGTGAAATAATGGTTATTTTGAAATAACATGTCCAAATGGCATTATTTCAAAACAACCATTTGGAAATAACAGCTATTTCGATTTCAGCCTAGGTTTTACTGTTTTGAAATAAGGTTCATTATTTCAAAATGACAGGGCTCGTCATTTCAAAATAATGAAATGTCGTTTGGACATGACAATTTTTAAATTGAAACAACGGTCATTGTTTCAATTTAAAAGCAGTGTGTGGACATAGCCAATGCTAACACTCAGATGCATTGAATTGGCTATAGGTAGGCATATTTGCTCAGTACAGTTAATGCTCAGGAAGCAAGTACTATAGGGGTCATTCAAGGTGGCAAAGAAACATTGTCTGACTGAATACATCACATAAAGACACATTACTGGGACTCACTGTCAAAGTACTTCTTTAAAGCCTCCCTGATTCATATAGTCACCCAGTGAGCCTCTTTAATTGCCCTTGTACCTGACTGCTCAAAATCCTCAGCCAACCAAACAGCCTCAGCAGTCCACCCCTGAAGAAATGTTCCCTCCTTCCCTTCACAAATATGCAGAGCAGATCATTGGAATATTTCCTTATTCAGGTGTAACCAGTCAAAAGAAGTGGAAGCTTGGACAGATGATTGGGGAGGCATATAAAGATATTGCTTAGGACTGCAGGGATAAAATAAAAAAGGCCGAAGGGCAACTGGAGTTGAAATTAGTAAGGGATGTGAAGAATAACAGGAAGGGGTTCTACAAGTATGTCAGCAACAAGAAAAGGATCAGGGATGGTGTAGATCCCTTACTGAATGGGGTAGGTATCCTCATGGTGGATGATGTGGAAAAGGCTGAAGTACTCAATGCTTTTTTTACTTCAGTCTTCACAGGCAGGGTCAGCTCCCAGGCTACTACATTGGGTAGCGCAGAGTGGAGAGAAGGAGAGCGGCCCACAGTGATGGAAGGTCAGGTTAGGGACTACTTAAAGAAGTTAGATGTTCACAAGTCTATCGGGCCAGATGAACTGCATCCAAGGGTGCTGAGGGAGTTGGCTGATGTGATTGCAGAGCCACTGGCTGTTATCTTTGAATACTCATGGAAAATGGGGGAGGGCCCGGAGGATTGGAAGAAGGCTAATATAGTACCAATCTTCAAGAAAGGGAAAAAGGAGGATCTGGGGAACTACAGACCACTCAGCCTCACTTCAATCCCTGGAAAAATCATGGAGCAGGTCCTCAAAGAATCTATGCTGAAACACTTGGAGGAAAATAGAGTGATCAGGAGCAGTTAGCATGGATTTACCAAGAGCAAATCATGCCTGACCAACATGATTGCCTTCTATGAGGAGATGACTGAATTTATAGTTGCGGGAACAGCTGTTGATGTGATATAACTTGAGTTTATCAAGGCTTTTGATATAGTTTCCCACAGCATTTTCGTTAGAAAGTTAAGGAAGTACGGGTTGGATGCATGGACTGTGAAGTTGTTAGAAAACTGGCTAAATTAATGGGTTCAGCGGGTAGGAATCAATGGCTCAGTGTCTAGTTGGCAACTAGTAATGATGGAGTGCCCCAGGGGTTGGTCCTGGGGCCAGTTCTGTTCAACATCTTCATTAACGATCTTGATGATGGGATAGATTGCACGCTCAGTAAGTTTGTGGATGACACCAAGCTGGAAGGAATGGTAAACACACTGGAGGGCAGGGACAGGATTCAGGGAGACTTAGACAAATTGGAGCAGTGGGCCAAAAGAAATCTCATGCAGTTCAACAAAGACAAGTGCAAAGTCCTGCATTTAGGATGGGAAAACCCCATGAACTGCTACAGGCTGAGGACCAATCAGCTAAGCATCAGCACTGTAGAAAGGACCTTGGGGTTATGGTGGATGGGAAGCTGGATATGAGTCAACAATGTGCTCTTGCTGCCAAAATGGCTGATGGCATATTGGGCTGTATCAGTATGAGTGTTGCCAGCAGATTGAGGGATGTGAGTATACCCCTCTATGCAGCACTGGTGAGGCTGCATCTGGAATACTGTGTCCAGTTTTGGGCTGCCCACTACAAAAAGAATGTGGACAAATTAGAAAGAGTCCAGTGGAGGGCAACAAAAATGATTAGAGGGCTGGGGCGCATAACTTATGAAAAGAGACTGAAGGAACTAGGCTTATTTAGCCTGCAGAAGAGAAGACTGAGGGGGGATTTGATAGCAACCTTCAACTACCTGAAGGGTGCTTCAGAGAGGAGGGAGATAGGCTGTTGTCAGTAGTAACGGGACAGAACAAGGAGAAATGGTTTCAAGTTGCAGCTGGGGAGGTTGAGGTTGAATATTAGGAAAATCTTTCTTACTAAGAGGGTGGTGAAGCATCAGAATGGGTTGCCTAGGGAGGTGGTAGAATCTCCGTCTTAGGAGATATTTAAGGTCCTGTTAGACAAAACCCTGCCTGGGATCACTTAGTGGGAATGGTCCTGCTTTTAGCAGGGGGTTGGACTTGATGACCTCATGAGGTTCCTTCCAACCCTATGATTCTATGAACACAAGGAGTGTTGTGTGGCTTGCACAAGCGATGTAATTAAAGGAGCTTATGATCATCAGCTTAACTATGGAGTGCGGATATGGCCTCAGGCCCATCACAGATAATGTGAGTTTTACTGCAGTTGCATCATATGATTATATGATGCTCTTACTTCTCTTTTCTATATCTTACAACCCTCACTGAATCAAGCATTATAGCTTGAATGTAAATTGCATTGATCATCTTGCACATGATCCTTGTAAACCAGTTTTGATGGGAAAGGTCAATGCATGAAACGCAATGCACTGTGTTAAAGAGGCTATCACAGCATAATGGATTTTGATATGCAGAAAGTATCTGCAGTCATATTCGTCCTTAAGAAATTGGGGACAAATTATTAAAACCCCTTTTAGCAGCTTTTGATATAGAAACAGCCTTTTATCCAGCTCAATTGCTGCACAGTTTTGTTTCTGCAAGACAAAACAAAGCAGGAAAAACTGTAGAAATGGAATCATGCCATAAGGAAAAAAATATGACAGTCTTTAAAAATCCGTTATGGTTATTGCATGCCATCACCACAGGGCAGAGTTAAGCTTGCCTGGGAGCCTTAATTGTCCATTTTTCATACCTAAATATGTATGGATTTCTTTTAAGTTTTAACTTTAACTCTGACTTTCCTAGGTTCATAATGCCTGTTTTGGAGATAATTACAGTTTGAATATAATGTTCTTTGCCCTTAAATTATAGATGCAAATTTTCAACCTCATCTTATAATGTATTTTTGGTTGGGAATACATGTGTAATATACTGTTATAATTCATATCTACACAACAGCTGAAAATAAATTGAATAAATTTCACCCTGGTCGTTGGTGCAGTCAGGGTTTTAATTGATTTTTAAACGCTTTGTTTGGTTAACAGTAATAGTCTATCTTATTGAGCACTATTTAATAGCTGAGTTTCTGTTGTCAGAGCAAAACATATGGCACTGTTTAAATAGAAAAAGTTTTTTGGAGCCCAACAAGTGGCTTAATGATAGGGCTGTCTATGATGTGGGAGACCTGAACATGGTGCCACAACCCAGACTGATGTGGAAGCAGAACAGAGAGCAATATCAGCACGTTCAGCTCCTGCTGTGACATTACTTGGCAGCAGAACCCTTGGTCTCCAGTTTTTAGGGTTTCCACTGAGAGGCTTAACAGCAAGTACAATAACTCTTGGCCTGGAGAGATAGTCGTAATATGTGTGAGTTTGCAGGTGAGCGCAGGGATAGTTTAAACAACGGAAATTAGGATCTTTGGGAGTCCAAATGAGATGTGTAGAGTCCTGAAGGGAGAAAAAAAAATCTGCATTTGTAAGCAAGAAGTGGAAACTGATCCAAAGATGGAAAAACACCATCTGAGTATGAGCCCAGGAGCAGAGAACTCCTAAATGAGAACCCAGAGTCATTCACTCACTGTTGGACCCATTCCACCAGGCTTTCTCATGTTAGCATCTCACTGATGGACTGCACCATGGTGATCAAACGCATGTCATAACTTACTGGGTTGTCTCAGGCACAAAGACATTCAGTCTGGGTTGCTGTACCCAGTGTGCCCCACCCCCACTCCACTCTTTTTCCTTTACTTGCAACTATGCCTAAAGGCACAGCATACCCCTTCACCAATGATTACACGAAACTCCATGTCAAAGGGGGGCTTAATTTGACTTTTGGACAGAGAGGCTTAGGTTCACAAAGGACTTTGGTGCCTAAGTCTGCTCTAGGTGCCCAAGTCCCAGTTCTAAACGCCATTGTGATTCACAGATCTTGCACTGAATCCCGTGGATATCTAAAATCATTTGATGCCTATGTTTTTGCAGTAAATAGTTCCTTAAATACCTAGGCAACTAGGCATCATTCTAGGCATCCGAGCGCCTCTCCCTGGCTAAGCCCAGAACAATTGACAAACCAGGGGAAGATAGATTTTCAGCTACTGAACTCATGGTTAGGGCCTGATTGGGTAAGCATGCTTCCTGGCCACCTACTAGAACTGGGCCTTCAAGAGCGTTTAGACAAAATGGCAGGGAAGCAGAGGAGGAGGGCACCCTCTTTTAGCCCACATGTTAGGGTACTCCTCTGTAATATGGAAGCTTGCTGTTTCAAGTCTCACCTCCAGTTGATAAGAAGAGAGTGGAAGAGGGATCTAACACCTCTTAGTGGTGTGCCCTGATCACTGAGTTATGGGATATTCTGAGTGGGTGGCTTCCTCATCTGTTGAAACTGTTACTTTGTAGATAATTTAAGACACATTTAGGCTACAGAGAGCGTGTGCACAAATATGAAAATGACTTCATAGCACAGTAGCTATAGCACTTATCCAAGACTTGAGAGATCCTGTTGCCTTGCTCCAATGACTTTAATTATTTTTTCATAGTGCAACAGTTTCAGTAGGAGAGATTGAGGGAGCCCCACATCAGAATTCATGCAAGGTAAACAGGCATTTCATTACAACCTAACAGCCAAAGGAACTGAGTGTCTCTTGTCAATCAGTGGCTTTTGTTGTGTGAGGACTGCTTATATTTATGTATGGTTTGTTCTCTTGCTTGAACTCATCTTTAAGCAAATGTGTCTCTTGATATGTTCTTTAACATTTGATGTGCTAATGGGACTGTAAGACAAACAGTGAACACAAATTAATTTACTGAGGGCAGGGAGACACGTAAGCAAACTAAGAAGACAGGACTTCCAAGCTAAAAAGCCAACACTTTAGTGTATATATCCCCCAAATGCCATATTATTAAGTAGAACATCAAATGTAATATTTTCTTATCTGTCAAATATTCAGGCACTCCATTTAAAGAGTTCAATAGTTAGGTCTTTTTTCTATAGTTTATTACTATTAAATATTCATACCATGGCAATTCAATGTGAAACCTTCTGTGTTAAAAATGTGCTGTGCTCTTTATAGCTTTGGCTGATAAAGCGTGATGATATGCTAAACTGAGAAATAAATCAGGTTTACTGAATGAATTTATTAAAGAAAATTACACTTTTAGGAGCAGGTCTATTTTAGAGAGCTACTCAGATCTGAATCTACATTTTGGCCTATCTGATATGTTAGAAATTTGGATTGTTTCCATCTAGATGCTTTTATCTGTAGAATAATCCCTCCCACTTCATCAGAGTGATGTTGATTTTGAAGTAGCATAAGTGGCTTGGATTAACAACGCTATTATTAGTGTGTTGTGATAAAAATAAACATCACAAAACATTAACAATAGTATTCATAATGCAAGATGTTTATGCTACTTCAAAATCAACAACACTCTGATTGGATTGGAGAAATTATTCTACAGATAGAAGAACCTAGATGCAAACTAGATCCAAATTTCCAACACATCAAATAGGGCAAAAATGTGAATTCAGATCTGAGTTTGAATCTGGGTCATACTGGGATTTTGAAATTTAGATCAGGGATTTTACTTCAAGACTTTCTCTAGTTCATCTGAACCTTGTTTTCTGAATGCTCAGATCCCTCTGACCTCAACCTGAAACTTTAAAATAAAAATACTGCAGAAACTAGAAAGTTTTGCTTCTTTCAGGGCAAACTGAAGTTGTGCCAAACCATCAAGTCTCCTGTGCCCTCCATCCACCATGAGCCACCTGGGAGTACTTACAACTCAGGCTAGGTGTGGAGAGCATTTGAGTTCTATAACCAGGCAAAAATTCACCAGGCTATGGGTTTCATTGCAAGAATGTGGTACAGCTCTGTATACAGCTGATTCAGAGTCCAATTCAGTTCTGGCACAATAAGTGTATTGCCTAGAGGCATCAGTGTATTTGTGTGCCCCAGACCTGAATTTGGGTCAGACTCTCCACTGGCTCTAGGACCAAGACTTGCAAATTCACACTTGCACCCAAGTGTTTTGCATGGCCAAGTAAATTTGAAACTAAAGTTCAAAACTAACTCATGCTTTAAGGGAAACTGGAAAAAAAATCCTGCTTATAATTCTAATGACAAGAATAAGATTGCTTTCACACTACTGGTATAATACTTCTTTATTGGCCACAAATGACTCTTGTCACT
The DNA here is from genome assembly GCA_007922195.1 of Podocnemis expansa. Taxonomy (NCBI): domain Eukaryota; kingdom Metazoa; phylum Chordata; order Testudines; family Podocnemididae; genus Podocnemis; species Podocnemis expansa. The sequence continues at coordinate 27,384,496 of ML682004.1, read as the reverse complement.
TCTGCCTCATTCTGTTACAGGCAATAAAATGCATACATTTTCAGCACCCATCTCTGAGATGTTACTGAAAAAAAGGAACAGTCAAGTACATACCATCTGAGAAAACATGTTACACAAACTTCCTAAATGCAACCAGCTACCTGCACATCAGCTACCTACACTAACACTCCTGTGTTATTTTGTTAAAAGGGCTTCTGAGAAATGATCCTGTTTAGGTGAGATTCTGTGCTATTCCTTTAGGAGGAACAGCCTTGCAAGCATGACTTTAAGCCCTCTTTGCACCCAAGGATGACTGAGGGCTGCAATGTTACCCAGGAAATCCACCTATCTGTGTGCTGGGCCTTGTTCCAGGGTTTGAGGGGTGGTAGTCAGAATGCAGCCTTATGATTGTCTTCTCTGTGTCTGCAACAGGGCAATTCTGCAGCTGTAAAGGGGCTTTTATGTCTTTCTGGTCCTTTTCCTCATCAAAAAGGAGCTGGTATTGAGGTATGGAGAACTTTTACTTTAGAATTCTTATCTTCATTACTTTTTTTGTTCTAGTTTGTATTCATCTCCCTCCATCTCTTCTTAACAAGTGAATGTATCTTAGTGAGTCTGCTCAAGTGACAGCTGTAATTCCATAACTTTGCATACACTGAGCTTTAATTGTTACTCCTAAGAATGGTCCACCACCATCTTGACAGATGAAAGGAGGTAAGACAAAATTAGTCTGTCAGTGGTGCTTAGAAATAGTACGCGGAAAGAATCCAATGTGTGCGCAGCAAACCTTCCCACAGTAACTACAACTCCACTCAACAATTTGGGTTGAGGCATACTCTGCTTCTTAGCTCACTTGTGGGCCTCAGCCAGGGCCTTCTGATGGTTCTCCACAGTGATAGCATCAGCATTAACCCTGTTTCTCCAAACTAAGCAACTGTGGGCAGTATTTTCCCAGTTGTCAATGGGAATGCTGAATTTCTTGAGACCTTGCTTGTTGCTGTACCTGAGTTTTGGCCTTCCTCTGCGTTATACACAGTTTTTAAGTTGGCCATGTCTGGTGTACGGATCAAGGATGGATGGCAGCTTGTTTAACATCAGATGTTTCCAGAGCAGAAGGTATGTCACTCAGTTGACTCTTCGGGATCTGCTTCTCACAGATGATGGTGCAATCATCTTTAATTCACCTGATGAATGCAGGTCATGATGAACGAGTCTTTTGATGCATGCAGCCAGTTTGACATTGTAATCAGCACCAAGAAAATGGTTGTCATGTCACAAGGTACCAACACTCCACCTAAAATCTATGCTGATAATGATGGGCTTGACAATCTGTATCACTTCTGCTCTCTCAGCTTAATTCTTACTGGCTTACTTAACCTTGATAGGAACTTGATGCTGGAATTGGCAAAGCTTCTGTCATTTTGGGCAAACTTACCACACGTGTTTGAGACAACAAGTTGCTAACCTTGAACACAATAGCATCCATTTATTTCGTTTGCCCTTACGTCCTCCTTTATGGTTTTAACAGGTAGGTTACTAACTCCAAGTGGAAGCAGACATTCAACTGTTTCCACCTCCACTGTCTTAGAAAAATTTTGGTGTAACTTGGGGCCAGTGGATCATCAGTTAAGAGACCCTTGAGAGAACTGCCCTACGCTGCTATGAATAAGTTATATCCTAAGATTCTCTGCCCACATATATAACCCTAACTCCCATGCACAAGCACCTGTCCCATTAAAACTAATATAAATAAATAATGTAAATCTCTTAAAACATTGGAATTAAAATTGATACAATCAAGCGCTGTTCTAGATAGTTTATTGCCGACGTTAAAATATCTAGGCTAACATTTTCAAACGGGTGACAACTGAACTAAATAAATAACTGTCTGATCTTCAGAGGGGCTTTTATGTTTAGTCCCAAAGCCTCAATTAAAAAAAAAAATCCTGTTTCAGGACATGCTTAACTTTAAATCAACGCAATGTGTCTTTAAGGTCATTTCTAATTGCTGTCCTGGATTGGGATGAATTTAAACATGTTCTTAGTGATTTCCTGAATTGGAGCCTCAGTGAAGTCAACGGGGGTTGTAGGTGCTAACTTCCCTCTGGAAATTAAACCACTTCATCTACTGCCTAAATATGGAATGTAGCCATTCAAGTCTGGAAAATATTAGCCTTATTTCACCTTTTTTTTTTATTGTATATAAAACTTTCTAATGTGCATCACAGTATAGCATCTGGGCAAAGACCTACATTTTCAAAAGCTACTAGTAATTTAGAGTACCCAGCTTGGCACACTTAAAAGAGATCTGATTTGCTGAGACTGAATAGTGAGCCTCTTTAAGGAATCTGACATTGGGCACCAAAAAATGAGGCACCTAAAAATCACTAGTCAATTTGAAAACAGTCTAGATTATTTATGCGTATCTCACTGATGTCAGATACAGCTGCTGAACCATTTATCTGAAAATCCTCCACTTTGGCATATGTTTCTCTTTGTAATTACACATTTTTTGTAGCATGCTCCAAGGATTATCATTACTAATAATTTATTAGTATTCATCTAACAATTTCTTTGCACATTTTTCTTTATGTCACTAAATCTATGCTGCAAATTAACTAGCAGATTTCTTTCTAGTTTTTTTCTGACTCAAAGAAAGAGGTTGTTGAAGAGAAATTATAAAAATAAATAGTGCAGCTAAAGAAATAAGCACATGTTTTCTACCTCGCATAAGGGAGGGGTAGCCAGCCAAACGGGGAAGAAGAAGTGAGAACAGGAATCATAACTAGATGTGGTTTCTTTCTATGCTCAGGTAACAAGGAATTAAGCCAAGTTTTATCATGGTCTTTTTTAAACTCTTCAGGGCAGGGTCAGTGTCACTGTGGTCAGGAATGCCAGATAATACATACAGAAAAATGTGCCATAGAAATTGAGAATCCTGGGTTCTATTGCTAAGTTTGCCATTAATCTGCTGTATAACCCCGGGAAATTACTTCATTTGTTTTGTTTCTTAATATCATGGACCAACATGGCTACAACACTGCACAGGACCTTGCACGAACCCTTTAATATCTGTGTGTGGTGTTTTCCCCTACTGTATAAAAAAGAGGTTATAACATCTACCGCACAAGGTGCTGTGAGGCTCAAATAATTTCTTTAAAGCCTTTTAGATCTCTGTAAGGATGGGATCTGAGAGGTACAAAAAAGTATTATTATTACTGTCAAATAGCCTTGGGTATGGGTAAGGTAAAAGACAGCAGATCAGTCATATTTGTGAACAGTCTGTTCTAGACGTTGCTGTCGGGGAGCAAAAGAGAAGGGGGAAGTTAATCAGCAAATTCACCTTCCTTAATAAGCTGACTGATTTGACCTTTGAGTTTATTAACCAAAGATTGAACAAAAAAAGGAAGAACATTCTGATACAGCATTTTTGTGATTTCTCTAACAGTGTGGTTAGACTTTCAGGTGCAAAAAAGTCAGCAATAGAATAGAATAGAATAGAACCATAGGGTTGGAAGGGACCTTATGTGATCATCAAGTCCAACCCCCATTTGCAGGGCAATGAGTCAGTTCTCATGTGCTCTGTCTCCCAGAGAGGAGTCCCAGTTGAGCATATAACAGAAGAGGAGAGGTTTTTTTGTGTCTTGTTTTTATTTTCTTTTCTCTCCCCCCCCCCCCCGTGTTTGTTTGTTTGTTGGGTTTTTTTAGAGTACATTATGTTCCTCTGGGAACCTAAGAGCTAGAATCCTGAGATCTGTAGAAAATTTAGAGAGCTGGAATTAAAGATCCAGGAGAAGTTTCCATATGGGAACATGTCAAAATCAATGTGTAAATCAATTAAAAAGTGGGAGAATATGATTGTTTGTTTCCATATGCTGGCTTCAGATATTGCGGGTAGCTGCATGGAGGTATGAGCTGGCTCCATGGAGTGTCTCCATCCCTGCCCCCATATTTGCTGGGAGTGGGGGAGAGCAGATGGGTGGAGCATTGGCTCAGCCCCTTTCCCCCAGTATACAGTCAGTTCTGCTACACTGGCATGCTGAGGAACTAGACAATGCCAGGTATAGAACTAGTACATTGCTGGACCAAGGGGAAATGGAGCAGACTTTGAACCAGTGAGTCACAATCTGCTTCCTAGGGCAATGCAACAACTCACTGCTCTTTCTCTGGGGACTCTGACAAAGCCGCCATTTAGCTCTTAATTAAAAATTGCACCCTATTGAATTTCTTAATGTGCAAATAAGTCTTTATTTAAACTAAAACTACACAGAGCCTTGTTTTGATAGAAATCCTTTACATTTCCTGCCATGTGAGTGCCGCTTGGTGCCCTACATATGGCAAAGAATTCCATCCTACCAAACTGCTGGAGGTTGGGTAAACATTATCTTCAGTCTACAGATGGGAAACCAACACATGGAACCTGATTCACAACCACTTAATGTCACTGTGCAGCCTCCTATTCATCTCAAAGGCTCAGAAAGATGAAGGCCACTTTTTACATTATAAATTATGGGTGCCTCAAATTTGGGTACTCAGTTCATCACCTAGGCTATGTCTCCACACAAGGCTTTATTTCGAAATAAGTCATTTCGAAATGACTTATTTCGAAATAAAGCCTTTATTCCGAAACATGTTTTGAAGGAAAAGCCTTCCCCTCAGCACCCCGTCCAGGGTGCTGAGGGGGGGACAGGCTGCAGGGCATGGGGGGCTGCCCCCAAGACCAGTGGGGAGCCCTGAGGAGGGGTGCCGATGCCCCGCTCTCCCGGCCGTTGGGGCTGCTCAGAAGCCCTGCGGCAGGGTGCTGGGGCTCCCCGCTCTCCCCGCTGCCGGGGCTGCTGCCAAACCCCACAGTGGGGTCCGGGGGCACCCGGCTCTCCCTGCCGCCAGGGCCGGCGGCAACCCCGTGGCAGGGTGCCGGGGCCGCGGCTTTTCCTGGCCGCAGGGGCTGCAGCCAGGGAGCCGGTCCTGACCCGGCTCCCCAGCGAGTGAGTGGCCGCTGGCACAGGGAGCCGGGTCCCGCCGGCTCCTCAGGCCCTGGGCCCTCAGGCAGGGCGCGGGGTGAGCTGCCTGGGCTGCGGCCACCCCGCCTGTGGCTGCAGCCCCCGAGCTGGTGGCGGGGGGAGCCGCGGGGCTCGCAGCCGCTGCCCCTGCCGAGCCGAGGGCCTGAGGAGCCGGCGGGACCCGGCTCCCCGTGGCAGCAGCCGCTCAGTCGCTGGGGAGCCGGGTCGGGACCGGCTCCCTGGCTGCAGCCCCTGCGGCTGGGAAAAGCTGCGGCCCCGGCACCCTGCCGTGGGGTTTGCCGCCGGCCCTGGCGGCAGGGAGAGGCGGGCGCCCCCGGACCCCACTGTGGGGTTTGGCAGCAGCCCGGGCAGCGGGGAGAGCGGGGAGCCCCCGCACCCTGCCGCAGGGCTCCTGAGCAGCCCCAACAGCGGGGAGAGCGGGGCATCGGCGCCCCTCTGCAGGGTTCCTCGCTGGTCTTGGGGGAAGCCCCCCATGCCCTGCGGCTTGTCCCCCCCCCTCAGCACCCTAGCCAGGGTGCTGAGGGGAAGGCTCTTCCTCCCAGGGTGCTTTGCACCCTGGGAGGAATTTCAAATCCTGTTGTTTCGGAATCCATTTATTCTGAAACAACAGGTCCAAATGGCATTATTTTGAAATGACCATTTCGAAATAACAGCCATTTCGAAAAAATCCAGGTTTAACTGTTTCGAAAGGACGATTCTTATTTCGAAAGGACAGGATCTGTCCTTTCGAAATAAGAAAACATCATGTAGACTAACTTTCTTTTATTTCGAAATAATGAGTGTTATTTCGAAATAAAAGTGCCGTGTAGACATAGCCCTAGATTTTAACAAACTTGGCTTCTAAAATTGGTGGCCCACTACTGAATGATTAAATGGCTTGCCACTCTCATACATACAGTAAGTAGATGTGCCAGCAGGAAACTCAGATTACTGGACTTCCAGCTTTATGACACCCATCCCTTCTTTTTAGGGGATTCACATTCTGTCTTTTGAACTGTTAGCTTTTGCAACCACAATGCTACAGGTACTGACATCTGGTGCTCCATTCAAACGCCTTTTATTCTCACACTCATATCTTTGTGAGAAGAATTTCCTCTGGGATTCACAGTCTGAGTGTTCAGCCTAAGATCTTTTTAAAAATTAAATTTAGATTTTATTTTAAGTTTGAAGTGAATCCTTTTAGCCATTATTGAGCAGTGGGAAACTGGAAGCAAAGAACATTCTTGGAGTTTGAAAATTAGATTTTTTTTTTTGCCTCCTGATAATTGAAAAATAATTGAACAACAATCTCCCAGACTTGGCATGTAGCCAGTTCTCCACAAGGGAGAGTCAGTTTGCTAAAGGGCACTCTGTGAAATGAACAGAGCCATAACTAGGGCTGGACGACCTGGGCAAAGCCCCAGGTGTCGAATTTTAAAGGGTGCCGGCCACATGGCTGGCAGACACAGATCCTATGTGGCCCTGGAGGCACATTCCTCCGGATGCCAGGCTAGGGCTGGGGCTGCAGGAGATTTTTAATCTCGTGTCCTGCCCCTGAGCATGCTCAGATGCTGGTGCTCAAGGGAAAGGTGGGGTGCTGGGGAGGAGAAGCCTGTGGCCAGTGGCCACATGGCCAGTGCAACTCTCCAAGCCCAGGGACTGCACAGTGGCTAGGTAAGGGGAAAGGCCACAGGTGCCCTGGGGTGGGCAGTGACCACCACAGTTGGTGGCTGGGTGGATGGGTTGGAAGAAGAGGCTGGATCCAGCTCCCTGCTGCCTTCTGGCAGTGGCTGGGGCCGTGGGGAGCCGGATTCATCCCCAGCTGCCACCAGAAGGCAGCAGGGAGCCCAGTCATGCACCCTGCCACCTTCTGGCAGCAGCTGGGGATAGATCTGGCTCCCCACCGCTGGCACGGATTGGGACCCAGGTCAGGGGAGGGCCCCTTTGGGGCTGCTTGCCCTGGGTGCCAAAACACTGATGAAGTCACTTCTTGAGCTGCTTTATTGTACATGCTGCACTGTCACTGTCAATGGTGGATATATGGAGATGCTTCTTATAGAAATTATTATTTAGACATTTCTTATTTTTTCAAGTGCCCAGAAGTGCACTAGTAATAGAATCCCTGTCCCCAAAAAAGCATAGTCTGGGTTGCACATGCCATTACTAGTAAGGGGAGAAGCAGGTAAGGGCAGGAGAAATGGGAAGGAAAGAACAAGGATGACAGTTAAGATCGCACAGTTACTTGATAAAGCATGTACATATTTAGATGGCTCTGTTCATTCCCTCTATCCATTGTAGACTGTGCAGCATGCATGAGATGTAAAAGGGACTGAATGTGGCTAGGGCAGCTGGCATGACAAACAGGTTTCGGGAAGGAATTCCAGACAAAAGGGACAGTGTAGATAAAGGTGTGGTGAGTCCTACAGACAATAGGCTAATGGAATATTGGGCTGCACTAGCAGGCCCACTGACAGCAGATTGAAGGATGTGATTGATTCCCCCTATTTGTCACTGGTGAGCACCAGCACCCCAAGTGGCGGAAGCACAATCTGGCCCTGTCCCAAGCCAGCATTGGGGGGGAGGGGGTCATGGAAGAGGAAGAGACGGTGGTGCTGGAGAAAAAGAGCACTTCCATCTCCCCCTTTCCCCCTCGTGCAGCTGAAAGAGCTGCCCATAGCATCTTTTTTTCAGTAGTGGGGCAGGGGGGTTCTTTCAGTGGTGAGCAGGGCACACTAAACAACTCCCCCCGACCAGCTGCCAAAAAAAAAAGCCACTGCTGGTGGCTCTTTTGTCAGCGCTGGTGGCACAGCTCTGGGGGAGAGATGGCAGCACTGGAGGGGAAGAGAGCCACTGTCTCTCCCTCTTCCCCCACACCATCTAAAGAGCAACCAGCCGTAGTGGAAAAAGCTTGCCATCAAAAGGAACCACCACCGTGGCAGTTGTGACAGCTTCGTGGCAGTGGGGGTTCTTCTGCAGCGGCTTTTTGGCTGCAGAAGCCCAGCATGCTCTGCATGGGGAGGGGGGGGCCTTTGCCCTGACACTGTTAGGTCCCAGAGGCAAAATCCTAGGCACCATGGTGACCTGGTGCCTAGGATTTGTTGAGACCTAAATTATTTGGTGTAATACAGCAGAATTCTTTCCTCTGGAGGTTGGTTTTATATATTTTTTTAAATTGTACAGTTTTCATTAAATTGAACCAATAAACTGTCCACTAGCCAGTTATCCTTCTTACTTAGCTCTCTTTATTTAATTTTTATTTTCAATTAACTGATAATTGCACTTAAGCTCATCTGTGCTCAATCTTAATATCTCTAACAACGATGTCCTAGAAATAATACTTGCTTTAAATCAGGCACCGTCTGTCGTATAACACATGACAGAGCTGTGTTGGTAAAGAACAGCACTGTACTCCTCCTGACTTGTTTGATTTCATGCTCCGTTGGAGCAAGAATCACTACAAGATATTATGGGTTGTTTAAACACAAAACTTTCACCAGATCAACTTGGTGTTAAATGAAGAAACTTTGTAATGTTGACATTCATGTTGGTTTAAACGTGGTTTGCATGGGTTTAGCTTGCACCTATAGTTTTACATAGCATTTTTCAGTTAAACCAGTGCAAATTTGTGTATAGACCAGACCTTAGGCTTTTTCTTTTTTCCTAAAATGAGCCATGTTTCATACCTAATGTTTCTCCTGTTTTTGCTGTGATGCATGATCGCCATGAACCCAAACTAGATTATGAACTAGCGAGGCTTTGAAGCCAATGCTGCAATTATTCCATGTACTGGTATCAATGGAAGCTGTGTTTGTGATGTGACTGCAGAATCAGGGCCTTTGTGTCATATTCTTCTGTACTCATGATGATGATGTTCTCAGAAAGTGCTTTGTAGCTGGTGAGCTATTAGTATATAATGACTAGAAGTAGGTGGATAATATCAACTTTATTACAAAATCTTTAAGGATGTTCATTACATTTTAGAGGGTTCATCCACTTCCTAGAAATGGAAGTAACTAAATTCCCTGAAACTATTCTAGGAACATTTCCCTCTCACCTGGAGGCAGGTGCCAGGTATCTTAGGAGAGTCTGTCCTCACAAATTTTTGAGTCCAGCTTTTAGACAAAGAAGTGCGGATCATTTCACTGAATTCTGGATAAGCTTCTGAACCGTGGATGCTTTTATAAACCCTACCTCTGAGGCTTTTCAGGCTCAACCACTGCTGGATATTGCTAGAGATGAGTAAACACTAAGTGCCTTTCTACACAGTGAATTAGTCTGCACCAGGGGAGTATAAATTCTAGTGTAAGCTAACACAATGCACACTAAGAAGTCCATGTGGAATATGCTGGCGCACACTAAAAGTACACATTAACTGTAGAATTGTTTGAAAGAACTACATTAATACACACTAGGACAGTGGTTTTCAGATTTAGGGTCAGGACCCAGTACTGGATCGCAGACCCTGAGGCACTGGGTTGTGGCACCCTCTACTACCACTGCCAAAAGACTGAAATGCATTGCTCAAAGATATAATCGTGGGCGTACATAATTTTTTTCAACTGGGTCCTGAGGAAAAAAGTTTGAAAACCACTGTACGAGGGCACTTTTACTGTAGGCCAGCAGGGGTCTCGTGGGCCAAGGAATCACAGAATAGAATCACAGAAACTGGAGGAAACCATGAGAGGTCATCAAGTCCCCTGCAGTCATGCCAAGATCAAGTACCACCTTAGACCACTTAGTACCACCTTAGAACACACAAGAATTTACAAACCTGTGATGCAAACAAATGCACCATGTAGACCTGCCTCTCTAGTTTGGGCTTGGTTCAAATAATCATCCCAGACCTTGGATACTGATTTGAAGCTCATTGAATGTATCTGAACTTTCTGAGTTAGCAAAACTGGCACCATTACAAGACCCCACTTTCTGATAACATTTCTCTCATTTTGCCTTCCAACTGGAAATCCCAAGTGAACAAACTCTCCCGGTTATTTTGGCACTTACAGTTCCATACATCATGACTGTGATAATGAAACAAATGCATTTGAAGCCTTTCCTTAACCCAGATCATATTTTTAAACATATTTAATTCTGTAAATAAGGGAATTTCTTGTTTACATAAAGGATGGGCAAGCCAGTGTTTATGACCACATGTAAAACCTTAGTTTAGTGTAAAGCAATGTAGCAAGTAGTTTTGAGGAAGAAGGCCTGAGGTCTGCATGCAGAAAATGTGATTCTTCTTGAAAATGGCTATTTATGCATACAGTGGACAAGTTTGCATACATAATTTTGCTCATGGACTGAACACACAGCTGGAGCCGTTCTTTTAAAATGTATCCCAAAGGGTTAATTCTACTCTTGCATATGCCTTTTAATACTCTGATTTCAAGTGTATTGCTGTGGTCTTAATTGTGGCCAGAAATTGGCCTAAAATACATAAATAACCCAAGAAGAATCATAGCTCAAGTCAAAAATAGCTATGGAGAGTGATTGATTCCATTTATAAGTTCCCGATAGGAGAAAGCTGCCATCAGGACTTTCTTTAAAGATTTGTCTCTTACTTTTTTCTCTCTCTCTGTGCCTCTGCAACAGTTGTGGAATAGCTATGACTCGTGTGGAGATGAGGTTGAGAGAGCCTTAGCCAAAGGTTTACTGCTGTTGGGCTACAAGCAGATTTCTTGTCCTGCTTGAAATTCACCCCTTTGCCTAAGACGAAAGCAAGGTTTCCGGCCCACTTAAGTACTTGGAGCTTATGTTGGATTTGTAGACTGTGCAGGTCTTATAGTGATCCTTGAATTGTATCAGTCAGAGTAAAAAAATGATAGCTCCCAGATGAAATCCTGGCTCTGGGGATATATTCTCCATCGGTGGGGCATGGTTTGAGAATTTAGTAGTTTTCGTTACTATCTTACCCCCCTCCCCAGTAAGGCTTTGAGCAGGGATATATATACACAACTTCCATTGACTGTAGTGGGAGCCGGTAGCTAAAATTCCTTCAGCTCTAAAATTATTAATGTGTGTGTGACTTTTTTGCACCACAGAAGCCGTTTCTGGAAGCTTGTGTTTATGAATCTCTAAGGGAAGTGCAGATCAGAACACTGAGCTGTACAGCCGGCTGAAATTCTGCCCAGAGTTTTTCTGAGTGTGCTTTGCTTGGGCCAAGAGCAAAGCCAAAACCAGTGAAAATATTTGTATTCAGGATTCAGTTGTTAAATCCAAGTGGGAAACCATTCAGGGGAAGAAAAGACCTAATGAGCTCAGAACTAATATAATATACCTAAGTGCTTTTTTTCCCCCCTCTCTTGAAAATATCTCCTTTGGCTCTAATTAAACTCTCCCTAGAGCTCTGGACTTCTGAACAACAACAAAAGGAGGATCTTCCATTGCTAGATTTGTCTAACAATTTCTTGCAGTTCCATGTACAAAGCTTCAAGAAATATTATGGTATGTGGAGCCAAGTCTGTCCTGTAGTTCTTAACTTTCTGTGAAAAACATGGACAATATGTAATAAATATGGTAATGTGTAAGATTATACATTTTTTCCCTGCTCAGTATAATTCACTTGTTCCTGAGATACAACCTCCCAATTCTGATGGGGCAGGGATTTGTTTAAATATACCCATGGGTTTAGTGGGAATTGTTAAATTGACCAAGGAGAGATGATGTGTGAGGACTGGCGATGTTATTTTTATTACAGTATAGCCTAGAGGTTCCAGCTAAAATTGACCTTCATTTTTATAGGCAATATACACACACAAGGTGAGAGAGAGTCTCTCCCCTGAAAAGTTTATAGTCTAAGTACACAAACAGGCAAAGAAAGGGAGAAAAAAACCCCTCATTTTATTGATTGGGAAGTGAGGCACAGAGAGATTAAGTGACTCACCCAAATCATACAGAAAGCCTGTGATAGATCTGGAATTGCACTCACATCTTCTAAATTCTAATCCAGTGCTTTAATTAGAAAACCAGATTATCCTAGGTCACAGTTTTGTATTCTCTATCAGTTGGGCATAGTATTCTAACACCTGCATTACCAATAACCGATTTGTTTATTTTATGAGATAAGGAGAAGTGGGCTTTTGGACAAGACACAATTTGCTTCCCCTGAAAGCAGGAAGCCCTGCTCTGTCAGAAACCCACTTGCTAGGACCACATGAGAACTTCGACACAGTACTGAGGCTGGATCTGTCATGTAGCTCTTGTACACATTAAGTTGCAAAGTCAGGCTCTTATATCACATAATGACTGACTACAGATCTTCTTTCCCAGAGATATGTTCATTGTGACATCCTTCAATGCTATGCTGTTACCAGCTCTGTTACAGTACGTTATGACACAACCCAGTGGTTGAATGGTATAATACAGGTTAGCATTCTGTTACAGAGAACCAAAGGCGTAGCCATATTAGTCTAGTTCAGTAAAACAAGTGCCACAGGGTCAGATATAGTACTCTTTTATGGAAAGTTTCAATTCATTTGTATTACTAGTCTCTAAGGCTATGTCTACATTAAAATGCTACAGCAGCACAGTTAGGGTCTGCATAGTCACATTGCTCAGGGATGCTGGGGAGCCTCAAAGAGAAGTGATTTGAACTCCAATCTCAGGGCAGACTTGGAAATAGATTAGTGACTACCCATGATAGGGCAACACAGTTGCAATCTCTATTTCCAGAAAGTGCCAAAATAGAGCTAATGCAAGTCCATGTGAGCACTGGAGTTTGATTCAAAGCCTACTAAAGACAGTGGAATTCAGTGAGATTTGGATCAGACCCTGAGTGACAACAGAGTACGTGCCTTTCTCTCAGAGTGTGGATGAAACGCATAATCCTGTTCAGAAGAGAAGAAATAACTGCAATGTGGTGATCTGATTTACTAAAACCTCACTCTGGCTTGCCATGTGCTCACACAGTATGGAAGCAGAACACAGTTTGTCAGACCTTGCACTGCATAATTATTTAAATAATTCATTCTGATGTCCTCACATGAGCAGACTAAGTACTTTTTCCCTCATACATAAACATTTTTCTTGTCTCTGGTACAGGAAAGAAAATTACTATTTTTCCTTCCAAAGTAACTTTCATTTACAGTAGCAGTGAAAAAGTTTAAAACAGAACTTAATTTTAGTAAAATAACTTCAATTCAGTTAAAATCATTGCTGCTTAATTAATCAGATGTAGATCAATTTTGTAATTGGGATAATCATTTCATTACCTGGATTTGGTTTTCCAGTGTGATATTGGGTTGAGTTGAAAAACCTGCAACAATAAATATTAAGCATCACTAGCATCTAATATTCACATTTGGTAGGCTAACTGAGATTATGTAGCAGAACAGCCTATTAAGTTGTGTGCTGCTGTAAGCAATCTGCAAAATACAGAGGAGCCAGATCCTCAGCTGGTATAACTAGAGACAGCTTCAGACGTTGGTGGTACTTCGCCAATTTCACCAGCAGAGAATTTGACCCTACGGTACTTTACAACCCAAAGTCATCCTCATAACATCACTAAAAAATTGCTGCCGTCATATTCTGTGACTCTAGATGACCGCCTTGCCATCTTGTACAAAGCTCACCTCGCTACTTGCTCACCCTTTACAAACCATTTGGAGAGGACAACAATTTAGTTACATGAATGAACAAGTTTTCATGTTGCCTGGAAACATTCATCTTTTCACGTATATTCATAGATTTTAAGGTCAAAAGGGACAAATGTGATCATCCAGTCTGACCTCATGCACAATACAAGCCACAGAAACTCCTGCCCATTCCTGCAGCAGACACCCAGGGCTGATTCGAACAAATAACGCAGTAGCTGAGGGGTGCCACCGCCTTAGGGGTGGGACAGCACCATGCTGGGGGCAGGGTGGGCTGGCTCAGAAGCCAGACCCATGTGCCTGCCCCTCCCCAAGCTGCTCACTCCACTTTCTCGCCCCGCCTCTGGGCTGGCCCTCCCTGCCCCTAGGGAGGAACAGCTGGCCCAGGAGAGGGGCGGGAGAGGGGAGCCCCACCTTTGGGCTGGCCTGCTCCACCCCTGGGCTAGCTGTTCCCCACCCTGGGGGAGGACAAGCCGGCTGGCGTGGAGGCCAGGTTCTGTGGAGTGGGAGCACAAAACCAAAAGCTGATTCAGGGCACCACAGCCCCTTGAGCCAGCCTTGTAGACACCTAATCTATGATTGAGTCACTGAAGTCCCCAAAACATAATTTAAAGACCTCAAAGTACAGAGAAACCACAAGCAAGTGATCCATGTCCTACGCTACAGGGGAAGGCAAAAATCTCAGGGCCCCTGCCAATCTGCCTTGGAGGAAAATCATCTCCTGACCCTAAATATGGTGATCAGCTAATCCTTGAGCATGTGAGCAAGCCTCACCGGCCAGATACTAAAAAAAGAATTCTCTTCACCAACTCAGAACCCTCCCCATCTAACATGCCATCACATGCCTTTGGCATATTTACCACTAGTAGTCAAAATATTAGTAAACTGCCAAATTAGGCTGGCCTATCATAACATTTCCTCCATAAATTTATCTAGCTCACTTTCAAAGCCAGCTAGGTTTTCTGCCCCTCAACTACTCCCCTCAGCAGTCAATTATACCAGGATTTCACTCTTCTGATGGTTAGAAATCTACCTCTAATTTCAAGTCTAAATTTCCTGATGTCCAGTTTGTATCCATTTGTTTATGCTCCAGCAAGTTCACCTAAACACCAATTATTCATTAATAATATCTCAGTGGAACTGAGTAGGCCTCCTTAGTTTTACCAGCAGTTCCAAAGAATTAACATCTGGGAAGAGATGTGGTGGGTTTGGTTTTATTTTGGTATTTTTTTTAAGGTCACTCTATATATTTGAAGAAATCAAGCAAACAAAAACAGTCAAACAAGCTGAGCTAGAAATTCAAAGTAGCCTAGACCTTTCCCCTCCAGCCCCCTCTAGTTCTGAATCCTCGTTAAGATTATTAGGCACAGCACGACTGTGGATGGGTGTTGCAACAAATCTTAATTCCTGTTACATTAAATATCTCCCCATGCTCTGTCTTGGTTTCATGCTTTGCCCAGAGTATAATCTTGGAGGAAGTTTTGAGTTGCAGGACTGAGGTCTTCATCTCTAGTCTGGACTACCTAGATATTTGATGTGGACTGCCCATTTGGTCTATAACATGATGAAGTACCATATATATTCATATATAAGCCGATCCATGTATAAGCCACCCTACCTGGTTCTGAGCCCCCAAAAACAGACAGAACATCGGTGACCTGTATATAAGCCAAGGTCCACCCTGGCCCCAGGCCCCTCGCTCTTCCATCCTGCGCTGCTGGCTTCCCCTGGAGTCCGCAACACCCTCCCTAACCCCCTGGGCCCTGACACTGCTGTCTCTTGCCTCTCTGACAACCCCTCAGACCCTGGGCCCTGCTGCCACTTTCTCTCGCTGTCCCTGACACTCCCCAATCCATGGGCCTTGCCATTGCTTCCCCTGCCATCCCCCCCCCCCAACCTCCAGGAATTGCCCTACTTCCTTGGCTGTCCCCGACACCCTCCCCCAGCTCCTGGGACTTGCCACTGCTTTTTCCACTGTCCCTGATCCACCCAACTCCCTGGAACTGCTGCCACTTTTCCCGCCATCCCTGACCATCTCCCTTACCCCTCAGGCTGACCCCCCCAACCCCAAGGCCCCCTTACCTGACTGCTCCAGACACCAGGGTCCTGCTCCTTACTTTAACACCAGCTGGGGTTGACTCCCCAACATGGGTGTTCTGGCCACATGCTGGGGCTCTAGCCCAAAGCATGCTCAGTAGATGCTCAGGGCTGGAGACTTAAAACTCCGGGGCTAGAGCTGCTGTCTGCTGTATGACCCATGTATAAGCTGAGTGCCTGTTTTAAAGGCAATTTTTAGGCACAAACTTCTTGGCTTATATACAAGTATATGCAGTAATTCTGGAAAGGACTTTTTGTAACTCAGCAGCTAACCATCTCAAGTATAAAAATGACCTAACAATTTTATTCATATTTATATGTATAATGATTAATCACAATTTCCCCTCTCTCGTCGTCTTTTTGAATAAAGCTTAGATTAGTTCAAAAGAACTGACTATAAGTGTGTATGATCTAAAATATTCATTGACCTGCTGGGTAATGTGTCAGACCTTTTGGGATTGGTAGGACTTTATGTACAATGAACAAGATTTTAAATAATCATCATCAAATTTGACTTGACTGTCTGGGTGGAAACCAAGGACTGGATTGCTTTAAAGAGGTGTATTTTTGGTTTCTGCGTTACCAAATAAGGTCTTATAGAAGCTGTTTTGCTGCTAGATTGGTGAATCTAATTATTAGAAATAACCATCAGTTTTGCGAATCATATGCCCCATTCTTTGAAGTTTGCCCTGATTAAGCAATCTCACCATAGCCCATCCCAGAGATCATAGCTGCAGTAAATATACAACCATGTGAAATAAATAAGAACAAACTTACTCTTGCATTATTGGTGTAAGTTGTGTGCCAAGATCCTCACAATGAAACCATTTTTCAAACAGGATGTTGGTTGATTCTCCCACATAATATCTGACAAGGTAACATCATTAGTCAATCATTCAGTTGCATAATGATTAAGGGAGATATTTTTTAAAAAAGAAAATAGCATCTTTTGGGTCAATGCAATGAACTATATTTTATTACACAGGACAGCATATTGTAGCGGCTAGCATGGATAGTTGGGACTCGTTGGTCCTATTTTCAACTATAACACAGTCTTACCGAGCAACCTTTGATAAGTCACTTAGGCAATGTCTACACTGGGGGGCTCTTTCAAGTTGACTTAGCAAGGTCGACTTTAAGGCAATCTTGTTAAGTCAATTTAAGGGTATGTCTACACTATAGACATACCCCAGGAGCATTGCTGGGCCCCACCCCCTACTCCGCTCCAACGCCTGAGCCAGCTCCGGGGCCCAATCAGGCCCCAGCTGCTGGCAGCAGGCAACTTGGAGCCAGATCTGGCCCCTGCTGCCACTGGTAGGTGACTCAGGGCCTGATTCAGCCCCTGTTTCTGCCAGCAGGTGGCTTGGGGCCCAATCCAGCCCTAAACCACTTGCCGCAAGTGGCAGGTGTTAAGTCTTAAGTTGACCTTAAGAGCAGGTGTTATTAAGTTGACTTTAGCAACTACTTAAGTTGACCTAATACAAGCCCGATTTGCATATAGGTCAAATTTAGGGAGATTAAGTTGACCTACGGCTCCAGTGTAGATATATCCTTAGAGTGTGATCCACAAAGAGACTTAACTGTTGCAACACTGTGTCATGGCAGCTAACTCCTAGGCACCTAAAAAAATAATCATAAAGAGAAAGTACAACCTACAAAGCAGGATTAGCTGTCTAGGCTCCCTATACAATGAACGGTGGGAGATAAGCACCTATGAAAGCAATCCATGGAAAGCCAGCATGCTATGTGTGAAGATGACTGCTGGCCACTGAGGAATGCTGAGGAAAGTGGTGTTTGTTAAGCCCTGTCCCTCTCACTGAGATAGGCACCTCTCACTGGCTTGGATTTAGGCACCTATCTCTAATTAGTGATCCATGAATGGGAACCCACCTCCTGTAGTCAGATATCTTGGGGCCTCAGGTATTTCTTGTGGGGAGTTCAGCCACAGTGTCCATATTTGAAGGCTGCCTCTTTGAAAAGAACTAAGTTAACACCTACTACGAACCTTTCAGTTTGCATCTGCATCCTCCCTGTGGGGGAATGACAGAGCAGCACTTCCGTGCATGTTGCTGTTCACACCCCTGGAGTCCAAACTATCAGACAGGATAGACAAACCCTTTATTGATACTGCTGTTCCTAACAATCTTACCAAGCCTGAGGGCTGGGGGGGGGGGGGGGGGGCTTTGAAGTTCTAGCTCTCTTTGACTCTTTTTCTTTGCCTGACCACTTTTAATTTATATAAAAGCCTTGAGAAAAATTCAGTGTTACAGTTAAACTTAATTCCAGTGCAACCTTGAAAGTAGAATATGCTGCCTGGGAACACTGGAATATTAAAAGTGAAATTCATGTTAAATGCATCAAATGCTGCACTATAAGTTCCTATTCCTGATTTCTGTCCTTGGTTGGCCAAGCGAAGGCCACTTTCTTATGCCTAACTTTTGCTGATTACCCATATGAACAGAGGAACTAAACATGAAATCTGCATTATTTATCAGATTATGTATTTACCTTTGAACAGTGTACTTTAATACAATTTAGTTTGCCGGTTGCAAACAAGATGATATTTTTAAATTTCTTTACAGGTCATGAAAGCAAGGCTATATTACATGAGCTTCTTAGAAACCATATGCCACCTCTCTAACATTCACAGACTGCATGTGGGAACCAGAAGAGTTAATCAGGATAGGTGATTCTGTGTAATATTGCTGAACACTGTCAGTTTTAAAGTACAAATGCATAAGATTTCTTGAGTATTAGTCTATTGTGTTTCCACTTCAAAGAATCTTTTGGTTTTTGGAAATAAATCAAGTGACAATTTTACAGATGCTTATAACTTTCTGCTGTTTATAAAGGAAAATACAGCACTGCAGCTGAAAACTTTTCTAGGTGTATTGGGCATGCCTGTAACTTGAAATTCATTCAGATGACTTTCTGAAGGTATTACTCTCAGTTCTTTTTATTTTCTCTAGACTTCCTCTTTGGACAAATTTATTCATTTCACTCTGCATATCAACTATAGAAGTTCATTTGATTACTGTGACATACCCCAATAGAAAGATCACAGTTATTCAATGGCATGTTTTCCTAAATGCAGCTAATGCAGAGATTGGTAACTCAGTCTACAGATAGTATCTCCATTGTTTAATCTTTCTGTAATTAATATGAATGAATAGCTGAAAACTCTGCTTCGTCAGTCTAATGTGAATAACAACAGTAAACCTATTCAAAATTGGCCAAAGTCCCTTTTGTAGCTTGCATTGTTAAACAGCTGGCAAATACAGCATGGCTAAGAACCAGCTTGATCCTGTTCCCAGGGAAGTCAGTGGTGACTCGCATTGATTTCAGTGGAATACAGGGGCATTGCTGGCGCTGGGCACATGGGGCTTGTGCCCTGAATCCCAGTGCCAGTGCCCAGGGTCTGGCGGGGCCCCACCTCTCCTGATCTCTGGCCCGACTGGGCCGGAGATCCGGGGCCCAGGCGCCTGAGGCTGTGGTGGCCACTCCCGTCCCCAGCCCTGGCCAGGGGCGTGGTCTGTGGGTAGGCAGCGGGGCCTGGGATGGTGCCCCGGGTCCTCTTCCAGGGCAGCGACACTCCTGGTGGGACAGTCATTATGAGCCACCATCAATTTAGAGACTTAACTAGGGGTTAGAGGTATAGACATAAATTCTGTTCCCAAAACCCTGCCACTGACTCACAGTGTAAATTTGGGCAAATTGCCTCTATCTCACTATCTTTTGGTTTTTAAATTAAATTAACAATAGTACATGCTGGACATGTAAACCTTGCTTATTTCATGGCTTTAGATCCTTGGATGAAAGTATGTATGTGCAAGCACATATTTATAAAGGAGAACATTACCTCGTTTGTGTTTGTATGTCTGTAAAAATAAATACTAGCCATTTCCACACATAATTTGCCAGAAAAGTAGAATATAATACCTTACTGAAACAATAACTGATTCTTATATTTCAAAGTTTAACAGATTAATTATATTTCCAAAGTAAAAAACATATTTAACCTGAGCCCATCTGTTTCTGTGTTTAACCTTTTCCTCTCAATCACAAGTCCCACAGTCTTTGCATATCTTTGAGGAGAATGTGGTATTCTGGCAGGTAGGAGAAACATCTGTCCAGATAAAGAAATTGGAAACAATAAATAAAACAGTGTCATGCAGGTTTATATTCTTTTCTGCAAGCCTTTGTTCACCTCCTCACTTTTCCTCATTCCTGTTGATATGATGTTCCCTGGCTACTGAACCCACACTGATACCAACAGCAAAATAGATGCTGTTGCTAGCTTTCACAGTCTGGTGCTCTATTAATGACATTCTTCTGTTCAGCGGTGGGCACTGCATTTTCAGATATTGAGTTGCTCTCCTGTCAGTTGTATCATTGCCATTAGACAATAAAAACGAAGAACCAACCAGTCATCCTACCTGAGTAGAAAGTTACTACAATTTCTGAACTGTGGTAAGAAAAATTAAAGGAAAACTTGTTGTTAGCACAAGTGGAATCCTAACCTAATCCTCCATGAATATTCCTCCAACATGACAAGTGAATGTCATTGGCTGATAGGGCATGTGATTCTCTCCAGATCCGAGTGACTAGTAGGAGGTGCTGGATGTGAGATAAAAAGGACAAATTCGTGTGTCTCTCTAACTGCAGTTTGGGAACTTGTTTTCCAGCAGCTACCTGCCTAAGTAGACCAGTATTGTGACTAAGACTTGAGACTTTGTAAGTAAGAGAATGAGGTCTTGCCCTAATGTCCTTGGACAAATTGGTCCTTCTTCCACACTGTTTGCAGTATGGCGTTTAGCTACCATTTTATAGCCCAGCTGTTTCTGCTTTTCACTGAAATGTGACATGCAATATATTGTTTGTATAATGGTCTGGCATCTTTTAGAATGGAATTTACTACATTGTATTCAAAATATTATTATTCATTACTTCGTTATTTTATCTTGCACTGCAGTGGAAAGTTGATTTGAAATAATTGTTATGACAGTCATTCAACACAAGTGTATTATAATAACAAGAACAAACTCCTGCTTACCTCCCCTTCTCTGATATGGATGTCTCTGTGGTTTCCATTTTCAATTATCTTCAAGCACATATCTCCTTCCACTTGGTAAAATAACTGAAGTGTACAAAAAAAAAAAACATTAAGACTGATGCACTTACTAACGAGGCTCTAGCCTGCAATCCTTTGATCCCTAGTCCCCTTAGGATTTCTTGACAAGAGGACAAAACTAATTCACATAGAACAGAGTTTCAAAAAGTCAGCTCCCAAGCAACCAGAGGAGCTAGTTAACAGGGGAGTTTTGTGAAGTAGTTTAGGGAGGGATTGGAAGGGTCAGAAACACCTAACATACTCTAAACTTAGGTCAATAAACCTTCCCACCCCCAAAACAAAGAACAAACAAATAATGCAAATAGTATTCCCTCAGCAAACTGGGGGCTATTGTTTATTGCACTGAATGCAGCATGTATGATTATTTGCCTTGTGGACAGGAGGTGTATGTGTGCATTTGGTGTAAGCAACTCATGTTCCTAAGGGAGTGAGTGCAGGCTCTGAAGACCAGAGTGGCTGAACTGGAGGAGGTAAGGGATATACACAAGCCTATTAAGGAGAAAGTAGAGTGGTGCCACTTGGAGCCTTTACTGCCTATGTGGTGCTAAGGTGGATGAAAGTCTCAGGCAAGGAGACATTAAATTGAACAGAAGAGAAACAATCCCTCCTCTTGATTATGTGATGGTATCCTCTTGCACAAATGATACCACTGGGAATGGGACCCCAGTTATTAGGAAGAGACAGGTAATAGTAATGATATACATCCAATAATTGAATCTAGTTATTTGGGTTTGAGATGACTGGAAAAACTACATGGTGAATTGCCTGCTGGGTGTGAAGGTTGTCGACCTCTCGAGACATCTAGATTGTTTTGTATACAACGCACAGGAGGAGCTGATGACTGTGGTAAATGTAGGTATCAATGCTATAGAGAAAGGTAGGAGAGAAATTCTGGCTGCTAGGCAATTTTGGCTGCTAGACAAGAGTAGGGGCATAGCCCAGGGAAGTCCAAAGCCGACTCACCTGGCCCTGAGGCCTGCCTTCCTTAGCCTCTGGCAGCAGCGTGAACTTTGCTATGGGCTATGGGGCTGCCCAGTAGCCAGCGGCAAAGAGCAGGGCAGAGACACCGGCACCAATGCCTCTTCTCTGCTCGCAGCTGCAGAACCTGCTGGCTACGAGGGGTGCCTGCAAATGAGACACCTCTGTTCTGCATGCAGCCGCCAGACCCCAAAGCTGCAAGCAGAGCTGAGGTGTTGGTGCCTCCACCCTGCTAACAGTCATGGCCACCAGCTGCTGGCCAGCCCCACAGTTGCGTTGGTGATGTTCACGCCACTGCTGGCCTGGGTGCTGTGGTCCTCTCCACTTCTCCAGGCTGCAGGAGAGTGGGGGAGAGCTTCTGGTCACATGATTGGATGCTGCCCATGGCCAGGCCTACGCTGCACTTGCAGGGGCCTGGCCAGGAAACAAGGTCTGGCTATGTCCCTGGGCAAGAGATTAACATTCAGGACCTTTGTGGTAGCATTCTCTGAAATGCTTCCATTTCTAAGCATAGGGCTAGTCAGACAGGCAGAACTGCAGGATCTCAATTTATAGATGAGACAATGGTGTTTGGAGGAGGAATTTTGGTTATTAGGAACTTGGAAACTTTTGTGAAAGGAGGAGCCTATATAGAAAAGATGGGCTCCACCTATACCAAACTGAAACCAGATTCCTGGCATCTCAAATTAAAAAGGTCATAGACAAGTTTTTAAACCAAGGGCTATAAAGAAGCTTACAGGTGCAGAGGAGCACTTGTTTAGACAGAAATCCCTCCTGTAGGAGAAGATTTATTAACGATGATATTCTATATCAGTGGTTCCCAACCTGAGGTCCACAGACCCCATTCCAGGGGGTCCGCAATGCTGCTTCCCGCTGGGGCTGGTACCCAGCTGCAACCCTGCTGTTCCCTGCTGGGACTGGATGCCAGCAGGGGTTGGGGTGCGCAGAGGGCTGCCTGCTGCCACCGCTAGCTGGCTGCAGATGCTGGTGGCAGCTCAGCTTCGGTCCCTTGCAGGGGCTGCCTGCCCCCACTGTCCTGCAGGAGCTGGCTCAGAGCCATGGCTGCGCCAGCCCCGCTCACCAGCACGGAGAGGGGGAGAGAAAGGGGGCCATGGCCACAGCAGCTCCCACTCCTCGCTCAGATTCTGGTCATGTGGGCCAGATCCTGCCCGCTGCATCATCGCCATGAAGATGGGGGTGCGCAAAATTTTTTGGACTGCAGAAAGGGTCCCCAGCCTGCAAAAGGTTGGTAACCACTGCTCTATATCCCATGGAAATGGAGAGGATTGAAGTTGATAAGGGACAGTTGGCTACAGATGGAAAGAAATAGCTGAATGAAAAGGAGTCCCATTCAATTACATCATATGAAGGCACACAAGCAAATATTGACAGATTTTATAAGTTCTTGTATACAAATGGGAAAGGTGTAAATGCTAAAATGGGTGAACTTGAGTGTCTGGTATTAAATGAAACTATTGATATAATAGGAATCCTAGAAACTTGGTGAAACTGTTACAAGCCAAATTGACATGGTTATACCAGGGTACAAAATACATAGCAATGACAGAGTACGTCAGGGGTTGACAACCCCTGGCACCCGTGCCAAAAGTGGCACGGGGCTGAGCCTGAGCAGCACGTGGCTCCACTCAGGCCCCCCCGCACCCCCAGGATCCTGCTGGCCACCCTTCCCCGCCAAGGAGCATGGCCAGCAGGGACAAGGAAGCTGTGGCATGCGGCTCCTAGCCCCTCCTGGCCCCATCCCCTCATGGGCAGGGCTAGAGGGGAGCAGGGCAGATTGGCCAGCCCAGAGCCACTGCTTCTGGGGGCGAGTGCCAGCTGGCCCCAACCCCAACCCTTGGAGGCCACCCACTGCTGCCGGGGGCCAGTGCTGGCTGGCCCTGACCCCTGGAGGCCGCCCACCATTGTGGGGCGAGTTGTGCCAGTCAACCTTGACCCCCAGAGGCTGCCCACCACTGCTGGGGGCTGGTGGCTGCCAGCCCTGACCCCCAGAGGCTATGCGCCACTGCGGGGGAAGCAGTGCTGGTTGGCCCTGATCCCTGGAGGCTGCCCACCACTGCAGGGAGGGGGTGCCAGTTGGCCCTGACCCCCAGAGGCCACTTTCCGCTGTGGGGACAAGAGCCAGCCCTGACCCTGACAGCTGGCCCCACCCCTGGAACCCACTGAGGGTGTGATGGGCAGGGCTGGCACAGGGGCCAGCCAATGTTGCCAACCCCTGGAGTATGTTGTGCTTTTGAATGGAATGGTACTATACATGAAAGAAGGCAATGAGTCAAATATAATCCTGGTCAATATCACAGTGTGATTTCAGCCACAATCGAGGAGAGATAAAGGAAGTACTTAAAATACCTTGTGTCTCTCTCTCTGATTGCCTACCACCCACTTACTGCAGTGCCTTCAGTGCGCTGAATCAGAGGGAAATGCCTTCCCACAGAGTCAGCGCCACTCCTTTTGTGGGGGTGGGTTTACTAGATCAGTTTCCTGGTTGGCTGAGCGGGTCTTCACAGACCCAAGCCCTTGATTCAAAAGATCAATCTGACAGCAGCAAATTCGCCACCATCAGTGAAGACGTAGTAAATGTTTTAAATGAATCAAACTGTACCATAGAATCTCTCTGGACAGAAATTCCACACTTGAGTAAGAGCATAGGAGTCCACTGCTATATACTGCTGACCATCTGTCCAGCATGGTGATGGTGATTGTGAAATGCTTGGGGAGATTAGAGATGCTACAAAAACAGAAAACCGAACAACAATGGGGATTTCAACTATTTCTATACTGACCGGATGGGATGCAAAGATAAAATTTCTAGATACTATTAATGACTGATTTTTGTCACAGCTAGTTAGGGAACCCATAATGGAAGACACAGTCCTTGGTGTTGTCCTAAGTGGAACACAGGATTTTGGTCCAAGAGATGACTGCAGCTGAACCCGTCAGTATTAGCGACATAATCTAATTAAATTTAACCTTGCAAAGGAAAAAATGCCAAACCTGCCACAGTGGAAATAAAAAGAATGCTAGTTAATGGAAATTAAAAGGAACAGTCACAAGAGTGAAATGGCTGCAAGCTGCATGGAAACTATACAAAAACACCATAACAGAGGCTCATCCACCCAAAAAAAAACTGGTAAGAGGACCAAAAGAATGCTTCCGTGCCTAAATAACAGAGTAAAGGAGGTGGTTAGAGTAAAAAATATATCCTTTAAAATTGTAAATGAAAAGAGCATAAACTCTGGCCAGTCAAATAAAAGGTGTAATGACATGGGACAAAAAAGAATTTGAAGAGCAACTAGCAAAAAAATCTTAAAAACTAATGGCAACTTTTCAAAGGTATATCAGAAGCAGGAAGCCTTTCAAGCAATCAGTGGGGCCAGCAGACAAATTGAGGTGTTAAACTAACACTTAAGGAAGACAGGGTCATTCAGAGAAACTGAATGAAATTTTGTACATTGGTCTTAACTGCAGAAGCTATCAGGGGGATTCCCATACTGCAGCCATTCTTTTAGTTCACAAATCTGAGGAACTGTCCTAGATTTAGGTGTCATTAGAGGAGATTTTTGAACAAACTGAGAAAATTAAACAGTAATAAGTCACCAGGATCAGATGGTACTCTGAAGGAACTCGCATACAAACTTGTGATTCTAGTATTGTGGTATGTAATCTGTCGCTTAATTTAACCTCTATACCAGATGACTGGAAAATAGCTAATGTAATGCCTATTTTTTAAAAAGGTTCCAGAGGCAATCTTTGCAATTACAAATGTTGATCTTAACTTCGGTACCAGGCAAGCTAGTTGAAACCATAATAAAGACCAAACTTAACAAACACATAGGAATATGATAAATTGGGGAAGAGTTAACACAACTTTTGTAAAAGGACCTCGTGCCTCATCAACTTATTAGAATTCACTGTGTGTGTCATCAAGCAAGTAGATAAGAGTATGCCAGTCAGTATAGTGCACTTGGATTTTCAGAAAGCCTTTGAAATGGTCCCTCATCAAGGGCTCTTAAAGAAAGTAAGCAGTACAGGGATAAGACAGAGTGTTGTCTCATACATCAGTCATGGGTTAAAAGAAAGGAAACAAAAGGTAGGAATAAATGGTCAGTTTTCACAGAGGAGATGTGGAAATAGCAGGATCCTCTAAGGATCTGTACTGGAACCAGTGCTGTTCAACATGTTAATACATTATCTGGAAGAGGAGTTAACTCAGGGGTGTCAACCCCCCTTCCTATGGCAGGCCAGATTTGATTTAAGTGTATTTCAAGTGGGCCATACATACCATAAATCAAAATACTAGGGCATCTCATGTGCTCCTCAATACCACTCTCTCTTTCTGTTTGGGAGGGAGTGTGGTCTAACAGAGGACAGTCTCGCATACCCAGAGCTCTGTGATGTCTTGAGACCTCTTGTGGCATCACGGAGCAATTGGTATGCGAGACCTCTCTCTCTCTCTCTCTTTCTCTCTGTTAGGGAGAAAGTGTGGTCTTGCAGAGCACAGTCAGGGGCTAGATAGAAGAGTTTTGAGGGCAGAATCCAGTCTACTGGCTGCATGTTTGGCACCCCTGGAGTGAGACGGTAAAGTCTGCAGATGATAACAAATTACTCAAGATAGTTAAATCTAAAGCTAACTGCAGTGTGTTATGGAGGGAGCTTCCAAATTTGGGAGACTGGCAAAAAAAAAAAAAAAAAAAGGCAGATAAAATTCAGTGTTGATAAGTATAAAATTATGCACAGTGGCAATCATAATTCCAACAGCACATACAAAATGATGGAGTCTAAATTAGCTGTACCACTCATGAAAGAGATCTTGGAGTCATTGTGGGTAGTCTCCCGAAAACATCTGCTTTCACAGCACCCCCAACGTTAAGCAGCTACTCACCAGAAACTACAGACCTAACAACAGAGCCATTATAGCAGGCACACACCCCTGCAACAAACCACACTGCCAACTCTGCCCACATATCTGCACAGAAGACACTATTACAGGGCCTAATAAAACCAGCTACTCCATCAAATGCTCATCCACCAATGTCATTTATGTCAGCATGTGCCAGAAATGCCCTTCTGCCTTATATATTGGACAAACAGGACAGTCTCTGTGCAAAAGAATAAATGGGCACAAATCTGACATCAGGAATGAAACATTCTAAAACCAGGGAGTCAGCATTTCAATCTTCCAGATCACTCCAATGACGATTTACTAACTGCAGTGCTTAACATATGAATACCAGCTCAAGACTTCAAAGCAAAGCTGCTGAGATTGAATTTAATTGCATTGCTTCAGGGATTAATAGGGATTTTGGATTTTTCTCTTTTTACAACAGGTGATTTGACCTCATCTTCCTCTATATATGTTGTTCCCCCAATGTTTGAATCTTTACAACTGCTTTGATTTGCTGTTAACAGTGTGTCCCATTCCCATGACTCATACTTCACAGCATTTATTTCCATCTATTCTGTAAGTTCCCGCATCTTCAAAGTGTGTGATGAAGTGGAATTTTCTTCCATGAAAGCTCATGCAATAAATAAATTTGTTAGTCTTTAAGCGCCACAGGAATTTACTGAACTAGACTAATACAGCTGCCTCTTTGGAACTTGTCAATGTGCTAAGGCAGTCAAAAAAAAAACCAAAAAAAAAACCCACCAACAGAATGCAAGGAGCCATTAGGAAAGTAATAGATGATGAAAATAGAAAATATCATAATGTGACTGTGTAACTCAATGATATATTAACAACTTGAAAACTGCAAGCAGTTCAGGTTGCCCATCTCAAAAAACTGGAAAAAGTACAAAGAAAGACAATAAAAATTATCTGAGATATAGAACAGCTTCCATCTAAGTAGGGATTAAAAGACTGGGACTGTTCATCTTAGAAAAGAGATGACAAATGGGGGATATGATAGAGGTCTATGAAATCATGAGTGGTGGGAAGAAAGTGAATAAGAAAGTTTCATTTACCACTTCACGTAAGATGCTAACCAAGGATTACCCAATGAAGTAATAGACAGCAGTTTCAAATAAACATAAGGAAGTATTTCTTCACATTATGCACAGTTAATTTGTGTTACTTACTGCCAGCAGATGCTGTGATGGCAAAAGTATGAGGTTAAAAAAGGAATAAGATACATTTATGGTGGACATGTCCGTCAATGGCTAGTAGTCAAGAAGGTCAGGGACAACCTCATTCCCTGGGTATCCCTAATCCTCTGTCTGCCAGAAGCTGAGACTGTATGACAGGGAATGGATCACCTGATAATTGCCCTGCCTTAGTCATTTCTTCTGAAGCATCTGGGCCTGGCTGTTGTGGAAAGGATACTAGGCTGGACGGCCAATTGTTCTGAACCGGTATGGTATTGTTATGCATCAGTATATTCTATACAGCCACTTAAAATATTGTATACGTAGACATAAGATCCAATAAACTTACTCGTGACTATAACTTCATGGTGTCAGATTTTCACAAAATCAATGGGAGTTAGGCACCTAACCTGCTTAGTGCTCTAGAAAATGCCACTGAATAGCCATCAGCATCTTTAGGCACCTAAGGTAAGTGTGACCATTCAAAATGAAAGGAAAAAAAAACTTGTTTTCTAGCTCTAGGAGATTATTTTACCTGATTTTACCTGTTTTTACCAATTCCAAACCAATTAATCTGTTATTAGTGGGTACATGTCTCTAAGGGTTCAAAAACTACTTGTATGAATAAGAATTCTCTGCTTCAAAAGGAAATGGAATGGTAAAGAGGATCTGCTTTTATAATGGGTGTACTGAAAAGGAGCCTCTCCCACTACCACCATTGCTCACTCCATGCCAAGGATATGGATAAACTATAGCTCTGACTTGTGCACCTAGCCATGCTCTCATTCCCTTTATTCTCCTTGAGTCCTTGTATTCCATTTAACACTCCTCTCCTTTGTCGTTCTTTGCTCTGGAATCTCTGAGTGATTGCATAAAATGCTCTGATAGCCTCTGACAAGGGAGACTGCTCATCCGATAGCAGAAAGTGACGTGAGTGGAATTGTGCTATACGTGTCCCTTCAAAGAGAGAAATCTTTTGAGGGAATTTAAAACTGACAGTGATTATCACAAAGGCCACCATTCATTTCCAGATTGGCTGTGCTGGCAATTGAAAAGTCATTTCTGAAGTGCTCTCTTTATTAGCCATATTTTGTTGATAGCTGTTGCTCAAGGGACTGTTGCAGAATGTTATCATGGAAATAACATAGACTAGGAAGACAGAAAGGGCCAAGGTACACTAATGCCTAGAACCAACTCCCACCTTTAATGCTCAAATTAAAAATAAAAAATTCCCATTGTGCCCTGGTTGCAAAATTCCTCCCTGATCCCAAACGTGTTCTGTTTACACCTCTATGGGTGAATTTTTCCATTGTATGGTGGACCAGCTCAAGGGCTATGTACCTTTTCAGCTCTATTTTGTGGATTAAAGTGGAGCTTGGACTCGATGATCTCATGAGGTCCCTTCCAACCCTATGATTCTATTCTATTCTATTCTATTCTATTCTAAATAGTGGCTTGTGCTGGCCTTCTGCCCAGGGCTGAATTTCACCATGTTGTGACCATAAATAATCATGAAACTTTTCCTGTACTAGATGTTGTTGATTGCTTGTGATCCTGCTCCCATTCAAGTAAATGGAAAAAGGCCTCTTGAATTCAATGGTGCAGGTCCTAATGGAACACTGCCAAACCTTGCCTCCAAATGCACGGCTGTGTTTTTAGAGCTGTTTTGAAAATAGTGGTGCACAGTGCTGGTGTGGATTTGTTTGCTTTTTTCAGTATACTCAGTTCAAGTATTTCTGCGTCTCGACTATAACACTTTCCATAGGAAGTTGGGGGTTATTTTTTGAAACAGTTTTTGGGAAAACAATGTCATTTTAAGAAAAAAAAAACAAAACAAACTGAGCTTTTCATCCACTAATAAATCATTTGATATTTTTGAGGAGCACATGTGGCAGTAATTATCGTGTTCATTACTGTGTTGATTATATCTTCTGAACTTTATGAAGACAACTGTCAGCTCTTTAATAGCTCACCGAGTTACAGGTCATGCCCCTTTCATTTCAAAGATGATAGGCATACCTAGTGACAAATATCGGGCTATTCTTTTTTGAGACACTGTGCTCCACATGCTGGTAGAGCCTCTCTTTATTATGGGGCAAATCCAGCCCCTTCCTACACAGCACCAGAAAATCCTATGGCAACATAAGCCTATGGTTCCTGGGCATAGTGGGGACAAGAATGGTTGCAGGGAGAATTTGGATAGAGTATCCGTTCAATGTCCAGCCTCTGAACATAGTATGTGCCCTTTGACTGGTTTGAGAGAATATCCAATGTCCATTCACATAACATGTCTGGAGACAAAGGAAATCAGCCTATAGAGTTTACTTTGCTACCTTTTCATTTCAGTATTTCATTCATTATATTGTGTACTTCCAACTGCCATAGGCCCTAGACAGATTCCCTGCCCCAAGGAGCCTATGTTCTAGGTAGGCAATGTACATTGAAGAGAAGGAAAACCATGGTAACTTTGGTTTTGTTGAGTGTAGGGTGCACTTGGAGAATGGGCTGAAAGTATTGTTTAAGGTCTTCTAATTGCTGTAATCGTATTTAATTTGGTTTGTGGTACTTTCCCAATTTTTATACATTCCCTTCCTCTTCCTTCACTTTTTTCTGTATTTTTTGTTTGACCCCTCTCCTGTTTACTGTTTGACCATCCTCTGATGTCTGTTAGTACAAAACCTCCCTGGTTTCTATTAATCCTCACCTATTATCCCCTTCCGCCCTCCCAGAGTTATCATCAGGTCAAAAGTGGCCCTTTACCTTAATCATATGGCTTCATATTGCACATGTTGAAAACCTGCTCCCAGTGTCTCTACTGGGCACTGCATTTTCAAAAATTAGGTCAATAACCCCTTGATACTAGATGTCTGGTTTTGACCTATTTCTCTTGATCTTTCTTGATTATCCAAGATTTACCTCCTTTCCTTAACTCTGCTCCACCCTCATCCAATGCAGTTCAAAAGTAGGTGAGATAATTAGTTACCAAGTCATTAGAGCAATGGTTCTCAACCACTGTGTCAGGACACATTACTGTGTTGCCACACAGCAGTAAATGTGTCATGCAGAGTTGGGGAGATGGCTGGGTTCAATTTAGGAGGGGTGGACTGGTGTGTCCTGTAGGGTTGAGATATTCCATCAAGTGTGTCGTGACCCACAAAAGGTTGAGAACCACTGCATTAGAGTACAATGAGGGGCAGTTCTACTGATGCTGAGTTACTGCTGAGGCTGTAAGGGGTGCCTGGTGCCACCTCAGTATTGTTCAACTGCATATCTCACATCATGAACTCAAGGGTTTAACCGGCTTCCAGAGAAAAGAGGTGGTTTCAGTTCCAAAAAGCAGATGGAGATGGAGCTTTACTAAGTGTTTACTGCTCTGTGTGCAGTACTGCTGTTTTCTTTGGCTGGGCCTTCACTGGGGAGGCAAGTGAGAAATGCTGGAATCCTAACTGTCATCATGGGTCTCACCCCCAAAATATGTGCAGCCAGAGCCAGCTCTAGGGTTTTTGGAGCCTATGGCATACTATGACTTTGGTGCTCCTGTCAGAGGGTGATACTTTCATTTATAAGACATGATAGAATATTTTAAAATAGAGGAAAAAAATTACTTCCATCTAATTTGGCACTCTTTAAAGCCTAGCGCCATAGGGTGACGGCCTCGTTCACATATATGGTTGGGCTGGCTGTGCGTGCAGGCAAGGAAAGAAGCAAGCAGTAGGGATTCAGAATTCCGCATCACAGACTTGAGTGTGAAAATTGAGTAGTGCCGGAGTACCTCTAGTCTCCCAGACAGGGAATTGGGGTTGCTCAGCACCTTGCAGGATTGGACCCTGAGCTGGCATGTACTGTGTGTCAGATTATCAAGAACTGCCAGAAAATTAATTGCAGAGCAAATCACATTCTGATGTGGGACTAAAGTTTGGGTGCTGTCCAGGCTTCACAGGTGACTGATATACATGAACAA
This sequence comes from Podocnemis expansa, assembly GCA_007922195.1. Classification (NCBI taxonomy): domain Eukaryota; kingdom Metazoa; phylum Chordata; order Testudines; family Podocnemididae; genus Podocnemis; species Podocnemis expansa. The sequence goes on along the minus strand of ML682004.1, from coordinate 27,352,660 downwards.
ATACTAACACAGTTTTCCTTTTCTTTCTCATCCAAGATTTTCAACCATCAAAAATCTGGAAAGCAACTGAATAAATAAGGGAGAGAAAATTATGTTTTTCTTTGCTTATGTGCATCAGTCACCTGTGTCACCAGTACAGTAGCCAAGTTTTATTCCACCAATCTTAGACAGAAAAACAATTTCTAAAGATGCTGGCTTCTTTTCAGGTCTACTGACAAAAATTCCAGGACCCAGAGTAACACCTCTTCTACCTACAGACCCACCCAAGTCCTAAAGATGCCCATGCATAGAGAATTTTGCAGGGTGGGTAGAGCTGTCATCACAATTCCTATGCAACCCACTTCCCCAATTCCACCTTCAGTGTAAGGGGGAATGGCCGTGAGAAAGGTATGCCCCATGAAGAGCTGGGTGTAAGGCCAGGTTTATAGTAGAAGCTTTTTGCAGCTACAGGAATGTCGGCTAAAGATGAAATTTATTTTGGGTGACATTTCTGTGCTGGGTAAAGCCCCAGTGTAGATGTAGTTACACTGGCACAACAGTGTTTTTGCTGGTATAAGCCATTTCTAAATGAGGAAGGGATAACTACATCAGCAAAACTTCTAAGTGTAGACTAAGCCCTAAGTAAACTCAAATGCTAGCCCTATAAAACATAAGAACATTAAGGCTGAGTCTACACTTATAGTTATGGGTGTAGTTTCCAACTTCAGTAGGCATACTTGCAGCTACCATGCTGTACACACAGTAGCTCAGCAGTGACTCTTGGCATATAAAATGGCTGCAGTGAAAAGAAACTTGCCAAGATCCTGTTTGTACGAACTTGTGGCGGCTACCCTGTGCTGCCAATTGCCACTGCCCATGCTAGTGTGTGGCTACACTATTAATATTATTGCACTAGCTCAATACCTACTACTGCTGGAAATTAGACACCTAGAGCAAGTGTAGGTGTAGTCTAAAACAAGACTTAATAGCCAGCTGCTGTACAAGAGATTTGATTGCTTTTGTCTATGTGTTGTTGTAATATGCATACATGCCAGGAACAAAAATATATTTGCTAGTTGTCAAGGCTCTCCAAGGTAATCATCAAATGAACCTTTCCAGGTAACCAGTCACATTAGTTCAAATGTGTATTCAGTGCAAAAAGAGGATTCAACATTAAGACTAGAAAGATTAGAGACAGAGGGCATGAAAAGGCTAAACTTCTTACTGTTTTTCTCAGCCTTATTTGTTGTCCTCTTTGATTAATTTTTCTCAGGAAATTTATTCCTGACATTTCCGTTTCAGCAATTTGTAAAAGCCAAATTCATGATATGCAGCTTGAGATAGACAGATGGGTACACACAAGGGAAAGATGGGCTTAGAGTGACAACTAGTGGTCAGTTTTGTATCTTTCTTTCCAGCTTAATGAGGGGAAAAGAGAAAAAGAGAGAGAGGGGGGAAAGGTACCTAAGGGAATATCTTTCATTAGACCATCCTCTGTTAGTGAGACAAGATTCCAAGTTTACATGGTTTTTCCTCAGATCTGGGAAATTTACGTAGGGTATGCCTGTACTACAAAATTATGTTGGCCTATGTTATGTCAACATACAGCCACCTCAGTAATTAAATCGCTTTTGCCTGTCCACTCTACACTATAATCTTTGTGTCGGCAGTATGCGTCCTCAGAAGCACCTGCACCAACTGAACTGTTAGTGTGGGGTACTCTGGGGCAGCTTCAGAAAGCCAGCTTTGATATTGATGTACTTACTTGATGTAAGTAACTCAATATCTCCAGTGACACTGCATCACCTTAACTACATCATCCTAAATTTCTTGCAGAGAGGGAGTTGTAAGCAGGTATAGCGGGCAAATTACATTGACAGGAGTGACATTTTAGCGTAGACACTTATGAAGTTAGGTTGATGTAAGTTGCCTTATGTTGACCTAACTGCAGTGTAGATGTAGACCAAGGCTCAGTGTTTCATAGCTACATACAAGGTGGAAGAGATTGTTTAGCACAAGTAATTAACACATTTTTCAAGGGGACTATTGAAGATAAAGTGGCCTTTTAACACCTCTCCAGTCAGCCCAGATCAAGGCCCCAGGGCCTACCCGCTCTTGTGGGCTCCCTTTCCCCATTGCAGTGGTGCTCAGCCTGGGCATGGGGTGACCCACCTCAGCTGACACTTTGGGGAGTGGGGCAGTGCCATGGCCTGGCTGGTACTTGGGGGGTGGTTTAGGGGGAGTGCAGCCTGGCTGGCACTGTGGGAGGCCAAGGGCCAGTGGTCCAGCCAGTCATGTGGGGGGTGCCAGCCTAGTACTGGGAGGGCAGGGCCCTTAGGCTGTGGCACTCCTGCCCTGACCCCAGGCTGGCTAGTATGCCCCAGCAGGTCCTGGATGGTGAGTGGTGGCAGCATACTGCTCAGGGTGGCTGGAGCTGTATCATTGTGGGGTGGCAAGGCACCCCTTTAGCCTGGGCTGCAGACTCTAAAGCCCCTTCCTTAATCCAGCCCTGCCTCCTGTCATGGGGGGAAAACATGGCTGAAGTATGGAAGGCAGCTGGGAGGGAGGTTGTTAGTAAGTTATACATCATTGTAATAAGCCATAAATCCAGCGTAGCTATGTAGTCCATGATTTTTAGTGTCTAGTAAAGTTATGAATATAAGCTAACAGGGTCATTTTTTGAAACTGTTGTGCAGGTTTCCTTTGAGGATGGGGACTGAAAGGTTGGATATAAAGTGACTACTTTGTCAAAAGTGTTCACTCAGAGCTGATGCAGTGGTTTTGCCTTTTATCATTTTCTTGTGTGAGTTTATTCTAGAGTGTAGTGATTGCTGGTTTTACCCACATAGCTGTTTGTATAGCTGTTATTGTGACATTTAGTGCATAGGATTGGATGAGGTACACTATGTATTGTGATAGGAATGTGAAGGACCCATTGATCTTAAAAGGGCTGTGGGGGTTGTTGTGCGGATGTTGATGATTGCAGCAGGAGAGAGATAGCTACAGGTTTTGCATCTGCTATTTTGGCAAGGTCTGGTGCCACATAGAGTTGGTGTGTCTTGGTCTGTGGGGAGCTTGTACTGGCAGAGATTGGGTGTGTATTTAAAGGCCAGAAGATTTCAAATCAAATGGCTGGAAGGGACCTCATGAGATCATCAAGTCCAACCCCCTGGGAATTGAACCCAGGACCTTCTGCATGTTAAGTAGAGGTGTTAGCCACTACACTATCAGGAAAGATTACTTTTGGAATAAGTTTTCCACAGAGTATGGGTTATAGTTGTTCAATGATTCTTTGTATGTGTTCCAGTGTGCTGTGGGAGGTGACAACGAGGAGTGTGAATTTCCATCAGACCTCCATCAACCACCACCTGTCCATTAATCTCCCTGGAATATTAGCACACTAGCATCAAATTCCTGGATACCATGATCAACTCCAGCAATGGAACCCTAGACAACTAGTGTTAGGTTTTAATATTTTTAAGTCTTTCTAGGTATTTTTTTCTGTCTGGTCTCTTCTGTTATAGCTTAGGTATCTTACCAGCCAGCAAGTTGGGGCATGAAACTCATACAAGTGACAGATACGCATACCAGACCCACCCAGGACAATGGTGCTGTAAACAACCAATAAGACAGTGGACAGTTGCCTATTGAGAAACCCTGAGGTAGATGGGAACAATACATTTCCCAGATTTTCTGGCACACATTCTGCTTACCTGTAAGGACTCTCCTCTCCACCCTATTCCCCACCTTAATTGTAATGATAGGATCTTTAATGTAATTAACATTCTGTATCAGCCATTATCACCTCTGTTCTCTGTAGGTGGAACAATGTCTATACTTGTAAGTAAATAGGTAAAGAATTCCAAATAGATTATGTAACTGATAAAAAAAAAGCATATATATTTGACCACTGTAACATCACCAATCTGAAGGTGAATCCAGTCAGTCTTCCTTCTTGCTAACTTGAATAAACTTGAATATACCCTCTTCAGTATTGTCTATATGGCCTGGTCCTTTTGGAGGAACCCTTCTTTTTACATTAGAGATAGACAAAAACAGACAACCACACCCATCTGTTATCTTAAACCAGGCACTCTTACCACAGACTATGCATTGAGGAGAAAATCCAGGATACACTCCTGAACACGCTCAAAACTACCTTCAAAAAAGGATACTCCACAAAAGAAGTAGTTTGCATCATGAAACAGGCCACCCAAATACCCTAACAGACACTACTTCAATACAGAAATAAAACCACTTCCAACCACACACTGCTAATTGTCACCTATTAGGGTCATTATTTTTAATTTTGCAACCCCTGTCACAATAGCTCCAGTGCTTTACAAACACAGTTCCTTTAGGTTCAACCATTCTTAGTCAATAATATATAATATTAATGTAGTAGAACATAGAATGGAGGCTGGACATTCTTTCAAGTGTTTTGTACCCTGACATCTTATCACTGTGATTATCTTTTTTACCAGGATGCTATCAAGAGTCCCAACAGTATTTGCTTGTAAATATATAACAAGTGCTAAATTCATCTCAAGTACAACCTCTAGTATAAGTTCTATAATGATATTATATATTTTATTGTGTCTTTTTCACCAGGATTCTATCAACAGCCCCAATAGTATTGTTTGTAAATATATAACAGATGCTAAATTCACTTTAGGTAAAATCAAACTATATTACTATTGCAATATCAAATAACCTAAAGTATAAGTCTATTAAATGTTTCCATGGCGAGTATATACATCCTCACAAAGTCTTTTCAAAGTGCTGTGTCCAATTCTCTACTCCCTTGTATTTGTGTAATAATTTAGGCTGGAATTTCCTAATTTTAATTATACTAAGGGAATTAGCTAGTCAAATTCCATTGAAATTGAGTGGGAGTTTTATACTTGGCTCACTTAGGTTTAGTTGAAAATCCCAGGTATACAGCAGCATAAAGTTGAGCGTAAGATGTTGCCATTTTGATTTGATTTAGTCTATTTGCACCCCACACACAGGCAAATGAGTACTCAAGCTGCAAAGTAGTCAAAATCATGCCTTATCACAGTACAAGGCAGAACCTGATTACATAAATACCAGAGTTGTGTAAAGAATGGAAATTCCTTTTTATGAAGGATTTCAAGATGTTCAATTTTTTTTTTTTCCATTCTCAGTCAGAATGAAAACCAGAAAGTTTAAATTCTCCACAAAGGAAAAGGCAGGGTTGGGGAGGAGACTTTTGGGTTGGATGAAATGTTTCATTTAGATTTTGAATTTTTTAAAAAATAATGTTGAATTATATTATAATTTCTAATACCAAATAAAAAATCAAAACATAACATTATTTAAATACGAGCATCCAAAAAGTTTCAGTCTTCAAATATTGTAATGGGACATTTTGACAGTGTTAGAAATTTTTCTATTTTTTTCCCTTAACAAAATTCTGGTGAAATTGACCAAGTTTCTTGAAGTGCTTTGATTTTGATAGAATTGCTTGTTCTGACAGAATATGATGCCCTCAAGTTTTCTCCACCCACCTCTAATAAATATAATAAAATTGAGCAGTATGTTATTAATTTGCAGCTATCACTTATACAATAGTTATATTTCTCAACTCTAGAGATCAATAAAAGTTGTAGAAATGTTCTGTTTTTTACCTCTTCTCCTTCTTCAATATGATAATCCTTTCTTTGATTTGGCCCTCCAACAAACATCACATTCAGTTGCTGGCGGTGCCTGGGGGAGAATGTTTTGGAGTGATCAGTAAGCATACCTTGCATTTCTCTGATTCATCTGAGGATTTAAAAGGATTTTACAGCCATTAACTAATTTATTGAATAGTTCAAGCAATATGGCCCTAGTGAACAAACAGGCCCCTGGACTGGATTTCAAGACACTTACCTGCCTTTCGTAACATGCTTTGAGATCTAAAGATGAAAAGTACTACATAAGAGCTAGGTATTATTATCTTTGCAATATCATCTGATTAGACTAGAAGTTTTTTAAGTAAAATGTAACTCTTCACAGCTAACAGAATTACTGAAAGCTCTTGGTGTTAAGACTAGCGACCCAAATCCCTCCTCACCTAACTAGTCTTCCAAAGGTGTCATAGGAATGCCTTCACCAGAGTAGCAGTTGATTTAAATTGGCAGAAATGAGAGGAGACTTGGGCTCTGTCTAATTCTGCCATCTTTGTGAATGCTGATGAGCAGTTTCCACTTTTTTTGTCAGCTCTATTTCACCAAGTGCCAAATTCAGCCTCTGGGCAGCTCTGTTCAGGCCAGACTGTAGCTCCAAGTTCCATGTGCAGTGCAGTAGAGACCCTCTCTATGTGGATCTTACCTTTCCAACAGGTCAGCTGTCTGGGAAATTTGGAAGTAATATCTCTCCCGTTAGTATCTTGCATACTAGAAACCACTATTGAAGTGGATGCTGGAGACAGCTCTGGCCGGGGAAATCCTTGGTAGGCCAGCAAAAGTGGAGCCATGTTACCACGCAGTGTTGGGGACCAGAGATTGGGGGGCTACCACAGACACAGAGGAGCAATCTCTCTCTATTGTATTTGGATTCAAAGCTTAGTGTGCTCTCCCCATGCCCACACTCAGCCAGCAAGTAAGAAAGTCATATTGGGAGAGTGCCTGAGATACTGGAACATGCAAGTTCTTTTCTTTTTTTTCTTTTCTTTTCACCGACAGTTTTGTGTACAGTGAGGAACATTTAGGAGCTATCAAACAACACAGGGCACTACTATTCTATAGTGCTAAATAACAGTACCACATTTACCTTTGTTTAAATAAAAGCTACAAAAAATAAATGACAAAATTATAATACTTTAATTAACTATTTCTATAATGGGAGGTTGTACACATTACAATACTAAGCTTGTATATGGAGATTTTGATAGGCCAGTAAAAGAGCTAGAGACCGCCTGATAGTGTAATATTGACTACCATATTCATTGCTAACAGCAGTTGAAATCATAGGCCTTTTTGCAGGCCTGCGCAGTCTTGGCATGACAAAGCCAGGAGGGAAAGAAGCCTCTTGCTCAATCTTTACCTGACCCTGCATCCAGGGCCATTGCTGCCGTGAAAAAAGAGCAGGCCCGGGCTCCATCCCCTGCCATGCAGCCCTGCCCCATAGGACCGATCTGGCCCCCTGGCCTGATCCAGGAGCCGGACTGGGCTCCTCCCGCTTGCAGCCTGGCCTGGATCTGGCCCAGGCGGCTCCAGCCTGAATCCGGCCCCGGCCACTGCCGAGGCAGAGCAGGAGAGCCCTGTGGGCCCAGCAGCAGTAACGCCCCTGCCTGCACCCCTCCTTGATGCTCGGGTTGAGAGCTATGTTTCAGGAAAAGATCAATAAGCTTAGCTATGCATGCCCTCAAGGAGATTTTTTTGTCTGCGTCTCAAGATACACAGTTTATGTAGGAACACATTTAATTAATTAAGTACTCTGGCAACATTAGGCCTAGCATTTGAAATTGTTGGCCCGACCAGATTTTTTTCTTTTTTGACATGTTATTGTCTTCTAACAAGGCAAAATGGGGTAGGGTAGGAGGAAAGGGGGAGTGGTTTGAACACTTTGGGATCACTTTTCAGACACAGCTCCAGGATGCTCCAACAACCACTAGAAGATCAGTCCAGTCAAAAGCGGTCCCCACTTCCACTTGAAAGTCACCCCAAAAATCAGTAATTTTTGAGGATCAGGGTGTTTTACTAATCTGTTGGGGATGTGTGTAAGTGCTTGAGACCAGTTTTACCGGATAAGCCCTCTTGTTGTATACTGTTTTCACCAGTCCATCTCTTGAATGATTGGATGGCTGTGTCTCCATTTGATTTATTTACACTCCCTCGCACAGAGGAAAGTTTCCAAGAGCTTTGGGTTGCCAGAAACTTGGGTAACCGGCTTATGCCAGCATCACCAAATAAGGACCTGAAATCATAATCATTCACACCCTTCAGATTTAATGTTCCCTTCCCAGAGCAAACCAAAATATTTCTTTTGGCTCTGGTGAACTTGCTTATTGCATGACATGAAAGACTGAAACACTGACAGGTAAATAGCAGAACTGACGACTCATGAAATTTTAAAACGTAAAGTCTGGGCTTGGCTATAAAACAAAAGGTGGAAGAATATTATTAGAGTGTGAGTGCATCACAATGGCTGGATTTGGAGGGCAGTGAATTATTATAGAAATCCAGGTAGTTCATTTCAGTGCAAAGAGCCAATGATTTTAAGAACTGAGAACTGTGTTGCCCTTAAGGTCCACCTAAATGTCTACTAAGCTGCCTAAGTCTAGATGCAGGACTGTCCCTGAGGTGGGAGGAGGGTGTGGCCCAGGGCTAATCGGTCTATGGGGGCCCGCAGATTCCAACCTGTGCAGGGAATGGGGGGGAAGAATGGGTGGGCTCAGAGGCCAGACTTCTCAGTCCCACCCTACCCCTTACCTTCAGCTTGCCACTGAAGGCAGCAAGGCAGGGGTTGCAGGCAATGTACCAGCTGGGAGCCGTGGTGGCTTTAGGGGTAGGCGAAGCAGGTGGCTGCCTAGGGCCCTGAGCAATAAGGGGCCCCGTCCTCAATTTGGCGGACAGAAATGAAAATATTGCAAAGTATAGAAATTAGACTCATAGAACCATAGGGTTGGAAGGGACCTCATGAGGTCATCTAGCCAAACCTCCTGCTAAAAGCAAGGCCATCTAGCACAGGGCTAGATGCCTAAGCACTTTTCAGTCTTGGCTCATCAAGGCAAACTACCATTAGGATCTGTGCTTCATCTGAATTGCAGATTTTTGCCATTATCTGCTCCTCACCTTCACACTGACATGCTAAAAAAGCAGGAACAAGCAATAAACAGCACAATAGCAGGAACTTTTTCAATAGTCTCTTCTTTTAGTTCCTTTGTGTGGCCATTTATTCTGCCATTTTTTAATCTCACGTGTGTAATATTGCCTTTTCCTTTTCTTTTTCACCTGTTCATCTTTTGCCTTTCCCCTTACCTTTGGGACAATTTTTTCCTTTGGCTTTGGCTAGCTCAGGTTACCAGGTAGGTCCATATAGGCTGCTCCATATTCATACAGTGCTGCCCTCAAGCAAGCATTACAGTTGTGTGTGATGTCTGCGCTGTATGTCTTTCTTCAGGTAATTTTTTAGCTTCTTTTTTATTTACTATTTAATGTTTTGAGGTGGGCAGAGTCTTATAAACTTGAGTACTTCAGAGAATTTCATTGAAATTTGATGTTTTTCATTTATAGCTACACACTAGAAACCTTTTCATTTATTTTTATTTACGATAATTATTTGTATTAAACTTCTAGTGCACATAAACCCAAGCCTATATGAAAAATTTGAAGGATCTGACTGCCAAAATTTTAAATGTGGTATTTTAGTTATTTTTGAGCCATCATTAATTTTACCACTTTTTATTTGCTAATTAATACACATACTTTTAAAAAATTTCAAATGTTCACTTTAACTTTGTAATTCAGGATTAGCTCATTTATGTTAAGTAAAAGATGATCAGCTTACAAGCTTCATGATGGAAAGATCTTTAAAAAATATTATACCCAAGAATAATTTTTGAGTTTCAGAGGGATAATCATGTTAGTTTGGTTCAGGAAAATAAACAAGGAGTCAGGGGGAGGTTAGGGCTGCTTAGGGCCCCCAGTTGCCTAAGGCTGCCTCTGGTGGATGGAAGTGGTGCGGGCCCCATGCCCTGCTTGCACCCCAACCCCCAAGGAATGGCCCAGTGTAGATGGTTATTGTACTCACTCAGGAGATATAAGATCCACATTCAAATCACTCTTCTACTTGATTTGGTGCAAGGACTTGAATCCATGTCTCCTACTTTCTAGTAGAGGGCCTTAACTTCTTGGCTATAGGGTATTATGCAGTGGTGGGTTATTTTTAATCCCTCTTGAACCTTTTCTACTGTGCCTAAACTATCTGGATATGCTCTACAGCAGGGACTGGCATTTAAGTCACTTTTTCCTAGCCTTGTGCCCTAAACATCAAGCTCTAGAGTCATGCCTGCTCTCTTTCTCTGGCCCACTGGAAAACTGAACCCCCCCCCCCTTATGAAATTAAGCCCTTATACCCCTAATTGCCTGAGCCACTTTTGAAATGGGTATGTTTATATGGCAAAAGTAAAAATAACAGAACATGTGGCATGAAGTCACTGACTTAGGCTCACAGAGATCATGCTATGAGGCTAACATTAGCAATGTTAAACTAAACTAAATGGTGGACTGAAACACTCCTGCTTGGGCCTTTTTTCTCATCAGGTTTCAGACCTGAGGCTCTGAGCTGGTGCTAGCACATTGGAGGCCCTTTGCAGGAATATTTTTGCCACTCACCCCATTACTAAAATAAGCAAGTTATCATAATAATAATAATAAATAATAAATAATAATTAATAAATGAATAGGAGGCCCCCATGACCTGCTCGGGTCCAAACCAATCTCTTAATCTTCTTATGCCTAGTGCCAGCACTGCCCGGGTTCCAGCCCAAGAAGGAACTGCTGGTTTTGGCCTTGTGTAAGGGGACTGATAGCCCCTTTCTGAGAGTGAATGGGCCTTTTGACTGGCCACTCCCGCCTGGAAGCAGGACTCTGAAACAGCCAGCCCCAGGGCCAGTGGGAGAGGCCAGTGTCCCAGGATGGCCTGATTGATTGAATGTGCTCCCCCGCCCCTGAGCTGAGACTGCAGGCTGGACAAGCCTGGGCAAGCCAGTGTGTGAGTGTGTGTGGGGCCGAGCTAAGGAGGAAGCACTAAGCAGCCAGCAGCTGGGAGCCAGAGGACCCAGGAAGGGAGGCCAGGCTGAGCTGATTTCTGTAGAGCAGCCCCACAGCAGCTGGACCAGCAGAGAGCCAAGCAGAGCTGGAGCTGGAGTCGCCTGGAGCTGGGTGCAGGAGGCCAGGGAAGGAGCCAAGGGGCTGAGCTGACCTGTGCAGACGGCAGGAGGACCAGAGGAGCCTGAGGAGCACCCCAGAGAGCCACACGGGACCTGAGCAGCGGCTGGGAGCCAGAGCTGCAGCCATCTGGAGCCGGGTGTGGTGAGCAGCTGGGGAGCAGTGAAGGGGGGCTGACGCTGGGGAGAAGGGCCCTGCCCCTGGAGCTTGGGGACGTGTGGCCACAGCCAGAGCCTGCATCTGGCCCCCTGGGTCATCCAGTCGCAGCCAGGCCTGGGCAGAGGGCTTGCAACGTGGAGGACAGACTGTGAGACTGTTCCTCAGGTCCCAGAGACTCTGTCTATACTGCCCCCACGCCAGGTGGTGGCACTGGGGGTTTATTGTTCACCTTTTTCCACTTTTTTCCATTTTGTTATTGGGTTATTCTTTTTATTTCTGTATGCTTAAATAAATTGTATATAGTGTATATAGTAACTGGTGGGCCAGAAGAGTGGTCAGTGTGGTCCGCACCCCGGAGTGGGGACACCCTAGCCCTGTCCTGAGAGACCACCATAAGAGTGGGGGTCGAGCCCCCAGGAATCCTGGGGCCCAGCCTTGTCGGGGTTACAGAGACTCCTCCAAACAGGAGATTGGGAGGGGAGCCTTTGAGGTCAGGCAGGCCTTGGGGTAAAGGAAGTGGGAGCAGGGACTCAGATCCTTTTGCTACCCACCTTCGCCGGGGTGGTATACAAAGTCTGGGAAGTTCCCCACAAGAGCGGGTCCATCCCCCCGCTTACACTTGTACCATGAACCCGAGTCAGTTGACTCAGGCTCTGACACTTGCTGCCTCAGGTTGGTTTGGGTTTTTTGCAGTGTACACATAACCTTAGACTCCTGAAGTTATTGGGGCAGTTTTTAAAAGGTTGCTCACTATGATAGAAATGGTAATGGGATCAGCATTTAACACACCTCACAGAATGTAATTTAGTGTAGAAGGTTTTGAAAGAATTTCAGAAATCTGTTAGCCATTTTTGCTGTAGTACCTAAAATCCTTTTAAAAGGTTTGCTAGCATCTCAATAGAAACAGGAGCAGGACAGAGAGAAACTTAGAGCCATATATTTATTAAACCAGTTTAGTCTCTTTCATCATAGGCTGAGGTTATGTCAGGAGATGAACATTTTCCAATAATTTCCAAAGAGATAGCCATGGCAATATAGTTCAGCAAAACAAGCAAGGAGTGTTGTGGCACTTTTAAAGACTAACAAATTTATTAATCACATGAGCTTTCATGGGTGAAAATCCCACTACATCAGACACTTGAAGATGGAGAACTTACAGAATAGGAGGAAAGTACATGATTTGCTCTAATAGTATGACCTGATCCTATTGCTTACACTCCGCTGCATTTATTTTCCTCCCACGCTGTAAGTTCTCCATCTTCAAGCATCTGACAAAGTGAGATATTCTCCCATGAAAGCTCATGCGATAAATAAATTTGTTAGTCTTTAAAAGTGCCACAGGACTCCTTGTTTACTTTCCGGTAATGTTCACCATTATTTAACCAGTTTTGGTAACAGCTGAAAAAAAGATGGGTGGGTGCTGGTCAGCCTACAGGGAATGATTCTTTCCGATTTCTATGAGATTTCTTTTATTACTGTGATTGGAAGAAGGTGTCAAATTCTGAATGCTGGCACAGCCACACTGCAAACCATACATGACCTTTGTGGTGGCCTTTCTGTGCAGCATAAAATCATGGTATCCTGAGGAGGACATCCCTGAGACAAAGCTGCAAAATGCCTTGCAAAACTGCCAAATTACCCCTCTTATTCAGGCACGGATCACAATTCTAGTCCCTGGCTGTCAGGTTTCTAAGAGATGCATCTGGAAAGCAGTGCCTCTTTGGCATATCAGTTGAGAGGGGACTTTCTAGCTGAGTCACAGATAGCAAATGGAGTATGCTAGGGCAGCCGACAAGCTGTCTGCCCCTTTGTCTCATGGATAACTCCTTTTATGCTTTGATTATATAATGAGGCCATCCTTCACTTAATGGAGCTGAAGTAGTCTCACTGTCACTGTTGGAATGGCTTTTACCTCCAATTTTAGAAACCCAAAGTCTGGGGGAAATAGTAGCCATTTATTAGCTGAATCTCATAATTTACAGCTGTGATCCGATGAGATTTTTTTTCCCCATAGGGCCCAGGCCAAAGCTCATGGAATTCAGTAGAAAGTATGCCACAGACCTCAATGACCTTTGGATCAGGGCTATAAATTGCTTTGTGCTTAACCGTGCAGACTATCTGTTTTAAATAATTAAATAGTTTTCAAGCTTTTTCCATCTTTTAAAAGAAACTTGTGGCCAGACAAGAAAAACAGTTACAGTCCCACTTAAATAATTTCTACTTAAAGCAATTTTCTTTTTTGCCTGGGAATATGCAGGATGAAAAAAAGTTCTTCATTTACTTACATAAGTTTATTGCACACAGGGGGCAAAAAAGCAGCTTTGTTTTCTTCTATCCATTCTCTTACATTTACGAGCAGCTCCATGGAACACCAGCAATCAGAATTTTGAGGAAGAGAATGAGTTTGAAAAAAAGTGCATCATCTGGTCTGAGTGGTTACAGCTACGCCCACCACAAAGCACAGGTGATTGGTTGGTAAGATAACGTTCTTCAGACGACAGTGACAAAGGGAACTGTTTAGTTCGATCAGTCAAAGGTTATTTTGTACAGTACACTGTATTCTAGTGGCTTAGCTAACAAACCACCTGATGCATTTAAAAAAAATCTAGATCTTTGTTTAGCTCTGTTTAAATGTATAAATTTTCTTGGATGTGTGTGTTAACGCAGCTGGAAGGAAGACAGTCATTCAGTTTTTATTCATTGTATTATTCAGGTTAAATGTCAGTAAATAGAGTTATCATGAAAATAATATGCTCAGAAGATAGTTGTGGAGAATATAATTGCACGGAAGGAAGGCAGAAGGGTCCTGCATAAAGATATCCATTTATATATAAACTGATGTTTTTCTGTTTTTTTTAAATAAATGTTCCTGAGACACTTAAGAGTGGAATAATGCTCTGCTTTCTTCATAACATTTAATTCTTATAACTTGTCATAAGTGCAAGTAGAGAATTTAGATCAGATGTCAACAGTTTATTATTTTAAGAAATCCACAACTCCCTGGGAACTACACAGGTGTTACTGTGCCAACTCAAAATATCAGGAACCTCCTGCCCCCAAACCACAGGTACCCATGTCTTGAGCAGAAGGAGAATCTCTCTTCACTGTTAATTAACTCTAATTAACTGTTAATAGTGTAGGGTCCTGCTATGCAGTACTTCAGTTTTGAATCCATCCAATAGAATATATTGTTACACATTACAGTATTGCCTTTGAAACACAAGAGAATTGAGAATGGAGATGTACATTTTTAAACTCTCAGATGGTGCATTACTAAAAAAAGGTGGGTAATTTTTTTTTTAGGGTCAGATTTTCAAAATGTGATTGTCTGTTGCTGAGGTATCCAAAGTCAGCAGTACAGGGCACTGTCATTTGCATGTGTATTTAATAGAATTTATATTTCATTGGGCACATTCTGACTTGGGTTATAGCACTGTAAATCTGGAGGAACTCTGCTGAAGTCAGTTGAATCCTGCTTATAAATTCCATCTGTGCATATAAACAAAGTTCATATTGTGTACAAATGTATAGTCTCAGTTGCTAATGCTGATGCAAACTCCACCCGTGTCAGCAACACGTGGGTGCCTCGCACTTTTAACAGGAACTGAACAAGGAGTCCTGTGGCAGTTAAAGGCTAATAGATTGCCACAGGACTCATTTGTGTTACTGGAGTAGACTAACATGGCTGCCCCTTTCGAACTTAGAACATGGCTACCTATTGGACTAGATGATATGGGGGTAAAAACATCTCTGAGTCCTGGCTATTTTACTGTCTCCACCATTGTGACCACTGGGACTGTTGCAACAAACCTGCCAGGGTTTGGAAATAGTGGGCCAAGCACAGCACTATAGGCCAAATTGTTTTCTAGCTTGTCTTCTTCTTCACTGCCTGCAGTATGGCAGGGGGAGCAACCATTTCCTGTAAGTGCAGTGAGCTGCAGGAAAGCTGGCCTGAGTTTGCCTTCCTCTTTTCTTTCAGCCAGTGAATACAGCTTTTATTTCAGCTCATCAGCTGTTAGAGATAAGGGGAAACACACGTGTTTATGGTCACAGCTGCTGTCCCAGCACTTTTGAGTCTAGACTGCCCTCTCCTTCCCACTCCTACTTTCCCTTTCTCACAGCTTGAAAGTTAGGGGTGATGGTGAATGCTGTCCATCCCTGTCTGAAAGCTGAGGGACAGGGAGATGTCTCCATCCTCCTAATTTAGCAGACTGCAGTATTGCCAACACCAAATATTCGAAAACCATGAGTCAGGCTCATCAAAAATCATGAGACTGGCTTTAAAACCATGAGATTATGTAAAAATAATAGGTTTTTTTTTTTAATTTATTTTTCCTCTGCTTTTTGAGCCACTGGGGTCATACTTTGAAGCTTTCTCCACAGCCAAAAAGGCTAGAAAGTTACTTTTCCTTTAAGAACTAAAGCTGAAATCATTACAGAGCCACTTTGTTATAGGAGCTGGGGCTTTAAGGAAAACAATAAATTTCATATGACTCATGAGAAAATCATGAGAGTTAGCAACACTGACTTGTGTTGCTACCTTAAACTCCATGTGGACTCACTTCTGAATTTGCCCCCTTCTGTTTATGATTCTGCTTAAATTTCAAGGCAGTATGTGGGGGAGTGCAGTGCAGTCTGTTGTCATCAGCTTGTTGGGCAAACAAGAAGTGGAAAAGTGGTTGTGAATTAGTAGGCATTGCTGTGTTTTCATTAGTATGTGTGGGTCTGTTTGTCATTCGCTGAACATCTGGGGTAGTTTCTGTTCTGTTTCCATTCTCAGTTGCTTGGGGATTTCCCATTGCCTTTTATAAAGACACAAACATATAGTCATATTTTACCAATAAAAAAATTGTTTTGCATTGATGACAAAAATAATAGTAAAAAAATGTACAAGGACTTGTTACTTCTTGTCATAGTTTACTCTTCCCAATATTTTATGTAACATGCATGTTCATTAAGTGGTGGCAACAACTGTTCCATAAACATGACTGCAACATGGTTTCTGTTTAAAGCTGTATTTTACAGCCTCACTGAAGTACACATATGTGGCCCGATTGGCTTGAAAATTGATATGTTCGGGGTGAAGTGCAAATCTGAGGTAATCTGTTCCAGGAGTTCTTTAGGACTTGTCTATGCAGCAAAGCTATACTGGTGTAAACTGAGGTGTGACTTCAAACCAATTTAGTTAAGCCAGAATAACTCCTTGTGTGGACTCTCTTGTTTCAGTATAAGAGTGTCTTTTTCCAGTTTAGCATATGTCTCCTTATGTGGTTTAGGCCGGTGCTTTTCAAACTATGGGTTGTGACCCACTACTGAAAGGGTCTCAAACTCAAATCACCACGAGGGCCATATGAGGACTAGTAGAGGGCTGCTTGAGGATTAGTATGGTAGCCCAAGGGCTGCACCGCTGAAACCCTTTCCATACAATGATATTGCAAATATCGGTAACAATTGTGTCATTGCAGGCCACAGGAAATGGCTTTAGGGGCCACATGCAGCCCACGGGCTGTGTGTTTGAGACCCCTGCACTACTGGGTCACAGATCCTTAGGTATTGAGTCATAGTGCCCCCTACTGCTGCTGCTGAAAGACTGGAGTGCATTGCTCAAAGATAATTGTTGGGTCACAGGCATAAATGACTTTTTTCAGTTTGGTCCTGAGGAAAAAAGTTTGAAAACCACTGGCTATATAAAAACAAATACAAAAGTCACCCAGAATAAGTGTCTATGCAAGGAGTTATACTGATATACTATCATTTTAATTATATTGGTGTAACTGGTAAAACTCACATGATTTATTTTAACTGATTAATTTTTCACATGAAATGTCTGTTGCTGGAATGCCCTTAGAGAGGTGCAGTGCATGGGACCAAAAAGAAGGCTGAGAATTTGAACAGTAAAATTTATTAGACCTTGTTCTGTTCTGCTGAAAACTGCTGGTATGTTATATGATTAGAAAGAAACTGATTTTTCCATTCAAACTACACTGTAACTTAGGGAAGGTGCACTAGCCTAGGATCTAGGACAGGACTTTTACCCTTCCTTGACAATGTTTTTGTGTACTTTTTCGCCTTATTGACCAAAGCCCAATGTGTCTCGTACAGGGCAGATAACTACCATTCTTTCCACTTTGCAGATGAAAAAACCAGAGAGGCTGGACAAGCTCACTTCCAACACAACTGGAAACAGAACTTCAGTTTCTAAGGTGACAGAGCCAAATCTCTTCCGATTACCCACATATCTTGCAAAATAAATAATGCAGATCTGTGACTTTGACTATGCTGTGTGTAACAATTGTTCTAACTACTAATCTACATTACTTTCATAGCATCCAAATGTAGTATATGTACAAAGACTCAATTCCCCAGCTATAAAAGAGTTCTCCCATCCTTTTGTGAGAGTTACCAGTAGTCCCAACAGCCTAACTCATTCCAATGTTTCTAGAAAACAGAGGAGATTCACTTACAAAAATTTTAGCTAACAAGAATTTTTCAACCCCCATTAGAAAATCAGGAAAAGCTAAGTTAAGGTCTCCAAACACAGCCCTGAAATTAATGTTAGCAGTACAAATAAAAACAAATCATAAACTTAGGAAAATCAGGAATGCATAGTTAAGATTCTGCTTCACACATGCAGCAAGAACTGGGAATATCAAAGCAGTTGTACCCTTCCTAATAAAACCTGCCATTTTCAGACTAGAGTTTGTGGGCCTGTTTTACTTTGAGTTAATTGGTTGCCAGTTAACTTGATAAGTAGTAGGGTATGTCTACACAGGGTTCTTATTTCGAAACAACAGAGGTTGTTTCGAAATAAGAAGTGCCATGGCCACACGACGCACGGCCATTTCGAAAGAAGCAAACCGCTTCTTTCGAATTGGTCGTGCTCCTTTCGAAATAAGTTAAACCTCGTTGGCTGTCGAAACAGGGTTGTTCAGCCCTGTTCGGACATGTTGTTTCTGAACAAAGCATTCTGAAACAACATGTTACCTTCCTCCCAGGGTGCTAAGCACCCTGGGAGGATGGGCAGCCCCCCCTCAGCATCCTGGCCA
>ML682004.1:27266751-27334178 GCA_007922195.1 Podocnemis expansa | reverse complement strand
GCGCCTCACCTGACGGGTGCCTTCAGCCCCTGCAGGCACCTGCCGGGTTAGGCGCCCAGCCGCGCCTTACCCTGCCGGTGCCTGCAATCCCCTCCCCTGTCGAAATAGCAGGTCCACACTGTGGACCTGCTATTTCGATGCATTATTTTGAGGACAAAGTTTTTTGTCCTCGAAATAAGTTGTTTCGAAATAAAGAGTTATTTCGAACCAGCTTGTTTCGAAACAAGCCCTCCCGTGTGAACATAGCCGTAGTGACACAAGTGTGTAATCTAGTTTAGATGCTCCACACACATTTGTTCCAGGACATAACGCTGTGTAAACACTACAGACATGTCAGTCAAGGATGTGAATAGGTGTAATCCCTGATCAGCGCACCTAGTAGAGATGCAGTTATACTGGTGAAACTGACTTTTAGCCAGTATATCTTATTTTTCTTGGAGTCACAGGACATGGCAGAGGCCAAGGAGAAGAGCCAAGAGGGTTCTAAAATGAGCAATTGCTGGGAAAAGCCCAGTTTTGACACTATAAGCTGCATCCACACTAGGGATGCTTTGTTAGTATAATAATTTGATATAGAGCAGTGTCTCTCAATGACCAGTCCATGGACCAGCACCAATTTCCGAGATCTCTTTGAAATAGTATAGAAAGTCTGAGATCTCCTTGACACAGTATCGGAAACTGGTCCCTGGTATAAAAGGGCTGAGAAAGCAAAATGCTCCCAGTATAGGCATGACCTGTCAGCTCTGTGTTCATGGGGAACCAGGGTGAAAATCCCTGCTGTCTGACTCAACTGGACCTTTCTCTCCCCTGTGCCAAGAAAAAGTGGGAAACTCACTCGGACAAGGATGAAAGGATTAAAGCAACTCCCCTTGCCCTGTCTACATTGAAGATGGGAGGGAGGCATCTCCATTAGCACACTGAATGGAAAGCAAAGTCTCATTTGCATAAAAGATGAAACAAAAAAAATCTCTTTTAGCATACTGAATGGAGGACCAAGCTCCAAGGCAAGAACCGCTCTGAACTCTTGGATCAGAGAAGGGAAGCACTATACAATGGAAGATTTCTGCCAAAGACGTTAATGAACCCATGCCTGCATTGTGCTCCCTTGACGTAACATTGCCCATCGTCAGTAATGACCATTTCCTATTGTCCAGCCTAAACGAATCAATCCTGGAATACTCCCTTGAGTCATCATTTACACATAAACAAATCTAGTGAAGTTCCAAAGGGAGAGCCAAGTTAGTCCAGTCCAGCAAAAGAACCAAGGAGTCCAGAGGCACTTAAAGACTAACAAATCTATTTATCGCATGAGTTTTCATTGGAGAAATCTAGTGTTCTCTCTTGAACCATTATTTCTTCCTGACTAAAACCTCTACCCAAGTTCAAAACTGTGTTTTGATGCCTGGATCCAAAAGCTGCATCAGTTTCACTTGGACTTTACCTTTTCCTGACTGATTGTCAGGGCCGTCCCTAAGGGGTGCAGGGCCCCTGGCGAATCTCCCTCTGCAGGGCCCCCACTCAACCCCCCAGCACAGAGGGCTGGGGCTGATCGGCCCTGGGGAGGGGCAGGCCCCTGTGCTGGCTGTCCCCTGCTGGAGACCAGGCGAGCCAGCAAAAAGGGCAACCTGGTTCAGTGCTGCCGGTCCACCCCTCACCATGTGCACTGCTCGGCTCTGTGCCGGAGCAGCAGGGAAGAGGTGGGAGGGAGCACAGGCGGGGCAAGGGGTAGCAATACTGGGCCTGCGCTGCCTCTCGCCCCCTCCCCACTACTCCGGCACAGAGCCAAGAGCAGCGTAGGTGCTGGGGGAGGAGGGGGCACTGGCAGCACTGAACTGGGCTGCCGCTTTTGGCCAGCTCACCCGGTCCCCAGCATGGGGGGGCAGTGATGTGGGGTCCCCCCAAAGCGCGGGGCCCTGGGCAGCTGCCCCGCTTGCCCTACCTTAGGGATGACCCTGCGAATCATGTTGGGGGGCTCTGCCTGTCTCAAGCACTAGACTCTAAGCTGAACAGTCTGCCTCCTGGGAAACTTGAGTCAAACCCAACTCTTTCACTCTCTCTCTCGTTAAGATCTCTTTTCCTCTCAGACCTAACTTGATCACTCTTATTCTCACTCCAGGTATAACTTTCTAAATTTGACTTACAATCAAACTTGGTTTAAATTTCTTCAATCCCCAAACTGAAACTATGTAATATTGTAACTATTTTGTTTATTGGTCTCTCCGTGTATGGCTGTTACTCTATATACCTGATAATAAAATAAGTTTTATAATCAAGCTGGTTGCCAGTCTCTCTCTAAACATCATTTACGCCTTCATGCTCTCGACTTTTCTATCCATCTCTGCAGTGCACTTTTATCTAAGCCAAAGATCCTTGTAATACTCAAAAGTCCTATGAGGTTTGCTCAGCAAAGAGCCTACTACTAGAACAGTTGTAGAGTGAGACCGGGGATAGTGATGTGCTAAATCTGTGGCATATGAAATGGTAGCTTGGCAGTGCTGCTCTGTCCCACATGTGGAGTCCAGGGGCATATAAGGGTGGCAGATGGAGGGTGATGTGGAACCCAGCCTGTTGAATCCAGGGGCATATAATGATGGCAACTGGAAAATGCTGTTTTGATCCAGTCTGCCCAAGACTTCATCTATTCTGGTGTGGTAGCCGGGGCATATAAGGGTGGCAGCTCGAAAGTGCTGTGTAACCCAGCCTGCTGAGTTCAGGGCCATAGCAGAGAGTGCTGATAGATCTGGTCTGCTAAGACATGCTCTGTTATCCGTGAGTATGTGCGTGTGAATGTGGGAGTCTATTTGAGTCTGGGTCTAGAGGACCCTGGCCCCTGAAACTTAGGTCTGGCAGCATAGCTCCTTTGGGAGAGAACTTGCAGAAGGGAGAAGTGAGCTCCACATAAAAACATAAGTTATGCAAGTAGTATGGTAATAAAATTATATCTTCCCCCTAAGGAAAGTAACCCTAATAAATAAGCGTACCCCAAGGTGACAGGCAAATCTGTTAATATTAGCACTCAGCCAAGGGTAAGCCAACAATATTTCTGGCATGGAACAAATGTTAATTACAGCCCTGCATGGTTAGTTGTGGCAACCAACAAACATTTCACTCATCCTGAAGTAATATATCAGTGTTTCTGTTTTGGAACAAATATTTGTGGTGCGTTTAGACTAGCATTTACAATTACATTAACTAACTCAGGTTATTTGTGAATCAGTTAACATGAATTAAAGCAGAGCCACAAACTCTAGTCTAGTCTTGTGGCCTCATATTGGCCTTCAAATGAGGAGTCGCTGCAGCTAGTTGATAAGAGGTTACACTGAATGCATGGTGATGGAGCTGCCTCTCTGCAGTTTTTCCAGCTGCACAATAACAATTAAAGAGACTAAGAAAGTATTAGGGAACTTCCAACAATTAGTTTTCAGCAGTTCAGACAAATATTACCCAAGCCCATAAGGATGATACAGCAACATTCTAGCTTTCCAAAACCACTGTTAGTGGAAATTAGTTACCGTTGGCAATGGCCACTTAGAAAGTTAATAGTCATCTTTAAGAGGATTTAAATTTGTCAGGGAAATCATCTCGATCTACCGTACTCCAAAGAGGAATGGAAAAACTGGCTGCTTATAATCAGCAAGTGAAGATTATTATTATTATAATGTAAATATTATTAAGTTAATGATATGGGCATCTCTTTTTGAAAAAAATTGTAATATTGCAGTGGTCACTTTACCACTGAACAATGTCTGTGATATAAGCATGCTGGAGGCCCTGAAACCATCCAATTCTACTCATGCACTTAGAAGTCAGGTACGTATAATAACGATTTGATGGCTGCTATTTAATAGCAACGGGTGCCAAAAGGGTCTATTTTATGCTTTGATGTAATAATTCATCAATTCCTCACTTTGCCAAAAGTACAAAGAGTCTTCAGCACAGGGCGTTCAGTGTACTGTACATACAAAACCTGATTAATTTAACTGCTTGCTATAATATCTTCTATTTTTGGCTTCTCATTCTGTAGAACTCAACAGTGGCTACTGAGGTGCACTGATGTGAAAATGATGAATAACGCTGAAGCTGAGTCCCATAAAATAATTAGCTAACTTGGGAGAAATAGAAACAATGTATATTGACAAGGTATGTAATGTATTTGGAAACATGGGTATTTAAAAAGACCAACACACAAGTTCCTGCACAAACACTTCTTGTTATCGGTGATTGCTAACATCATGCTGAGGCATGTGGAATTATTCAGAGGTCAGTGGCTCAGCAGCCATGAAAAATGTCCATTTCATTATCTGTATGTAACAGATATAAGCTAAGCTTAATCAGCATCAGCTGATAGTCGCGTGTTAGTGATGCTGCATTTAGGAAGAGACCAACAAGAATAGTTCAGTCTTTTTCATCAGCCATTAAACATTGTCATCTTAGTGCTCTGTTAGAGCTGAGACAGTTCTATTGGCTTTGTCACTTAGGTTATTTAAAAGTGCCTTTCTCATTACTGCTGTTGAATGTGGGACAGAGGGTGGGGGTAATGAAGTTTTGACATGTGACATTAGCAGCTTTTGCTACCACTAAGGAACAACAGGCAGGCTGCACTCCATTGGCTTGTGAACCAATGAAGTATTTACACCAGCGACTGCCTCCCAACCTTTTTGGCTCAAGCGCCACAGATATAATTTTTACAACCCTGAAGGGTCACCAGTCTTTTCCAGCAGCCTGCTCCACATTGCAGCCAGATGGAAGGAGTTCAGAGGAGGCTTCTTCCTCACTGATCTCTTGTCTCCCTGGCAGAGCCATAATGCTCTTTTTCAGCGCCCGGGGCGCGTTCAGATCAGAACGCACTCCTTGCAATTAGTGGCGCTTGAAGCCGGTGCCACGAAAGATACCTTTTAATAGAGTGGCTCTGCTGAGCTGCTCTGGTGCACCCGAGGCAAAGCCCCATTTGCCTTGCCTTAGTTATGGCTCTGCTCCCTGGCTTCAGCCACATGAGTTCTGTAGCCCTGTATGCTCCACCTGCATAGTGAGGCAGTGGTCTCCCTTCTGCAGACAGGGGGACTGAAGATCAGTGCTCCCCCTCCTTCTAGCTCCAGCAGAGATCCCAGGACATAGGGACCCAAGGGAAGGTAGTGCTGATTTCCCCTCTCCTCTGTCTCCAGAAAGGACTCTAGTGCCTATGGACCAAGTTGAAGCACCTTCCCATGCACCTTGGTAGAGACAGGGGGATGGGTGTGCTGATCTCCCATCCCTTTGGCTACAGCAAGGAATCTGCACTAATCTTTTAGCCGTGCAGAAACATGCTGTGCCTGGATCCTTAGGCAGTGACTTCCTTCTGTGGCCCCAGGAGGGGAGCCATAGGGCATTTTGAAAGCCCCTGCAGGGCTGCTGGGCCACAGGTTGGGAACCACTGATTAACTCTTTAGCAAGAGACAGGGGTCAATTTGAAATAAATTATAAAAGCAGATCTTCAAACATTGTGACCTACTGACTCAGAGTGACACTTTCATATGACTTTCTCCAGGCAGTTGCCTCCTCTGCAACTTTCGATTCATTAGAGCAGTGGTTCTTCATCACTGTGTCAGGATACATTACTGTGTTGCCACACAGCAGTAAGTGTCTCATGGAGAGACAGGGAGATGGCTGGATTCAGCCAGAGGTGGGCAGGCTGGTGTGTCCTGTAGGGTTGTGATATGCCACCAAGTGTGTTGCAACCAGCAAAAGGTTGAGAACCACTGCATTAGAGAGCTGAGAACTTTTGAGGCTTTTTTTTCCTATAGGGAAGTTGCTTCTACTTTGCTCACAATGCAGTTGTTTTTCTGACAGGGATGTCATGAGCATTTCTGAAAATATATTTGAACGGTGTACTCTTATGACAACAGAGATAAGATGCAATTACTGCAGCTGACCTCTCACTGGTAGTGAGGGGGAATAGGATACAAAGCTTTTTGGCAAGTTGTGGTCAATGCCTCTTAGGTGAGGTCTAGACTCTACACTACACACTTATATTGGTATACCTACATTGCTGAGGAGTGTGAAAAATCCCTGGTGTAGACAGCATGATGTCAATGGGACGGCTTCTCTCATTGACGTTGCGACTGCGTCGCACAAAGGTGGATTAACTGCACCGATGGTGACAAATTCCAGAGATGTAGCCACGTTAGTCTAGTTCAGCAAAACAAACAAGGAGTCCTGTGGCACTTTTAAAGACTAACAAATTTATTTATCGCATGAGCTTTCATGGGAGAAAATCCCACTTCGTCACTTTCTCCCACGAAGGTCATGCAATAAATAAACATGTTAGTCTTCAAAAGTGCCACAAGACTCCTTGTTTGTTTTGAACCCAGGGCCAGCTCAACCCTGGCTCAGGGCGCCATTTGATTACGGGCGGCTGCTTTGCCGGGCCAGGAGGTGGGGCGGGCCGGCCCCGAAGCCAGACCCTGTGCTCCTGCCCCTCCCTAAGCCACTCACTCTGCCCTTGTCCTGGCTGGGTGGGGCAAGCCAGCCCAGAATGAAGGCCAGATTCTGCCCCTGCTCCCTGGCAGGTGGTGCAAAAGCGGAAGCTGGCTCGGGGCACCACAGTCCCTTGAGCTGGCCCAGTTTGTACCAAAGGCGATGCTCTCCTGTCAGCATTGTAACATCTTCAGTTAACAGCCAAGCCACTGCAGCATTTTAAGTATAGACCTGCCTTTAGTCTCAGCCAACAAGAGATGCTCAGATGGAAATACAGTTATCAATTTCAGGACTTTATTCTGCCATCCATCTCTGTCACATCTGAGTGCCTTCCACGTAAAATCAATGGCAGCACTGAAACAATGGACTTCACAGCTTTTCTAGCTGTTTTGGGGGTAAAATCTTTGCTTGGGATATTTTTGTTTGTTTTTGTTGGTGTTCTTTCTTATATCTGTCACCTGCTTTCTCAAAGATTCAGGGTTGCTGGAGTAGCTGCAAGCTTTTAACTATTTTCTTATTTTATATGCCTCCAGCAAATTCTGAGTCTGTCTTGGAAGTTATTTGAAAATGCTCTTTTTTTTTTCCTTCAAAATGATGAATTAACCTCAATCATTTAAGGAGGACAGAAAAAGAATATGAAATGGCAAGGATGTAAATGGGCATTATGAACTAGTTAGTCATATCTTTATCTTCCTCTTCTTTTCCTTAAACCACAACCAAGAGAGGCCTTAAATTAAAGCTGCCTTTGGGGAGTTGGAAAGATCAACTGGTAGCAGTGGACAGATGACTTCTTTGTAAATGACCGTCTTTGCAGAGAGGTCAAGAATCCAATGGACAATAAGACTGGATTACTTTCTCACCCTCTTTGACGTTGTCTACACAGACATCCTCACATCCTTGCTCTAGTCCAGAGACGGGCCTGCAGGCTGGATGTGGTCTGCCTTAGTTTTTCATTTGGCCTGCTAGCTGGGTCTGGCTGGTGGCTTGGCGTGTGACTGCTACTTCCCCTTCTTTGCCCTGACTCTTCTTCCCATGGGCCCAGTGGTGCCCTGGCTAAAGCACTGTGGTCACTCCCCTCAGGACTGAGCAGCGTTGGAATTCTATTTTTTTAAATAAAATATTTTATTATTTATTAATGTATTATTTATTAATTTATTGTTTTGTAGTCTATCATTATTCATTTTATTATTTACTATTTATTGTTTGTCTATTGTACAAGCCCCAATGGTGTGGGCCATAGCGGGCTTGTGGCTCTCAAAGTAGAAAGTTTGGCTACCTCTGCTCTAGTTCCAGTGTAGCTTTGGTAGTTCTAACTATGGCTGAAGTTCTAGCATACATGAACCAGAGCCTCTGAGACAGGTTAGATGACATAACCTGGATAAAAATACCAAAGGCTATTTCAGACTAGTGACAGAGCAATGATGATGGGGCTTGTTTCCTCAAATCCTTGGTGTAAATGAACCTGTGTGATATAGACAGATTCGTATTACTGCTGCATCTGTATATCTCAAATCTCATTAGCCCTGAATTCACTAAAAATAAATGTTAACCTGCTCTGAGTGTCCCAGACTACAAGTCTTCTAATTCGCAGTGCTTTCAGCACCGTAAAAGCCAGAGTGAAGCAGGATTATGGAGAGATGCTGTCTTAGGTTTGAGGTTGTGCTTTTTAAAACAAGGTTGCTCTGGACTGTTGCTAATTTAGTCTATTTTCTCATTTGTTCTGGTAAGAAAAACTAAATTCAGGATTAAGGAAAATAATGCCCAATACGTAGACCACTTCAAGGAGGCTGAAATGTTGGGCCCATAAACCTTAAGTCAGCCGTGAATGTTTTTTTCTTTTTATATAACATGGCAAAAAAATCCTGGGTTCAGAGCCCAATTCTTCTCTATTCAATGGGAGCCCCTAGCACAGGGGTCTCAAACATGTGGCCCGTGGGCTGCATGCAGCCCCTAAAGCTATTTCCTGCAGCCCACAACAATTCTATTGTTACCAATATTTGCAATATCATTCTATGAAAAGGTTTCAGTGATGCAGCCCTCAGATTAATGTACTAGTCCTCCTGTGGCCCTGCACTAATCCTCATGTGGCCCTCATGGTGATTTGAGTTTGAGACCCCTGCCTTAGCAGCAGGGCTGTCCTTAAGGGGGAGCTGGAGGGGCAACCGCTCTAGGCCCCATGCTTTGGGGGGCCTCGTGCTTTTGGGGGATCCCACGCAGCTGGCTGGAGTAAGGAAGCAGGGAGCTTTTTCAAGCTGTGGGACTAGGGAGCCGGTCAGGGAAGGAGGAAGGGAATTCAGACAGGCAGCATTTGTTTACAGGAACTCTTAAGTAGCCACCTTCCCACAACTGCTCCCTGAGGGGAAGAGAAAGGGCAAGTGTTGAGATAAAACTTATGGAGCCAGCCTCAGTCAAGCAAACGTGGACAAAGCCAGGAGAATGTCACATCCCCAGCCTTTACAAAACAGGACCTCCTCTTTGAATTTATATCAGCATTTCCAGAAAGTGTTCGAGATATTAAAGAACTTTTCTCCTTCTACATTTAACAAGACTTTTCAGTCTTCAGGGATGTCTTTTTGAGCAAACTTCTCTGTGCAGACAATGATCTATTATACCTGAGAGAGAAGACCCCCAGGCTAGCGCTCATATGGAAATAGTGGGTTTTTAGGGTTAATGGCCATCAATCAACACATTAAAGACGTTTTTTGTCCTTCCTTCTGCACTGTAAATAAGCCCCATTGTCATTGATTGCAGTCAGACCACCAGTCCCAAAGCATGGCAAAGAGGAAAGCAACTTTGGTCATGTGGGTCTAGTTTAGCAAAACAAACAAGGAATCCTGTGGCACTTTTAAAGACGAATGAATTTATTTATTTGTTAGCTTTTAAAAGTGCCACAAGACTCCTTGTTTGTTTTACATCAGGGTATCTGAGAGGAGGCCAAAGGTCCCTTGTTTCTTACTCTCATCCTCAAACAGTACCTGAGTTTCATTACTTAGATCACCTGCAAAGCCATGAGGAATGTATGAACACATATATTAAAATAAGATGGAAAAGGAGAGAGTCAGGCAGCATAAAGGAAATAACATACATTAGACAGTTGGAATCCAGTGCTTTAAGGTGAGAGAGGACCTGAATTTATTTCTTGATATCATCCAAAAATAGCATCTCTCTCTCTCTGAATTTTGAATTTAACAAAAAGTTGATCTAAGAAATTATTAAACTCGTAAAATTGTGTGCCCATCTTGAACAGAAAACCAGAACCACAAAGAAGAGTACCTCCACATGCTCCTGTCCACTTGGCTGTGAGGTCGATGAAACATCACCATGACATATTCAGTATTGCCTACCCTAAACATCAAAAATAGTCACGTCTGGCTTAAATATATCATTAAAACTCACTTAAAAATAAAGAGATGTTTAAAGAAATAATAAATGGGAGGAGCTATTTTCTCTGACTTCTGGGTTTTGAGCCTTTAGGATAAAGTCAGGTCATGTTTTTCTGCTTCTCTCTGCAATTTTTTAGCCTGAGGACTAGACATTTATGATTTTATTAAAGAAAAATTGACACTGCCCAGTGTTCCCTCTAAGCTGATGATGCAGCTGAACAAGTTATGGGTGCACAAGTTATTGGGGAGCCAGCAGGCAGCAGGGAAGAAGCCCATTGGGGCCTGGAGAACCAGCAGGGAAATTGCTCAGCTGCATCATCAGCTTAGAGCAGTGGTTCCCAACCTTTTTCAGGCTGGGGACCCCTTTGTAACCAAAAAAAAAAAAAAAATCTTTGCCAACCTCCCCAGCTGATTATGTAATCTGGCCTGCATGGGCAGACTCTGGCCCGCACCAGTGGGACAGCTGGTGAGCAGCGCTGCCACCACCATTGCCTGCATCACCGGGGAGCTGAGCCGTGGCAGCTGTGGTCCCCTGCCCTTGCCCCTGCTGGGGAGCTGCTGTGGCTCCATCCCCTGCCAGGAGACAGCCACAGACGGGGAAAGGCATTCCTGGCAGGGAGCATCAGGGCTGTCGCTGGATTCCGGCCTCAGGTAGGGAGAAGCTCTGCAGACCCCCTGCAATGTGTCTGTGGACCTCTGAGGGTCCCCGGACCACAGGTTGGGAACCACTGGCTTAGAGGGAACATTGCAAAGTTTAAAAGGGGGGGGGGGCGCACAAACTGATTTGCCCTGGGCCCCGCTCCCCACTAGGGATGGCCCTGCCTAGCAGGTCCTTAGCTTCCATGTTGTAATGAAATTGTGTAAAGAAACATTAAAAGTTAAAACACCAAACCTAATGCCAATGCCAAAAAGCAATGCATTGGAGTCAATGTACAAGGTCTGGGAGTAGCAGCTGTCCTCAGAAGGAATTTCTAACCCACAAAGTTGAAATTTATTTTAGCTGAAGGGGGTAGAGGCAGTTATCAGCTGTGACCTTATTTTCCTGGGGCATACCTAGACACACCTCCTGCAGAGCTACAAAGGGGCAGCTCTGTTACTCTAGTCCAGCGAAACAAACGAGTCCAGCGGCACTTTTAAAGACTAACAATTTTATTTATTGCATGCACTTTCATGCGATAAAATAAAACTATAGAAGAGCAAGGGTGGCTGGATAGGCTTACCAGTCGCCCAAGCACGGAAAGGAAGACAGGGAAGTACAAAAAGGAGGACATTGGCGGACACATGGAGAACATGTAGCAGTAATGCGATAGTCTTCTGTTTTTAGGGGGCCCTGGAACACTTCCCTTTAAAAACAGGGTGTTCTGGGGAGGGCGTTCCAGCCTGTTTTAACCCCTGAAAGTAAACAGACTCAAAGTAAATGCATTTTTAAAATGCCTGCTGGACGGAGGACGTGTCCTCCTTTGGCTTGACACCTGACAAGCCCATGCATGGCTATATATGCAGGCTTTTTGCAGCCTACTTCCTCCACGCTGCTGCCGCTAGGGCCGCGTCCTCGCTTTAACCACCCCGGGCCTCTCTCTGGCCGGGCAGGGGCCCCTGGCTGCAGCCAGGTGGGGACGGCGCGCACGAGGCCAGCTGGGCGCGCGCTCTGCGGGCGGGGCCGCCAGGGGGCGGGGAAGTGGCGGCAGCCAAGGGGCGGGGCCGCGCGGCGCGCGCGCGGGTGCCGAGTTCTCCCGGGAGCGCGAGCTGTGACGTCACAGTGGGCCCGCGGCCGGACCCCCGCGCGCCCCGCAGCAGGCGGGGCCGGGCCTGGCGCCCCCGTGCCCGGCTAGCGGGGCGGCGTGCTGCACCGCCCCGCAGCCCGCCCCGCCGCCTCCCGGGGCCCCGCGTGCACGGGGCCGGGGCCGCTGAGTCCCCCTCCCCGCCGGCCCTCCCCACAGTGCCAGTGTCCGCGCAGCGAGCCCGGGGTTCGGGCGCGCGAGGCTCCCCGCCCTCGGGCGCACCGTTGATAAAGCGTTCGGGAAGGCATGGTGTCAGGGCTCCAGTGGCGCAATCGGTTAGCGCGCGGTACTTATACAGCAGTACACAGCAGAGCCATGCCGAGGTTGTGAGTTCGAGCCTCACCTGGAGCACATGTTCTTTTGGGGCGTTTTTGCTGCTTCGGCTCCAGCCTTTGCAGCTTTCGGCTGCTGCTGGCACGGCGGAGCCAGGCCACGGCTCCGTTGTGCAGCCATTTTATCCGTGTGTGCACTTAACACCGCATCAGAGCGCTTATCGCTGCACTGCATTATGTAATGAATGTAAACACACCGGAGGATGAAACTTCTCTCTCCGCGTGCATTTTTGCAATTGCATGTGCCTATCTATAGGGATGCATCATAGATAGCAAAGTGCATTTAAGTATGCATACGTGCCATTCTTGTATGCATCTGTGTATTTCAGTAGGCTTCTGTCGAGATGTGGGTTAGCTTTAACCACTAGGTGCCACTTCTCCATCACCCCAAACTAGTTGTTGGGATGATTTTGTGATTCATATATGGTCCTTGGAAGAGTTACATCTTGGTGGGAAACCATTTTCATTTAAATCATATTCTTTACATCATGCTCTATCGAAAATATGGATTATTGTTTAATTTGTAAAATAAAGAGAAGGCAAGGCTGCAAACTGGGACATTGTCTTTTCCCTTCTCATTTAGCAACATTTTCTGCATCCCGACAATATGAGAATTGTGTTTTAGGCTGAACTCGGTCTTGATTGTTCTTGGTAATTGTGGATTACGTTGAAATTTTTTTGAAAAGCTAGAACCTAAAAAGTAAAACTAAGTAATTGCAGGCTGCTGGTAGTGTCTTAGCTGCATGTGGTAAGTTCAGAAGTCGGTGCTCTTACTGCTCTGTAAAAGGGAACCAGAAAAATGCTTGATGAAATCTGAGATGGTGGCCCCTGAATTATGGATGCTTACATAATATAATGAACACATAAAAATAATACATAAATATCTTTTTGTTTGTATTCAGTGTCACCTTCTTGTTCATCCATTAGCTCAGTGCCTCGCTATCTGAGACTGCAGTTTAAAGCTAAAGTTTTTTTTTTAAAAACTTAAAACCATAAAAAGCATTGCTCTTACTGAAGTCAATAGCAATACTCCTGGCGGCATCAATGAAAGCAAGAACAGCCTACATTTTATGAAGTATATAACATGGGACTAAACTACTTTATCCTTTTATGAAATGCCTCCACCCCCTTTTCTCTGTTCAGTGTTACCAAATAGAGTCAATAGGGAGCTGGACATTCCCAGAGTTTGAGGACTGCCTAGCTGGGATTTTGAACTGGTCTAATAGAGGGTGGGGACAGCTCTGACGTTTTCTTCTGATGCTTGAATTTACCCAAAATACAGGGATGCATGTTTTTTGAGTCAGACTTTTCTCTGATTATTACCTTTTCTGTTATACACACTTCTGCTGCACAACAGAATGTAGGGTAGAAAGGATTTCCCTCCACAGTAATAAATACTTTTCACAAGAAGTACTGTGGCACTTAAAGACTAACAGATTTATTTATCGCAGGAGCCTTTGTGGGAGAAAATCCGACTTCATCAGATGCTTTGAAGATGGGGAAATTTACAGAATGGGATGACAATAAATGCAAGGGAGTGTAAGACATGGGATCAGGTCATATAGTAACAGCATATCAGAGCGGTTGTTAAGATGCAAACATTGAGAAACAAAACATAGAGGAGGGTGAAGTCAAATTACCTGTTGTAATGGGAAAAGAAGCCATAATCATGAGTCAATCCTGCATGCACACATCTAATTTGCATATCAATTCTAATTCAGCTGCTTCTCTGACGTCTTGAGGTCCCACTGACTTTCTTGAGCATGGTGGTTAACAAATCGTCTATACAATGATTAGAAAGATGGTAGTGCTCAGCAACTGGTTTTTTTATGTGTTGTGATGTCTGATGTCAGTTTTGTGCCCATTTATTCTTATACTCGGACTGTCGTGTTTGTCCAATGTATAAGGCAGTGTTTCCCAACCAGTATGCCATGGCACATAGGTGTGCCATCAGGGCTGAGAAGGTGTGCCACAACATTTTTTGAAATACTGTTAGGGGAAAATTTATTGCACACTGTTCCACTTGAATTTGGACCCTTATCCCCTGCACAGATTCTTGACCCTCTGGGCATCTATCATCCCACAATCACATGCTTTGTGTGTAAAATTGCAAGAGACCAGGCTGTCTATACATTTAACACCTTTAACATTTATTGAAGGGAAGGTGAGGGGAGGGGTAGAATGGGAGACAGGGTATTCATAAACTTGTTACGACTAACAGGCATATAACACATTGATCCCTTACAAACATTAACCCCTCATAAACATACATTGATCCCTTATAAACACCCCAAACACTTCCCAGATTGAAGAAGCCCTCTTTGAAGTCTCACTGTTGTTCTTCGCCTCAAAGGCGCTGTTCCCGATCTCTGTTTGTTTCTCCGGGGCTGTCTCACATCACTCCTGGACTCCGTCCACTCCTCCAGGCTTGACACGTCTGCTTCTGGGCTATATCTAGCCAGGCCTGTATCAAGAGTCTTTCGCCCCAGAACAATGTCCGAGCAGGCTGAGCTCAATCCATGGCTGAGTCCAAAGCTCAAAAGAGTGCCTGCTTCTTCAGGGACTTCAGCGACGACGTCCTCTTCAGCCTACTAGGAGCTAATCTCCGAGGCGCTACAGTCTTCATGTACCTTAACAAACCCACACGCTCCCTCTCACATCACCTCTCTCTCTCCTCTCAGCAACTCCCTCTCACTTCCTCAGTACTCACAACACACACACACACTTGCCCCAGGAGTCCTCTTACATACCACGGATCGTAGCCAATCAGGACACCCTCTCATTCCCGCCAAAATACTGTCCATTAGGTACAATGGCGAACCTTCTAGGCCTTTTCCACACGGCCCTCAGCTATTTGCCCATGGCCCTTGCCTGTTTGCGCAAGGCCTGCTAAGCAAAGCATGGCTGCTCCCTCAGTCAGAGAGTGTTGCTTGGCAGACTTCACAGTCTTTGACTGCCTGCCAACAGCAACTGTCAGTCATTAAAACACTCAGCTTAGTCCAGTTCTGGGGAGGATCACAGGTAAGTATACCCGGCGGACACTAACACACGCCAAATGTAGTAACGCATTCTCTTACACAGAACAAATACAGAAAATCGAAGCAAGAAATATTCCCCAAGAATACTACTCAAAGAGCTCTGGATTGGCTCATTGGCTCATGAATGTTTATGAGTTCATTTGAAACTATATGGTGGCGAACCTCAAATTAATTAAAGGTAGCAAGGTGTGCCACAGCAGAGAAAATGTTGGGAACCACTGGTATAAGGTGTTAGGGCATTTCTGGCACATGATGGCATAAATCACATTAGTGAATAAGCCCTTGATGGAGTAGCTGGCTTGATTATGACCTATGATGGTGTCTTTTGTGCAGATATGTGCTCAAAGTTGGCAACGTGGTTTGTTGCAGAGATGTGTCCCTGCTTTAATGTTTCTGTTGTTAGGTCTATACTTGGTGGTGCGTATCTGTTTAAGGTTGGGTGGCTGGCTGTAGGCGAGGGGTGGGCTGTCTCCCAAAGCTTGAGAGAGTGATTGTAACCAGGCGCTGTGGCCTCCCACAGAGACAGCTGGAGGAATGCCCCGAACACCCTCTCTGGCCAGACCAGGGAACTACAAGACCTAGGCCTCGGAAGCAGAGGGGCATGGCCAGGGCAGGAAGGGGCAGTGTAAAAGCCCAGGCTGGGAGCTCAGTTGGGGCTGAGCTCCCAAAGGGCCAGGACCAGGGCCAGCTAGCCACCCCCTGCCTCTCGGGCACCCAGTTCTAGCCCGCCCAGCCTCCCAGTGCCTAGTGACTGGGAGGGGAGCCCTGAGGTGGCTGGCTGGGGTGGGTGCTCAAAAGCCTGCTGAACCCCAAAGCAGCCTCCCTGCCCAGAGGCAGACTTGGAAGCCGGGGAAGCAGAAGACCCTGGGGGCTTCCAGCCCTGCGACCTAGATGAGTTATCCTTAGTGGAGAAAGAGATGCCAGCAGCTGTTGGGCCCTATGAGCTAGAGGAGCTACCCTCTGCTGAGGAGGAGACGCCAGCCACGTACAGGCCCCAGAACTTGGAGGAGTTGCTCCTTGTGGAGGAGCCTGTGGAGTATCCTGACCTGCCACCCATGGACACAGAGGGCTTCACTGGGTCCCAAAGGCCTTCTGTGAGGGAGACCCTGAGGACTGCTACCCCTGCTGGAGATAAGTACTCCGGGCTGGGGAAGGGTCGGGTTGGAGGAAGTAGCCCAGGGAGGGCAGAATGGTGTGTCATGTCCTGGGACTGCATGTTTTGGGGGGGGAGCCCTGCTGGCCCGGTGGTAGACCACCCTGCCACTGCCTAGGGCCCTGGGCTGAGATGCAGTGGAGCGGGTGGGCCCACATCTCGCTCCTCAACCTCCCTTTCCTGGGTAAGGAAACATCGAATCATCCCTGACCACCTGAACTGTTATTATAGACTTTTATGCGGACTGGCCCACCCTGCCTGGGGGCTGGGGCTATAGACTTTTATGCAGACTTAAGCAACTAAGGGGCTGTGCTAGAACTCAAGTTCTGGCTATCTGGAGGGACGCCTGCTGGCTAACTCTCCTGTGATGCCGACAGGGGGTGCCCTCTCAACCTGCCGGAGGCGTGGGTCCTCTACAGTGAGGTATCATGTTTTAGAATAGGCTGTAGGTCCTTAATGATCTGTTGTAGAGGTCTGACTTGAGGGTTGTATGTAATGACCAGTGGTTTTTTATTGTTTTCTTTCTTTGGCCTCTCCTGCAGTAGTTAACTGCAGGGTACCCGTCCGGCTCTGTCAGTCTGTTTTCTTACCTCCTCAGGTAGATACTGTAGTTTTAAGAATGCTTTATAGAGATCCTCAAGGTGGGGGATCAAAGCAAACGTGGTTATATCTTAGGGCTTGGCTGTAGACAATGGATCATGTGATGTGTTTTGGATGGAAGTTCAAGGGATCTAGGTAACTATACCAATCAGTAGGTTTTTGGTATAGGGCGATGTTGATGTGTCTATCCCTAATTAGTACTGTAGTGTCCAGAAAGTGGATTTCCTTTGTGGAGTGTTCCAGGCTAAGTTTGATTGTGAAGTGGAAATTGTTGAAATCTCCTTGGAAATCTTCAAGAGCATCCCTGCCATGGGTCCAGATGATGATGACATCTATGTAGCATAAGTAAAAGAGAGGTGCTTTGGGATTAGACTTGAGGAAACATTGTTCTAAGTTTCCCATAAAAATGTTGACATATTGTGGGGCCATGTGGGTACCCACAGCAGTGCCACTGGCCTGAAGGTATAAAATGTCCTCAAATCTGAAATGGTTGTGGGTGAGCACAAAGGTCAGTCACAAGCTGTGCTGTGGCATCATCTGGGATGTTTCTTCTAATAACTTGGAATCCATCATTGTGTGGGATGTTGGTGTAAAGAGCTTCTACATCCGTAGTGGCCAGGATGGTGTTTTCTGGAAGCTCACCAATGGATTGGATTTTCCTCAAGAAGTCCATGGTGTCTTGAAGATAGATAGGGATGTTCATAACATAGGGTGGGGGGGGGTCCACATAGCCAGATAAGCCTGCAGTAAGAGTGCCAGTGCCTGAGATGATGAGGTGTCCGGGGTTTCCTCTTTTATGGTTTTTAGGTAGTAGATAGAATATCCCTGGTCGGGGTTCTAGTAGTGTGTCTGTCTTTATTTGTTCTTGTGCCGCCTTAGGGAGTTCCTTGAGTAGATGTTGTAATTCCTTTTGGTATTCTTCAGTGGGGTCAGAGGAAAGTGGTTTGTACAAAGTTATGTTGGAGAGTTGTTTATAAACCTCCTGATCATAATCCAATTTATTCATGATGACGACTGCA
This sequence comes from Podocnemis expansa, assembly GCA_007922195.1. Taxonomy (NCBI): domain Eukaryota; kingdom Metazoa; phylum Chordata; order Testudines; family Podocnemididae; genus Podocnemis; species Podocnemis expansa. The sequence continues at coordinate 27,316,419 of ML682004.1, read as the reverse complement.
CCTCCTTTGTCAGCATCCTTAATAATGTCAGTGTTTTTGAGGCTGTGGATGGCATTGTGTTCTGCACAAGGCCGTCCCTAAGGTGGGTGACTGGCAGTGGTGGCTTTTGGGGTAGGTGAAGCAGGTGGCCACCTAGGTCCCCAAGCAATAAGGGGTCCCGTCTTCAATTTGGTGACAGAAATGAAAACATAGAAAAATATAGAAATTGTTCCCATCTAGCAGAGGTAGTAGGATTGGAAACCTAAGCACTTTTCACTCTTGGCTCATCAAGGCAAGCTCTCATTAGGCTCTGTGCTTCATCTGAAATGCAGATTTCACCATTCTCTGCCCATCACCTTCACATTAACATGCTAAAAAAGCAGGAGCAAGCAATAGAGAGCACAACAGCAGGAACTTTTCCAGTGGCCTCTGTAGTAACCCTTGGGGAGGAAGGGGTTAACATTCTGGTCAGTGAGTCCCAGGACAGCCAATAGGAATGAAGCACAGCTTTTTGAATTGGAACAGCAGCCTGGCCTGAACCTGCAGGATGTTCAGCAAGAGCAAAAGGCCTGGTACGATAAACATGCCAGAGAGCGTTCCTTCAAGGTAGGCGACCAAGTCATGATCCTGAAGGTGCTACCAGCCAACAAAATGGAAGCATCCTGGGATGGACCATTTACTGTCCGAGAACGCCTGGGAGCGGTGAATCACCTTATAGAGTTCTCAGATCCTAACCTTAAGCCTAAGGCGTATCATGTCAATTCTCTAAAATCCTTTTATTCCCGACAAATCAAGGTTCTTCAGTTCACAGCAGAGGAGAGAGAGGAGGCTCAGTGGTGTAAAGGCATCTACTATGAAGGGAACAGCAATGGGGGGGGTTGAAGAGGTGAGCCTCTCCATGAACCTTGGCTGTGAGCAGCGACAACAGATCAAAGAACTGTGCAACAGCTTTGCATCTGTTTTCAGCTATCCCGGGACAGACTGAATGGGCATACCACTCCCTTGACACAGGCGAAGCTTCCCCAATCAGAGCGCAACCTTACTGGATGTCTCCTCTAGCCAAATCTTCTGTAGAGAAGGAAATCCAGGACATGTTAGCGATGGGGGTTGGACTAGATGACCTCGTGGGGTCCCTTCCAACCCTATGATTCTATGATTCTATGATGGGCATCATACGCCCTTCTGAAAGTGCCTGGGCCTCTCCCATGGTCTTAGTTCCCAAACCGGATGGAGAAATCCGCTTTTGTGTGGACTACCGTAAGCTAAATGCCATAACCCGCCCAGAAAACTACCCAGTGCCACACACAGATGAACTACTGGAGAAGTTGGAACGAGCTCAGTTCATCTCTACCTTAGATTTAACCAAAGGGTACTGGCAGGTACCACTGGATGAATCAGCCAAGGAAAAGTCTGCCTTCATCACACACCTAGGGTTGTACGAGTTCAATGTGCTCCCTTCTGGGCTAAGGAATGCCCTCATCACCTTCCAAGGATTTGTTTGATAGCCTTCTAGCTGGCTTTGGGGAATTTGCAGTAGCCTACCTTGATGATGTGGCTGTATTCTCTGACACATGGGTAGAACACCTGGAGCACCTCCAAGCTGTCTTCCAGTGCATAAGGGAGGCAGGACTAATAGTTAAGGCTAGAAAGTGTCAAATAGGCCTGAACAGGGTAACTTACCTTGGATACCAGGTGGGTCAGGGGACTATTAACCCTCTACAGGCTAAAGTAGAGGCTATCCAGAACTGGCCTGTCCCTAAGTCAAAAAAACAAGTCCAATCCTTCTTAGGCTTGGCAGGATATTACAGGTGATTTGTACCAAACTACAGCCAGATCGCTGCTCCATTGACAGACCTCACAAGAAAAAAACAACCAAATGCAGTTAAGTGGACTAAGGAGTGTCAGGAAGCCTTTAAGCAGCTGAAGGCTGCCCTTATGTCTGACCCTGTACTTAGAGCCCCCGACTTTGATGAACCATTCCTTGTGACCACGGATGCATCAGAGCATGGTGTGGGAGCAGTTTTAATGCAGCGAAGACCAGAGCACCAATATCACCCTGTTGTGTTTCTCAGCAAGAAACTCTCTGAGAGGGAAAGCCACTGATCTGTCTCAGAGGAGGAATGTTATGCCATTGTGTATGCTCTGGAAAAGTTATGCCCATATATTTGGAGTAGGCGGTTCCACCTGCAGACTGACCATGCAGCACTGAAGTGGCTTCACACAGTCAAAGAAACAAACAAAAAACATCTTCGGTGGAGCTTAGTGCTACAAGGTTTGATTTTGAAATAGAACACATTTCAGGAGCTTCTAACAAGGTGGCTGATGCACTCTTCTAAGAAGGTTTCCCAAACCCAGATGGTTAAAGCCTGTTCAGATAGTCTAAATCTGTTTCTTGTATGGGTAAAAAATTCTCTAGCTCTCCATGTGACTTCAGTGACTTTTGTATGTGTACACTGTATTGTATTAACCCTGTTCTTTCCTAGTCCCAGGAAGAAATCACAGCCAGGGTGGGTCCAGCCTATACTAGGCTGCCCAGCACCGTCTGTGATTTGGGGGGCGTGTAGTAACCCTTGGGGAGGAAGGGGTTAACAGTCTGGTCAGTGACTCCCAGGACAGCCAATAGGAACAAAGCACAGCTTTTTGAATTGGAACAGCAGCTGGCCTGGGCCTGTTTGGATGCAGCAGAGCTCCTGGAAGGATCAGGAAGAGGCTAGAGGGGCCTGGGGAAGAATCCAGCAACACCCTTACCAAAGATAAGTTAAGTTTGTTACTGACCAGGCGTGGGTAGAACAGGGAATGTTTATTTTGATGTGGTCAGGGTATTTTCTTTGTTTTGGGTTTGTTTTTGGATTTCTCTGTGCTGAGCACATGTACCCCCTCCCACTACCCTGTAACTACCTAAGTTAATTCCCAGAGAAGCAACTCTCTGTGTTTTTTATCTGTTCTTTTTGATTAAAGACTTTACCTTTTAAGTAAGTTCTGGTTCTGTGCCCTGGAAGGGCAAGAGGGTTGTATGCCCATGCCTCAGACTGCACAGGTAGCTACTAAAGAGGACTTTGTTCCAGTTCCAGCTCATATTGCAGCTGGAGTTCAGTCACTTTCCTGAGGGAGGAATAAAAGTGATTGAAGATACCTCACAGGAAGGAACTCCCAAGTGCACCTTCCTGGGTTTCAAGAGGTTTTTTTGCATTTGGGTGGTGGCAGCAATACCACTCCAAGGCCAGGAACTGGAGGCCTTGGAGAGCTTTAAGAGCAGGCTTTAAGGCCAGTGGCTTTTCTGGCCTGTTGCAGGCCCCCACCTTCTGCACTCAGAGTGCTAGAGTGGGGAAACAGCCTTGCCAGCCTCAGCTTTTAATTCCTTAGTGTGGCCATTTATTTTGCCATTTTTTTTATTTTGTGAAATACTGCCTTTTTCTTTTCTTTTTTACCTTTTCTTTTGCCTTTTCCTTTGACTTTGTGACAACTTTTACTTTGGCTTTTTTAGCTCAGGTTACCAGGTAGGTCCATATAGGCTGCTATATCTAAATATAGTGCTTGCCTTAGGCAATCATTACACCTGTGTGTGATGTTTGTGCTGTATGTCTTTCTTTTGATAAGTAATTTTTTAGCTTCTTTTGTACTTACTATTTAATATTTTTGAGGGGGCCAGAGTCTTATAAACTTGAGTACTTCAGAGAATTTCATTGAAATTTGGTGTTTTTCACTTATAGCTACCCACTAGAAACCTCCTTTTCACTTATTTTTGTTTATTATAATTATTTGTATTAAATGTTTCTAGTGTACATAAACCCAAGCCTATATGAAAAATTTGTAAGATTTAACTGCCAAAATTTTACATGTGGTATTTTAGTTAGTTTTGAGCCATCATTAATGTTACCACTTCTTATTTATTAATTAATGCTCATACTTTTTAAAGAAATTTAAAATGTTCACTTTAACTTTGTAAGGTTAGCATTAGCTGATTTATGTTAAGTGAAAGATGATCAACTTACAAGCTTCATGATGGGAAGATCTTTAAAAATACCATACCCAAGAATAATTTACGAGTTCCAGAGGGATAATCAGGTTAGTCTGGTTCAGCAAAACAAACAAAGAGTCCTGGGGGGTGATATGGGGCAAGTTAAGGGGACTGGGGCCACAGGAAGGTAGCAGTGGGGGCTGATAGTGGGCCCTTTAGGGGTTCCCACAATGGACCTTTGCCTAGGGCCCCCAATTGCCTAAGGCCGCCTCTGGTGACTGGGGCATTTGCCCAGGGCCCTGTGTTTTGGGGGGTCCCGTGGGGCTGCACTGCTGCCCCCCCTCCCATGCTAGGGACTGGGCAAGCCAGCCAAAAGGGCAGCCCAGTTCAGTGCTGCTGGTTTGTCCACCCCCCTGCCCCACGTGTGCTGCTCTCGGCTCTGTGCTGGAGAAGTGGGGAGGGGGTGAGAGGCAGCACAGAGCTGGTATCGCTACTCCCTGCCCTGGCCATGTTGCCTCCCACCCCCTCCCTGCTGTCCGGCACAGAGCAGCTCACATGGCGAGGAGGTGTGTGTGGGGGACTGTCAGCACTGAAACAGGCAGCCCTTTTTGGCTGGCTCGCCCAGTCTCTGGCATGGGATGGCCAGAACAGGGGCCTGCTGCTCCCCTGGGCTGGCAGGCCCAGCCCCCCCGTGCTGAGGGGCTGTGGGGGGCCCAAACCCCCCCTAGGGATGGCCCTGCTTCTGGATGGCTGAGGTTATGATGTAAGGGATGTTGTTTGTCTATAATTTCAGCCTTGGCATGGTGGGGGAAACTATTTTTTGCTGGACTAGACTAACACGGCTGCCCCTTTGATACTTTTCACAAGTGTCTCTAGACTCTGGTTGATCTTCTTTGTTCTAATGCATACCTTAGTTTTCTTTTCTGAATTTAAAATGGTGGGGTAGGAATTAATCTGTTTTCAAACTGCTGAAATTTTCTTTGTTTTGTATCTGAGCGGGGCTGTTGAGCGTTGTGGCAGAGGTGACTTTATGGTTGAAACCTAAGGCCCTGATCATGCACACACACATGCAGGGTTAATATGGCAGTAGGCCTTCTCACAGCAGGAAAGTTAAGCGCGCACACACACACAATTTTCCAGGACAGCGGACTCTTATAATGAAAATAATGCTAAATTCTGACAAGTACTGGTGATTTACAGCGAGGTACATTAGGTCATTAATCCACATTAATATAATGTGTACTCACAGAGTGAAGTGAATGAAATTACTATAGATTTAAATTAATAATTTGAATAGATTGTGACTATATTCTGTTAGCAGCAGGGCTGGTTAAAACCCTGCCTGGCCATTGCTTTTTACCTTGTGTAATCATTTGCACCTGTGCAGAGTGAGATCAACTAGATAACGAGGTGCAAGGTAGGGAAGAAACCAGTCTGTGGGTCAGCTGTGATTCAGAAGTACAAATAGCAGAGAAGGCAGCTCATCATAGATTTGTCAGTTTTCTCTTTTTCTACTGTTTTTGTTACTGAGTGCTTCTTTGGTCAGAGAGCAATGCTGGTTTCCCTAGGATTATAGGAGTTTATGGCCAGTTAAATGCTGTACTGTGCCCTACTACTTAAGGGAAAAAGAGCGGTTTGGGGATTGTAGTGAGGTAGCAAAGGGGGTTGTGCACCTTGTTCAATAGCACAAGCTGGGCTGGATTAAGGCATGCGGAGGCACCTAAGCTATGTCAAGATTCAGAGGCCCCACTCCATAAAAAATTAAGAGGGGAGAAAAAAAGTATATTACCTTATAACAGAGCAATGAAAAAATAAATGATAAACTGTTGTTTGCCTATATACATAGGCAAAGATGCAATGAAAAACAGCTAAATAAAATGTGTCTTGCATAAAGCCTTATTTGCATTATGAAATACTTTATGGTAAATCTTCTTAATGATCTTTGAGATATTTAGAGGCCCATCACAATCTGAGGTCCTCAGCCATGGCTTACTTGACTTGTGCCTAAATCTGGCACTGAGCAGTGAGCACCAAATGTGTCAGAATGGGGTAAGTCAAACAGGAGAATCAGCCCATGTCTGTGTTATGGGAGCTTCAGCAGCATAGCTAGGCTACTGTAGTTATGCTGTGGCCATACCCTAATATTACCACTGCTGGTCGCGGTGACAGTAGGAGGCTTTTTGTTGCTGTAGGAATCCCTCCTACCCACTGGCCTGGGGGGCATGTCCCACTGCCTCAAATGCAGGCCCACCCAATCAGTTTTTAAGCAATTCATTGTGTGTTCTTATCAGCTTCTGTTTTGCTTGTGATACAAGGCTTGTGTCTTCCTGTGCCAACCACAGGCCCTGGTAAGAAATCAATTTTGGCTATGCTTGTGCCTCTATCTCAGTGATGGTTATTAGCTGTGTCTACACTAGACCAGAATAGTTACTATGTTCAGAAATATGGCTTTTTCACTGCTTGGTGTGCTGCAATGGTTGACATCAATTTTAAATGCAGACCAGGCTTTTTTATTTTCTAATGCTTTTTTAAATAGTACTAGTATAGTTGCACTAGTGCAAAATCTGATCCTGCTGCTAAATCACCAGCATGGACAGGGTCTTGGGGCTTAATAACTTCCCTCTGTGTACAGCCAGACCACATTGTAGTGCAAGTCCTTGGAAGGAATGCTGAGACATACATTCTTGTGTTTGAATGTAACATCTTCAGCTGAAACAAAGAAACTGCAGATACATACATTGTCATTTCTGTTTCATATGAAGGTGTTTCTGTGGAGGTCATTGTTGCTAGGTGACTAACATGGGAAGTAATCAAATCATTTTGAAAATGCTGATCAGATTACTTATTTTTTTCCCTCTTTGCAAACAATTTAGTGGCTTACACATCTTAAACCCTACAGTCTCTTGTCCTGATGTATCCTTCTCCTTATCTTTTTAACACAAGAAAGTGGCCAGTAATAACAGCATTTTTAGAATGGAATGATTAAGGATGGGACTGACCAAAGTCCCTTGAGTCCAAAAGTGAGGTTTTGTGTTCCTTCTATCACTTGGGCATGCTTGAAAAACAGTTCCTCTCACGGGTTACTTGTGGTCATAGCTTTTTCTAACACAAATGTGAATCTCTCTTTGTAGACTGTGAGAACTTCAGGATTTTTAAGACTCTGTAGGTTGGAAACTACTGTTCTGTTATAGGTTGTGAGATTATTTTAGCTCAAATAATCAAAAAACAGACAATCCAGCAGGAATGTGCTTGACAGATTAGTGCATGGGAAGTGGATGTCTGGACTGGATGCTATTCCTGGCTATGTCATTAGACTACATTCATGACCTTGAGAACTAGTCTGTGGCTCTATTTTCGCCTCTGCATAAGAGGATAAATTATAGTAAACTTTTGCATCCAGGCAGCCCAAAACATCATCCTGACTGTTTGGAGGATTGCTTCATTAATATTTGTTTTCCTGTAGGGCCTAGGAGCCCCAGTCATGGACCAGAGCCTCCTTGTGCTAGGTGCTCTGTAGACACAGCAACAAGATGGTCTGTGCTTCAAGAACTTAATGGTAGTCTAAATAATACTTTCAAAGGACTCTGGGATCATCATCTGAAAGGGATCATGGAGGGTAGAGAGAGTTTATTTTAAACTTGTGTAGCAATGGAGGTGCATGAACAAACATAACCAATTAATTAAAATAAATTGTCCAAATTCTTTACACTAAGACTTCTGAAAAGTTAGGTGCCTATGGCTGGGTTGTGAACAACTCTCCTGTCAGCTTAGTAGTATTGTCACTAAAGTGCTTCAGAGGTGCAGTTACATCACAGCCATGCTCTATGTGCAGACAAGCCTCAAATGTAGATCTAGTCACCAGTAAGTGACCTACCTGAGTCTTCAGAGAACTTGAACATGTGCAGCTCCTATTGCAATAAATGCCCTTCTTTCAGTGAACAGGTATCGAGCACTCAAATAAATTGTGTAATATGTTTGGGTGTATGTTGCATAAGCTCTTCCTCTTGAGCGGTGGTCACAAATAGCTCCATGTAGGTTGGATGATTGCAGTTCATTCTCCCAGTTCTGGATCTTGCCAAATAGCAGCTTCCCAGGACTTGAAATTAGGGGGGTTGTGGGGGAGGCGTGGAGTGGGATGTTAGGGTGCTCACTAAATTGGTATGACTGTTTCAAGCTGGGGGGGGTGTTGGGAAATTCAGGGAGTGGGGAGGGTTGGGGAAATCCCTGTTGCCAAATAACTGTACTAGACACCCAGTGTGAGACCCCAACTACTGCTTCAGTAAGATCTTCTACTTAAGTGTCATAGCGTCTTTCTCCAAAACCCATTTGTGCATTAATGGAAATAAAAAAAATTTAGTGACTACTTGATTACCAAAGCCAGGCAATGCATTTAGCAGTGATGCATGATGTACCTTTCTAGAACAGGTTTGTTGGGAAGTCTTTGATCTCTTGGATACCTTCATTAGTAACTTCTTAGGGTGTTTGTCTGTGTGTGGAGAATGGCACTGTCAATGATGAGCTGATAAGGCTTTGTGTACTTGGGAGAAGTGAACTGAGTCAGTTTAAATGACAGTATGACCTATTCCCAAACTCTCAAATCATGGGGTGGGGGCCAGAAATCCAGACTAAACTCTGAGATGCTTGCATTCTGGGTTTTGAGCCATTAAGGGCACTTGGTCAACACTTTACCTGCAATCAAGGGGTCAAGAATTTTTTTGTACAATTAACCTGATATTCTTTATGTAATCACCTTACTTTACTTCTAGTTGATACAGCAAAAAGGAGAGACATTAAGAGTTTGTAAAGTTTGTTTTCTGAAGACATCAGTAGGGTTCTTCCAGTTGTTTTGAGTCTCTGCCTATCTAGTTACTCTAAGGGATTTTTATAAACTGTTACATTCAGTCTTGACATCTTGTCATTCTCCAAAATTGTCATGTTTCATTACTGCCAATAAGACTGAAACTGAAGTGGCTGAAGCCATACTGCCGTCATTGTAGGAGACAGAAGAAGGAATGAATAGAGGTGCTGAAAATGGGACCGGCGGATGGGGGGGACTTGTCGGGGAAACTACAACGTTAGAAGAATGTGTGGTATGGGGCAGTAAGACGCAGACTTGGGGTTGAGGAAGAAGGGTTCAGGTCAAAGTTTATAGCAGAAAGACTGCAAAGGGAAAGAAATGTGGTGACAGGAGACTGGGAGAGCATGGTGGGGAAAATGATGTAGTTGGACTAAATGCCTGTCTAAATACTCGGTTATGAGTTGGAGTCTAACAATATTGATAGAAAAATAATATATTTGAAGTCCTATTAACTTCACTTCTGCCGGTTTTGCTAGATAGAGTAAATTCTGAAGGCTCATCTCCATAACCATGACAGCTTCTTAAAAAAAACCAAAGCTGAGATTTGGTCTTCAGGTCAGGTTTAAGCAGGGGTGGATTACTGCATGGGCCAATGCCCAGGGGACCACCACAGTGTGGAGGCCTCTCCTTTCTGCCGGCAGCCTGGCATTGAGATGGGGAGCAGGGCAGGCTGGTGCAGAAGCTGGGCTCTGAGCTCCCGCCCTGCTCCTGGGCTGGCTGATCTGCCCCTGTGGCCTAGGCTGAGCTCTGCCCTTCTAATACCACCCTTTGGACCAGCCACTCCACTGCCAGGAGCCAGGCGGGCGAACCGCAGCCTGGCTGGTTGGCCCAGCGGTGGCAGGGCCAACTGCTATGCATGCAGTATGGGCTCCAGCGTGGCCCTTTTGGCTGCACCAGAAGTCTCACCGCGCATGTCACTTAGTCCAGCCGTGCCGGGGGCCAACCGGCCAAGCCATAGCTGGCTTCTGGCCCCAGCTGCCCACCCCCACCGTGCTGGCCTACTGGTGGGGGTAGCGGCACAGGTGGGAACACCCTGGGGCCCTGTGGCCCTGAGCTGCCACTGGGTTTAGGATGACTTTAAGGAAAAACTTCAACTCTTGTTATTTATCCTAAATCTTGCAGTAGCTGGTGGTACTTGCTGCCTTCTCTGTTTTGCTAGGGAGGGGAAAGGAGAAGTACAGAAGGCAACTCCCCAGATGCCAGGGGACAGAGGGTAAAAAGCAGACTCCTCCACAAGTTGTGAATAGAAAAACTAGTTTTTCCAGTGTGTTATCTAAGGTTAATTTTCTTACCCTGAGAGAATCATCTCACAAACTGGAAGAGCTGGGTTTTTCCTCTTTAAAAGAATCAAAAGCAGGTGAGAAACAGAATAACTTCTGAAAATCAGTCTTTACTTTGGGGAGGCTTGAATCATGCTTTTTGCATGTTTAAGACTAGCAATATGTACTTCAGTATGATGATCCTTATGTCTGTGTGCAAATATTGCAAGACAGTTAAGTGACCAGTACTTCTGTTTTAAGAGTTTTGAAAATCTGATGTCCTAGGCCACCTCTGCTATTTGAAGTGATCTCCATTCACATTGTGAATGACAGTTTATGCACATGAGTGAAATTCAACCCATGTAGGAGCTCAAGCAAGACCTAGACATCATTTGAGGGTTTTTTGTTTCTCAAGACTCACATGGGACTAACTGGCTTGTTTAGGGTCTGTTTAATCCATGAGGGTATGTCTACACTTACAATTTAGTTTGAATTAATGAAGATTAATTTGAACTAAATTAAAGCATTGGCTACACTGGCTTTCATTACTTCGAACTAATGAACTCCTTAGTTCAGAGTAATGAATGCTTACTTTGAAGTTATAAAACATTGCTTAACTTTTGAAGTAATGATTAATTCAAATTTACTAGTTTGAATTAATCCTATGCAGCTGTGTTAATTCAAACTAACCATTAGTTTGAATTAACACGGTTTGACTTACCATCCCAGGGTGTTTTTCTCTTTCTATGTATTGGATAGGGGCACTGCCCTTCTAGACAGCCATGCTGCCAGGCCTCCAATGGTGCCCCCTTCCTACATCAAACTAGCAAGTCCTGCCTATGGGCATGCTAGTTCGATTTGGGTTTCTAGTGGGGCCATGTTAGTTTGAATTAACTTAATTTGAATTAACCATTATTAGTTCAAAATAATTCATTCAAAGTAAGTTATTTTGAACAAACTTCTTAAGTGTAGACATAGCCTGAGTGACTTGTCCAAATATTTCTGCTGAAGTGGAAGGCAGGCAATGGGAGAAGAGAATGGAGGGAGGCAAGCATTTCTTTACTCATGTGTTTGCCAAGCAGGCCATTGGTGGTCTTGTTTCTAGAGTCAGTTCCTGTTTCTCATTCTGTTGTAGGTATTGGAAATTTTTGGGTTGCAAACTGCTTTGGGTAGTGCTTAGATTCAAACAGGTTTTAATGTCTCATAAGTGATTTTTTAAAAATTTAATCCCTTCTAGCAATAATAGGTTTTGCAAAAAATTAGCGCATGATCCCTGCACATTTGGGATTAGAGGGTTGGCTGTGACCCTTTGGCTGACCTGAAGCCAGAGTATCCAGTATTGTCATGAACATTTCTACCTTGATGTCTTTTCAAATGCCTTATGTTAAGATGAAACAGGATTTCCATTCAGACCATGCTTTCTGTAGTCTTCCAACAGATGGAGCTCTGATCACATACAAACAAGAAGCAAAAGGGTGTGGGGCGAGGAGGAGGAAACAGCATTTCCAGCCTTCCTAAGTATAAGTTGCTTGCCAAACACTTATTTGTGCCTTCCACACAGAAGAAAAGAATGGGCATGCATTCCAGTGGCTAGATAGAAGGCCGAGTTAATAACTGGAAGGATAGCTGGGTTTGTGTGTATGCCTGCTGATGTGTCTGAAGTTGTATGTATCCATTTAATGTTAGTTAAAGTGTGTGAAAGGGATGGAATCAAATATTAACACAAAATGATTTCGTAGCAGTTTTCATGACTTCAGTGCTGTTGTCAGATAGCCCCACAGACTGCATTCTGTACACAGAACAGTTCACATTAGCTGAAACTCCCCTAACTTGTGCTGTCAAAGGGCCAAACTGCTTTCCACGCTTAGTGCCATGGCATTGTTCAACCAGGAGAAGATAGGCAGCTGGTAAGGAAGAGGTAAGCTCATGTGCCAGGAGTAGGAACAGAATGTGAGGATGCAGACCAACTTCTGAAGTCTTTTTGCAAGTGGTGCTCTAGCCTGTCTTACACCATTATCCATGGTGGCTGTGGGAAGAGAGTGACCTCGGCATGAATGAGGGCAGAAGAATGATTTGAGAGGCGGCAGAGTTGGGGTTGAAAAGCATGAAGGGGAGGGACAGGAGACTGGGTGAAGGTTAAATGAATGAAAGGACACTGCAGGTGGTATAAATAGATGAGGTGGTGTAACTACATAAATAGTAGTGGTATATTCACTGTAGCTACTTTTCACAGCATTTAAATCAAATGTTAAAATATCTAAGTGTCTTGTTCCTATTTACCATATATATTCATCTGTAACCCAATTTGTGTATAAGCTGACCATCAGCTATTAACCCCAGAAACCCCAAAACCACAATGACCCGCATATAAGATGAAGTTCAAACTTAAGGCTGAATTGCTCCATCCCGAACCCTCCATCCTGCTGCTGGCTCCTTTTGGCTGACACCCCCACGTAGGGCCCTCTTATCTGGGTACTTCGGTGGCCATGCCACTTGCTGGGGCTCCTACCCTGAGCATACTCAGGATGGGAGATTTCAGAACTCCCAGCCTGGGTTGGGGCTGCTCTCTGCTGCAGTGTTCCACTGGATTTTTTCTTTTTCCAGTGTGCTACGGCTTACCAGTACACTTGGATATGAAACTGACCTGCACATAAGCCAAGTGCCTTTTTCAAAGGGAATTTCTAGGAAGAAAATTCAGTAAATTGTGTTTTTTGCCATTGAATTCAGTGGCTGTCAACACTGTCAAATTAGTCTGAACTAAGAAATCTTAGTTTGGACTAGGCAAAGTTTAGTCTGAACAAATAAGACCTGGTGCTTAGTTCAGACTTCCGTGCTTTTAGCTGGAACTAGGCACAGGCAATAGGTGAAATAATGGCTAGTTTGAACTGAGCTATTAGTTCAAACAAGCCATGTGTTCTAGCATGAACTAAAAAGTCAGTTTGAACTAGGACCTGCAGCTAGTCTGAACTAAAAAAGTAGATGTGGATGTTGCCCATGGGATCAGGACTGGGCTCATTAACGTGGCTTGTGGCTAATGGTGAAACTTCCTTCAATGACTTAAGTGCTTTTGAAAATTCCATTAGGCCCTTGGCCCTCCTTGTACTGGGAGGTGGAGGGGCGGGCTAACCCAGAGGCTGGCTTCTGCACTCTTGTCCCACCCAGAGGTGGGAGCTGTGGTGCAGGCTCCATGGACCTGCAGGGCTTGGGATGGTTGCCCCACTAGTCTCTCCCCAAGGATGGCCTTGCACCCAGCTGTGTAGCTGGCAGTGGGAACCCATTGCTGATATAAATAGGTCCCATCAATTCTGCTGTAGTCAGTCATAGCATTTGGCCCCAAAGTGATATGAAGCTTCCATCTGACTGCAAAGAAATCAGGATAAAAGGGTAGCTTTAAAATAATATTCAGAAGTAAGCATTTAATTTTATTTTGGCAGGATTCACCAGAAAATACTATTTGAAAACAGAAGCCCTAATTAGAGCAGTGCATGCCAGCTTGAGGCCTCCTTTTCCATGTATGCCTAATTAAGGGATAGGAGCAAGATCGTGCTGTATGATTGTTCCATCTTGCTCCTGGCCCTCCCAAAATGCAAACTTATTTTCTGTAGCTGAAATAGGAGTGATCATCCTAGGGCAACGTTTATGACAAAGGCTACAGAGTGCACAAATTACTTCTATGTTTGGCAGCCATCTGTGTGGGAGCCCACGTGCAGCACCACAGCTGGGTTGGGATACATAGAGACCAGAGTTAGCACTGCTCTCATAGGTGACCTAATATAATTGTGGTTTTTAATTTCTGTTAAGTAAGCAAGGAGTCTTGTGGAACTTTTAAAGATTAACAAATTTATTTATAACATGAGCTTTCATAGGAGAGATCCCTTTTCATCAGATGCTTGAAAATGGAAAACTATACATTATAGGAAGGAGGGGTACATGCAGTGATGTAAATGTAATCACAGGATCAGATCAGATTACTTCAGCAAATCAAACAGGTTGTATTGCTTCAAACTGAGTGGAATAATGAATGAGTCAGAGGTGACAACCACTGTTATTAATGAGAAAACCAAGAAATCTTTCTCTTTAAACCTGAGTTGAATTTTATTTCATTAAATGTTTCACTAGAATACACTCAAACAATTGACAATAAGACAGGATGCATCATATAAAGTAAAAATATAGGATTTTTTTAATATATAAAAAACAGTGTTGAAACATCTTGTACGTTCCCTCTGCTTTCAGTTTGCCAACTACTAGTCTTGAATGATCTTGACTGATAGCATCAAAGGCAAGGAGTGGCTGCATAGCCTCCTTATGTAGAGAGGCAACCTAGTTACTGGTTCAGAATACACTGACCCGATGATAAATATAGAAAATGTCTTTGTTTAGGAGGAAATAGGAACAAAGGTACTCCAAAAGTTGCTCTTGATTACAAAGTCAAGTATGCACCAACTCCATGGGGATATATTCAGCCTCCTTTATTCAAGCTGACTAACTTTTCTTAGAAATTAATATTGATTATTCAAGGAGTAAGGCACCAAGGAGCATGAGTGAAGTTGACAGGATCTGGACCATTATCTCACAGTGGTAACTTCCCTAGTTGGTTTGTGTCTCCACTCAACAGGACTTGTATGCCTTCTTTTGACAGAGATAGTTCTAGTAAAAGTATTCACTTTTTAAAAAAAAGTACAGTATTTACATCAGACCTTCATCTATCACTACCATAAGGGAAGATGAAGGCATGGAAAATGCTATAGGATACACACAATATTCACCAGCTACTCTTAGTAACTTACCTTTACAATGTCAGATTACTTACTACTTAGACATAAAATTGGTGTGTGTGATCCATCATACTGTCTTGCCTACAATGTGGTTTCCTTGCATACTGTGATACTTAAAGCCATTGTTCTCGGATGTTATAAAAAATGAGGATGTTGGCTTCCAGTGGAATTTCTTAAGAACCTACTTGTTTCCTCTGTGTAAATTATCTTGTGTATATGCATGTGCCTACAAAATACTGGACTATGTTGATGCTGAATAGTACAAGAAAGTAATAGTTCAAAGGTCTACATGGAAAGTAATGTGGGCCAAGACTTTCCAATAATATTGTGGTTTGGATAAGACTGAAATAAAACATTAGCAACATCTGACTTGTACTTGCTGCTTCAGTTTCATAAGACTTTTAAGCAATTAGCTGACATTGTTCACATTAGTTACCTTTGCTTTTGAGAGATGTTTTTCCAAACTTAAAGATATGTTAATAGGCTGTAATCTGGAGAACACCACTACATTCAGTTCTTTGTCTACAAGTTGGTCATAAATTTTGTTGCAGGCCTAGTAACAGCATTTTAAATGGCATTCATTTATGGCTAGGGTAAATGGGGAAAACTCTATTGTGTATAGCATTGCCCCCACTCAAAGCAGGAAACTGGGCTTCACTTTTACATGCTGGCACTGGAAGTGCATTCACTAAAACTTTTTTCAATAGTTTCAGAATAGCCACAACTAATTACACTGATCAAACATTAGTAGCTGCAGCTGAGCTTTCACAAGACACTCATCTGCAAGTGACAGGTAAGGGTTGCACCTTGCATAGTCAAATCAGATCAGATCAAATCATAGGGCTGGAAGGGACCTTGTGAGATCATCCTTCAGTGATTCTAAACTACAAAAATGGAAAGGGCACAAGTGTTTCTCACTGCAATATGTGCACGCTAATTCCTTTGCAACTATAGTAAACAGTCTGCTTCTGTGAGCTACTCAAGGTCATTAAAATGACCCAAATTCTAGCCAAAACTTAATAGCATACTGAGCACCAACAAGAATGGATTTTGCATATGCTGCTTTATTGATAAAACTTCAGTTTCTTTTAAAATTTTCTTTCTGAACACTGTGAACTTGCATAAAGATTTAATTGAGTACAAAATATTGGCTGGACATAGATGCAGTTAACTGAATAAACTTCTAACAATTTTGATAAGAGGTTTTATTCTAAAACAATGGAAATTAAAGGCTAATGTATTTACCAAGACCTTGTTTGGTAGCTAATCTTGCTTGCTGGGTTGAAAATACAGATACAGATAAAATGAATTATGCCAGATGCATAAGCATGCTTCACTTTAGCAGTGGTTTACACCTGAAATTAGGTGCATAGTTCATAAAGCACAACAGAAACTTTCTGATAAAACAGGACTTATCAGTGTAAATCATGTAACACAAACCCAGAATAATATATTTGGCATTAGTGTGGATTAACAGTGGCATAAGTGATATTTAATCGGGTCTCACGATAGTTAGTAAAATGTTTGCTCTTGTATGTCAAGCTTTTTACATAGATTTTGTATTTGCTTATACCTGAATAGCTTTAACAACATTCCAAATGTACTTAATTTGATGTACTGTATAAGAAGGGACCAGATTCTCCACTGATTTCTTCAGACATTTGCACCTACCCAAAGTGGCTATAAAATGCGACTAGAAGGGTAGCATTTTGCACCATTCCTGTGCTTGCTTTGTTCAATTACATGTGCAAAGTGTAAGGTACTGGAGAAGATGCATAAAGTTTGGCACCTCTGCATCTGGTATAGCAATAAGTCTAATATGGGCCACTAGCTCAGATCATAAGCTCACTTGCATTGGTGTAAATTGGGAATTAATGGTGTTAACTGAAGTTACTGGAGGAAAATTAGATCAAAATCTGACTTGGTTGCTTTAAAACCCCTGTGTTAAAAAAAACCCTTCAGAGATCCCCTATATATAAAGATTCAAAACTATTGCTGGCTCTTGTTATCTCTAGACTATGTGTAGGCTTCCTCGCTCTTGCAAAGCTGTTGTATCTTTTGTATTGGTATGAAATTTTGCTTGGCTGTCATTACAGTTCTTTGTTTGTAGAATGCTGGCAGCTCACCATCTGTATAGTCAAGGAATTTCTTTATTGGCAACATTTACCACTGGCTTAAGGAGGAGAATTTTGTATAGATGAACAGTGTATATTAATGCAGTTCATATTTAAAATGTCCATGTGGTCAAGTCTGAGCGAGGAGGCTTTAACCTCTGTTACAGTAAATTGCTGACATTCATAACAGGAACACTGATCTCCAAAATTAGATTGTATTCCAAGTTAAACTTGAAGTCTCTAGATCCAGAACTTGTAGGGTTGCGAAGTCTATCTCTACGCTAACAATTTTAGTATAAAATTAGTATACTAATAGTTTCATTAAAGTAGTCTTTACTCTTTATACTAACAATTGCCTAAAAATGCCATCACAAATGCGTGGGAGTAGGTGGCTTGAGTAAAACAAGTATTCAGTCCAATCTGGGACAGGAGCAAGGACAGGAATATCAAGGCTTAAGTCACAGACTTAACTTTCTTTAAATTAATGTTTTAAAACTGGAATGGGTTGGCGTGAGGATATGAATAATATGGGGCACACTCACACGTGGGAGCTGGGAAAAGAGGGCAAGTTCATTATCCTGCCACTGACTCTCTGTGTTAGGCTGCCTTATCTTTCCTATTCAGCCTTGTTGAGGGGCTCAGTGAAAGCATGTAGCAGAGTAGGGGGCAGTGTCTGGAGCAGAGAGTCCTGTATCTGCATCTGGGAAAATCCATGGGGTTTGGTGACCAAATCATAGATCACTAAAGTGGCTACCTACCCTATTTTGGTAAAAATGTCACAAATCAGGATCAAGCCCCCATCTCCACTAGGGCCCACTCTTGCAGACATTGCTGGCAGGAGAAAGACTTTAGACTGATTTGTTCCCAAGAACGTTTGATAGAATTAATTATAATAAAGAATGTCTAAAGAGGAATGTAAAATCCTATCTAGCACTGACTTTGCAACAACCTAAAAGCATTCACATATTAGAACTTACTGTGTCTTGACCGCAGGTTGTGTGGTTTTTGTATGAGAACACATGATTCCAGAAACCAGCACATCTTTGAAATTATTTGAAATTTCTGCTGCAAGATCAAAATTGAAGCCAATTACTATAATTCCAAAGACAGTTCTGTCAAACAGCAAAACTCCAGTAGATGGCAGCATTGCATCTTGTATTTGGCAAATCTGTCTGCAGTGTCTAGTTCCTTTATTTTACCTTGTTTTGTTACTCTTCTCATGGTGGCAGCAGGCCGCTGCTGAGAAGTAAACCAACATCTAGGGTTCTAAGACCTGTATTTCAGAATATTTTAGAAGATGGTGATGATTATGTATTGTTCCAGACTTGTGGCTTGCCTATGGAAAATACCACACTCTTCTAAAGAAGAAAATATTTTGCTCAAAGCAGTGACTAAATAAGAAAACATTATACTCAAAGCAGTGGGTCTAAATTTAACTTTCAGGATTTGTTTAACTCCGAGCAATTCCTTGGAGCAGAGAGGAAGGCTGTATGTGGAAGGAAGTACTAGCTTAATACTTAAGAAATCTCGAAAATGCAAGTCTACAGAATAAAATTGTGTAGAGCTGCAAGTTACTCCTTGCCTGTTGTTGTCCACAACACACTCCCCAACTTCCCAAGATATCTTGGAGAATGAGATCATGTGCTGCATTTTGGGCAATTTGCATATGCCGCTTTCCGTAAGATCAAAAGGAGCTCTGCTGCATACAGCCATAGCCCCACACATGATGTACAGCACAGACATTAATTTCTCACTCAGGGTTTTAACAAACTGGCATGTGCCTGTACTTTCTGTAGACAAATTATGGATTTTTCAGATTGATGCTGATATTAGCTGCTACATGTATGCACAGGGTCTGTTCAGGAGGCTGGTAATGGCTTAAATCTGTTATAGAGGCTACTGGCTTAAGTCTAGCCTGTGTGAGTTGCATGGTAACAGCTTTCAGTTATGACTGACTTCAGTGGTTTATGAAATGAATGGCTAGTGTCACATCAGTTGTTAGAGGATAAATGCCTCGATCATATACAAACCCCACTGCAATTGGCAGTAAGCACTCAGCACTGAGACCATTTGCTCACAAGGCTTTCAGAGTTATGGCTTTTATTCTGCATTAAAAAAGTAAAACATCAGCATGTATCTCTTGTCATAGCCCTGTGCTAAACAAGGTAGCTGCTAGATTTGCAGACAGCATAATCTATAGACATTATGCATCCTGATAGTCCTACCTATATACCAAGGACTGAGTGGGCATATCTAGTCATTTTCAGCAGTGAAGTAAGTAATGTTTTGATTTGATGGTATTATAGGCACCCAGCCCTAACATAAATGATGACAACAGAGGGTAAGACAATAGTGAATCAGACCAAATGTCTTAATACTCTCAAAATCATAGTGAAAACTGAGTCTGATTTGGCCTACTTACAGTGCTGTAAATCCGCAATATAAAGTCATCAACAGAATGACACTGGTTTAAAAGTGGTGTGACTGAGAACCCCAATTTTTGCAGTGAAGCTTTTTGTTTAGGCAGTACTCTTCCCTTTTCTTCCCCCCCCCCCCCCCCGGGTCTGCAAGAGGAAGTGTAAACTTGGTAAACAATCAAATTCTGGGTTACGCTTTGGGCCACATCCTGCTCTTGATTACATCTGTTTTAATGCAGTTACTCCAGCTGTGTAATTCTGGCTTTATATCCATAGAACCTTTCTCTCTTCTTTTGAAGATAATTAGCTCCTGTCTTTAAATGAATCAATTTATGCAACTATGTCAAGTCATGTGGTCAGCACATCACTGCTCCAGAGCTAAGCAGGGATGGGCCTGCTTGATCAGTCCTCAAATTGGAGGACCTCACAACAAAAAATATCACCTGGCTGATTCAATAAGATGCTCCACTACGGAAGTGCTAATGTTCTCTGGAGATGTAGGTCAGATGGGAAGTGAAATTGAAATCCACTTTGGTCACTTAAAAATCACATGACACTCTTCTCATGGTTGAACTTGATTATGGCTAATTTTCCGAATCCATGAAATTCCTGCAGCTGGAACTGAATAAAGAATGTACCTTTTCTTTCCTAGACAGTTGAAGAGAACCTGAACATCCAGAAAGAAACCAGAAGCTGCCTCCAATGGAGAACTAGACATGTAAATCCCTATAGAGGAACCTCCCTAAAGCACATAACAATAAGTTAATGCTTGAACATCCTTTCTGAAAATACTAAGTTATGCCTATCTCTTGCTCTCTAAAGGAGCAAGAGAACATGATTCACTGCCATATAGCAGGACAGAGTGAACTCCTGTAACCCACTAGCTTTCTTAACCACATCTTTGTCTGTGATTTGAGCAGCTGGGGGAAGGTGTTTTTCCCATCATGACACATAACAGTAGCAGTAATTTTGCATTTCCTGCTGCTGTTGCCTGGGGGGGAGGTAAAGTAGCCTCTATTCCTCTTGCACTCTCCCCTTCTAATCTGAAATACGGCCAGTTACCACCACACTCTGGCCTTCACTCTTTCCCAAAGAACACATTACTACTGAGATATACTGACTTCCTGGGCTGCTTGATATGTAAAGATCCTGGTTTCTTTGCATGGACTCATGTAATCCTTCTATGTGGTGATAAAATCCAAACACATCTTTTGTGAGCAGACTTCTCTGCACCAAAGTGAAGGCAATGACTGCTTGTTATAAGAGGGCACATTAAAATGTTGTTCCTGCCTTGTGTAGCAATATTTGCTTATCTGTATCTAATGAATCTTTTTAAGACTCTGCGGGTATCAGAGCTGGTATAATATGGATTTTAATGTGAAGCTTCCAATTTTAATGGTGTGACTACAATAGCATTTCACAGTCTCAATTAATTTAGTCCAGTAACTTCTTATCATACTTTATATGTAAACAATTCAGTGGCTATCTTGCATATCTTAAGACCTTCAAAACTAAGGTCTTGCCTGCTTTACATGGATGCTGTAGCTATTGTGATCTTTCTCAAAAGAAATAGAATTTGCCAGGAGTACCTCACCTAATTTCCTTTGTCTACTACTACTGCAGTAGGTACCACCTAGAGGTATGTTGTTTATACAGCATTTTTCAGCATGCAAATCATGTTGCAGAGAATGTTGTATGTGTAATGGGAATTCCATATGTAGAATGTGCAATAGAGATCCATGGTATAGATAAGCAATTGGGTTTTTTTTCTTCCACCAATTTCAGTAGAGTTATTCCAAATTAACAGAGCAGAACTTAACCCAAGATACCAAAGATACTGACTAAATGGGAGAACTTTGCTGTTGGTTGCCAGTTTTGGTTTCTAATATTAGAGCCAAATACTATAAAAAAAATTCTGACCTGGCAAACAATTTGATCATTTGATGGTAGGTCTTTCAGGTATCCTTGCAGGCTGACTTATTGTCTGATGTAAAGCATGTGTGGGACTAGGGAGTGCAGAGCTTTTTCTGAGTTTGAGTCTAAAAATTGTACACAATCTATTCCAAAGGTCTTTGTTAATCTAGTAATCAGAAATAGTGTAGAGAAAATTAGAAACTAATTGCAGAAGTAATAACATACAATGCTGTGAGCAAAACTGTCTTTCAAGTATAGAATAAGTCTACTATGAACATCAGGTTTATGAATGAAGGGGAGATCACCCAAGTGCTTGTGAGCCTTCACAATGCTTGAGGTACTGTTCTAAGATCTCTGGTAGAAATCCTGCTCCCTTCTGCAGAGCTTTCTGTGGGGCCCACCAGGTAAAACTTTCCAGATATGAGGATTTTAGGTTGCTGCTCATGGAATATTTGCAGCATAGGTCGTAACTCTTTAGGGATACTCTGTAATTGTGTCGGGGATTGGAGATGGGATGGAGGTGGTGGAATGGAGAAGGGCAGAAGTAGCCAAACCAGGACCAATAAAAGGTATCTGCTTTACTTCCATCCATAGATAATTTGTGGAGCTTGTGTATAAACTGTTGCTAGAATGTGTTTACCCTAAGATTTGGAAAGAAAACTGAAAGGGATGATCTGTTTCCACCTTAAAGGGATGAAGAAAAGTCACATGGTGACTTTTTT
Organism: Podocnemis expansa; assembly: GCA_007922195.1. Lineage (NCBI taxonomy): Eukaryota > Metazoa > Chordata > Testudines > Podocnemididae > Podocnemis > Podocnemis expansa. The sequence goes on along the minus strand of ML682004.1, from coordinate 27,294,420 downwards.
TTGTGCGTTGGAACCTTCTGTCTTGCTCAGCCTATCCTACCTGGAAGAGTGTACCAAGGTCGAGAGAAGTGCTTCGTATTACACACTAAGGAAATGTGACTTCACTAATTGAGACAAAAAGTAACTCTTACTGGATTGTGTGCAACTCTTTCTCTCATTTCTAATTAACTCAGTTGTCTCCTTGATACCGCAAAGGGTACAACCCCACTTTTTCTATTCAGGTCACATTTCATGCAGTATTCTTGAATAAGTTACAATGCAGTTTAATAGGTGCAAAGGGATGACAGCCAATCCTTCTGCCAAGAAAAACTGTCTGCTCTTGCCTGGAAAGATCAGGGGTGGTGGTGGTTCAGTTTTCAGTTGGGATGGAAAACTAAACATTTTCCACAAAGTTTCAAGAATCTTCCATATCTTCTGTTTGGAAATGTCTAAATGTCCTCTTTCTGCTTGGTTTGATAATAAACTGCATCTGCTGGTCTGTTACAGCATCTCTTGGGAGTTTGAGTGTATCTAGTCCCCATTCTCTATGGGCTGGGGTCCTTAACTAGGCTGATTCTTGTACAGCACACTGTGGTCAAGGGGTCTTATCATGCATCTCAGTAACCGCTTCCTGGGTGGAAGAATGGGTGCTGGCATTTGAGGGGTGCCAAAAGGGGACAGCACCGTTGCACTCCCCTGATGATGTCACTGGTATGTGCCGGTGTTGCTCTGCTGTTGGGGGGCGCCACAATCCCCAGCACCATTCCTGGCTCAAAGGCTAGCAAAAGTTTGGTCTTCTACCTGAATTGCAAATTTGCAACTCCCTTGAGACACTAACAGCTTAGTCATGTCTGTCAAAGTGACCTAAAATATTTTGATGTGATTCAATTAACTGAAATGTGTTTAATTTGGATCACAGGGCCAAAAACACTTGATTTCTCCCTCCCCTTCCCCCAAAGGATTTTCCAGGGAACAAAAATCAAAGGGCTTGTCTACAACTTGTCAACACTACCTACATCAACAAAAGGGGTTTTTCCCCTTTGGCATAGGTAATCCACCTCCCTGAGTGGTAGTAGCTAGACTTCTTCTCTTGACCTTGTTCTGTCTAAGCTGGGGGTTAGGTTGATTTAATGTCATTGCGCAGGGGTGTGGATATTTTTACACCCTTAAGATGTAGTGTGCTTCAGTCTTTCTGGAAACTACTTTCTGCTACCTACTCTATGTAGTAGAGCTGGTTGATAATTTTCTTTACTTTTTACATCTTAAATTCCTCCAAACAGGATTGAAGAAGCAGGCAGCCTTGGTACTGGTCCTGCTAAAGGGTGTTTGAGATATCAAAAACATGATATTGTGCTGAACTAAATTCATCAAAAAATGTAGTATAATAGTTTACATCAGTGGCATCAGTTCATGAGGGTTAATGCTGATCTCAAATGTTCAAGGTGCACTGTAGAAATTCTCAACACTTCTTTCCCCTTAGAGGAAGATTGTGTTTAAGTGGTGATATTTGTACTAATTCACATCCAGATGCTACATTATTTCTATTGAATAGAACTGTGGATGGTCCTATACAGAGGATCTTAATGGCAACGCACTTCAAAAATGGCTGCCTTAAAATCAAATGATTGAAGGGGTTTATACTTTAAACAGCTGGTGCTCACTAGCTCAAACTGAAATCAGTGGGCACTGTAGGTGCTTAGCACCTCATCAGGCTACTACACGCTCTGCTTCAAGCACTCAATCATCTAAGCATGCTGGCCAGTCACTAAAGGTCTGATGTTAGCGGTGCTGAGCACGGTCTGCTCTGACTGTATGGGGAATGAACTATTCACACATTCACTCTACTATGGCCTATCAGCTTCAGCACAACAGATAATGAAAGAAATTTCTTCTTAGATTTCCTAATAAAAATCACATATTTCAAAGTTAATGAGCTGAATCACTGTTTTGCTAGGTCTTCCTATTACTTTGTCTTCAGGACACATTGGGAATGAAATGCTGCTAATTTAACAGTTTGATCATGTAAATTAAAGAAAAGATGGATGGGTGGGATAATAGCTTTTATTGGATCAGCTTCTGATGAAAGCTTGTCTCTTTTCAGTGGAAGCTGGTTGAATAAAATATTAGAGCAACAAGGCAGCTGAATTAATATCCTGGGCCCAGCACAGTTACAATCCTGTATGGTTTAAAAAGGCATTCTCGATGTCAAGTTCCAAAGGGGTAGCCGTGTTAGTCTAGTCCAGCAAAACAAAAAAAAACCAAACAAACAAACCAAGGAGTCCTGTGGCACTTAAAGACTAACATTTATTTTTCACACGAGCTTTTGTTGAAGAAAATCCCACTTTGTCAGATTCTTGATGTTAACAGCCTTGCAATGAAGCAGCTCTTAGCACCTTTGAGTAGAATTTTAGAATGAAAACTCTATTTAGATTCACTAGCAAACTCTAAGAGACCTACAAGTTTAAGCATAAGCTCTTGTGGGCTATATAACCCACTTTGTCATGGATATACATTAAAGTGCCCCACAACTTCTCTTTTGTTTGCTGAAACAGACTATCAGGGCTGCCCCCTCTGTCACAGGACTTTTGTTGTTGTTGGGTTTTTTTGTTTTTTTTTAAGACTTGTTTCTCCAAGGTCTTCCTTAAACTTTTATGAACAGGTAACTTCAGTGGTGTTGCTTTCTAATCCTTTGAAAAACATTTTTCTGAAAGCCATTAGTGAGGATTTGACTTTCCAAAGCCGGGCAGTCAAAAGTCCTTTTTAAAGTACAAAAATCCTGGGTTACTTTAGACTATCTGCTGGGTCTAAAGAAATGATTGTCTGACCTCCTAGACTGTTCTGAGACACCCAGAAGGCTCTTGACAATATTTATTGGCAGGCTGTTAATGCTTAAAAAGGAAAGGTCCTTATCAGTGCTGGCAACTGAATATGGCTGTTAGTTTCCCAGAACCCCTGGACACTAAAAATGCTGCGGAACATTCTGAAAACTTAGTTTTGTTTCACCTCCTATTCCCTCTCAGACAAAATACCCTAAAAACGTAAGGTTCTAAATGTGTACTTTGCAGAATAAAAACCAAAATTCTTATCTTGTATCCTATGTTAGTTCTATTTCTTTTTGAGTTTGACAGTGTGTAAGTTTGCTGCATCAGTTCTGAAGGTTTTAAAAAAATATTGCTTGAGCCCCGGCACCTCTTCAATTACAAATTAATCCATGAGGGAGGAGGATGTCTTAGTGCTTGCTTTTCTGCTACCCCCAGTCATTATTTCTCAGCTCTTTGGCAAATTGTTCCAGGCCAGTAACATATGGAAATGCAAGAGAATAATCCGTGTGCTAAATTCTACTAGCAAAAATAGCCCAGCTATATAATACCATCTTTTACGAGAAGGGGTGGTGCTACTACCAACTTCATTGCTGTGCTGCCTTCTGCCTTTTCACTTGACTGCCATGTTTTGCTATAATGTGTACACCATGGTGCCTGCAGAATTCATACAGTGGAGGTGGAATGGAAATGAAGGCTGGCAGCTGGAGAACCTTAACTATTGCTGTCAGATCGAGATGGGGGGAATGGAGTGCAAATAGATTGAGGAGAAAGTCCTGTTCGTGCTATCGAATGCAGTGGTTAACATGGTGGGTTCTAGCTGTCTAAAATGGTGTTTGCATTGTTGTGGGGAATAACTGGGTACCTTGGCATATAAAAAAGACTTCTAAGCTGTGCTTTAGGGTCTATTAAAATAAACTTGTCCTTTAGGAGCTTAACTCTCTGCCTAGGTAGGCCCTAGGAGGAGGGTGGGCTATTGGGACTTGATGACACCTCTGTGGCTGTTTGAAGCTGAAGAGGCTACCTGAGTAACTTAAATAGAAAAGAGGCCTAAGTTATGGCACTATGTCAGCCTCCCCAAGATGCTCTGTGGGCTGCAGCATTAGCTAGGATCTCTAGAGCACTGTTTTGTGGTCCTGTACCAGATGTCGTATACTCAGACTTGGAAGGAGGTCCTGTCACAACAGCCTTATGGCTGTAATTCTCCATTTCCTGTACAGAGAGAGCCTTACCCTGCAGCTGTTTAAGATCCATTCACATTATGTCATAACTAAAGCATCATAAAGAGGCTGGTGTAGGAGTGAAAATGGCACCCTGTGACAACCCTGTGGCTTTCCCTCAAAATCCCATGCCAAAGTCAGTCATGTAGGCACATGCCGTACCCACAAACACACCACCAAGTGCTGCTTGAGCACCTGAGGTGTGGTCAAAACAGTGACAGAATCTTACTCTGCCCAGAAAGAGCCATTTGATTTGTTTCTCTTATTATTATAACGCTAAAAGGCCTTGATCAACACCAGACTCTGTTCAGACACAAAGTCTATGTTCCAAAGAGCTCACACATCAAATAAACCAGTGGTTCTCAAGCACTGTGTCAGGACACATTATTGTGTTGCCACACAGCACTAAGCGTGTCATGGAGAGTTGTGGCAGGAGCTGGATTCAGCTTTGGGGGAGTTGAGGGGACTGGTGTGTCATGTCTGTCATGACCCACAAAAGGTTGAGAACCACAGAAATAGACAAACCAAACAGCATGAGGAAGAAGGTAGGGGACCCCATTTGCCAGATGGGGGCCATTATCACAGTGAGACCAGCTGACTTGCTTAACAGTAAAGAAGTCTGTACTGGAGTTAGGAACTGAACCTATGTCTTCAGGGTCCTATCCACTATGAGATAAGAGTGGTCTCACAGTTACCCCCATAGCTCTGTGTCTTCTGGCATTTTTCTGGAATGTCGTCATTCTAATTTCTGAATACTTACTATTTAATGACTTTTATCCACCACGCTGCTGTGAGACACAGGAGAGGCACTCCCAGTTTGTAGATGGAGACTGGAAAGAGAGAGAACTGACTTGGGGTATCTGTGCTGCAGCCAGCTATAGAAACTGGGTATCTGACACACAGTTCAGTCCCTTAACCACAAAACCATCCTCCCTCAGCACACAATTCTCCTGCAAAATATGGACTACAGATTCCTCCAATGCATGCCTGGCCAGTTTTGTCTGGGTGCATTGCCCTGTGAACTCTTCAGGCCAAGGAAGAGTTGTGTGAAGTTTGCTTGGTACTATATAAATGTATTGCTCATTAAGTGAGGCAAACCAAAAGAGCAATCCACATCAAGTCTGGATTTTCTGCACAGAGGAATATAAAGCAACTATATAACTGCAAACATTTATTTTACTAAACAATCTGTACAGGCAACTAGTTTTATTACTAGTCTAGTTCTTTTAATACAGGACCAGGGCCATAATAAAATGTTAATCAATCCTACCGAAATATAGTACATTCCAGTATTCACTCAATGCAGTATCTTTAAGAACCATAAATATGTTCCTATTACAAGGCTGAAATCTTTCATTTGTGCTAAGCTACAGCTTACAAAATAATGTCTTTAAAAGTTGCAGTGGGAATGCAACTATTGAAAGCAATCCATTACTACCAATTGTGTTTGCCCTCTAGAGATGTACAGCCTTTATTTTTTAACTAGTTAAAATTGCATTCGGGTATCTATTCATGTTTGCATTTTCTTCTGAAGTATTCTGTTTACTTACATGAAAGCATCTCAGTGACAAAGATTTCTCCTACGCACTCAAAAGAGAAGCATTTTGTTGTTAGCTGGATTATACAGGAGCATTCTCTTTAGAAAGAGAATGAATTTAAATCAGTGCTTCCTAATCTTTTTGGCTCAAGGGCCATAGCTATCATTTTTGTAACCCTGAAGGGCTTCCAGTCTCTGCCAACAGCTCCCCCCCCCCAGTGCAGCATGGTGGAAGAAGTCCAGCAAAGAGGTTTTCTCCTTGCTAATCTTCCATCTGCCTGGTTGTGCCGTTTCATTGATGCATTCTGTAGCCCATTGTGTGCCACCTGGTTCTCTAGGGCCAGGCAGTGGTTTACTTCTGTAGTCAAGGGGATGGAAGATCAGCACTACCCTCTCTGGCTCCAGCATGGACCCTAGCACCTGTGGACCTTGATGGAGTACTTTGCTGTGTTCCCGGTTTCAGAAAGGAGGAGGGGAGCATAGCTCCCGTCACTTGTGGCTGCAGCAAGGAGCCTGTGCTGGTCTTAACCTCATGGAAACTCACTCTGCCTGGGTTCTTTGGCAGCAGCTTCCCTCTGGCCTGCCATTCTCCTCCTGCTGAAAGGAATCACTTTTGGTCCCCATGCCACAGGTTGGGAGTCACTGATTTAAGTACATTAAACCTGAAAAAATAAGTTTATCTCATGTGAGGAGAAACCACTAATATCTAAGCTACCGATTGATAAATCTATGAAATTCTACTCTGTAGTACGTATGACCCCAATTTTGTTCTGGGGTCTGCATCAGAGCACCCTTGAGCTGAAATCAGTAAGATTCCAAATGGGCACACGTGAGTGTGCGCTAACTATTCTCAGCGCAGGGTTGGTGGTTGAAGATCATGTTGCCGTGATGAAGTTACTGTATGGTAGTGTATGAATTCAAAGCATTAGTGTTATATTGGTATAACTCCCTGTAGAGAGACACTTATTCTTCGCTGTATCTTGTACTGGCATAATGTCCTCATGCAGACAAATTGGAAGCCATAGTTTTCTCTGACATGCATTTAAAATTGTACCTATAATGAATGGATCATCACTGTTGGTGGTCACTACTAGCACTGTGCCACTTACAATTGCAGTCTTGGAAGAGAAACTAAGGAGTAGAGGCATCCAACTACTCCACTAGATGCAGAGGGCCCACCACATCCATTAAAGGGCATAAAAAGTGTTGAGAGGGAAGCATTTGAACCTAAAGTTTTGCAGTCTCCTAAAAACACCAGAGCCCCTTCTTGAGCAGTACAGTGATGAAACATTGACACACCTGCCGTAAGGCTTCAGATACCCTATCAATGGTGAGGCCGACTCTTCTGAGCTCAAGCTAGATATATCTTTTCCCTTGTGGCTCAATGCTGTCTTTCTTCCCACTGTTAAGAGGAAGATAATCGTTTCTTCCAAGATGCAACTGATTGATCTACTACAATTTGCAGTCATCTTTGTGTTTTGGAAGAAGATGTGCAATATGTTTCTTTGGTCTGAGCTTCCATGTTGCCTGTGGAAAGACAGCAGGAGTTATGGAATGGGTGTGGAGAAGGGCTGCTACGCTATAGATCCCATTCTTCTTTGTGTCCCTAGCCCATTTACTGCATGTTCTGTTCCTTGCAGAAGGCAGCAAATATGCTGTTCAATGTGTGGTGCAGATATTTTGCAATATTGTTGACAGAGGTAATCCTGTGTCTTGTCTGGACCACATGGGTTTGGGGGTATTAGACTTCATTGCTTTGCCAAGTAAACATTTTTCAAAGCATTCTGACTTGTTTTAACAACATTATTCTGTCAGTTCTACAGTGCCCTATTCTACCACCTTAAAAGAACAGAATAAATGCTTTTGTTTATGAAACAAGAGAACAATGGCACAGTCTAGAGCCCTGGCACAATATGGCTAGGCTGTATTGCAAGCATTTTCAATGTACTATTAAATCTGCCAAGGCATCTTTTGTGACCCATAAGGCCCCTGCTTTTTAGACCTGGGCATCTCTTGAGCAAATCTTGCCAATCACATCAACAAATGTAACTTGTGTTTAATTTGCACTGAGCTGTAGTGGTGAAATAGTTTGCATTGCGTCAATGAGCCACCTAAGGTCCAGTGTTCTGATCACTCCTCACTCTTACTGAGCTCAATAAGAGTTAAAGGTGACTAGCAAGAAGTGCCCATGTTTTTGTAGGATTGTGTCTTTGTAAAACCAGAACAATTGCTCATCTAAATATTGATTCTGTTCTGTGAACAATGACCTTTTAGCACACCCTGACTTAGTCATGTTGGCAGTGATGAAACCCAATGTTAAAAAGTTCACATAATTTGCGGTAATGAACCTGACTTGAAATCTGTGTGTCTTCTCACCACCTCCACCCCGACTGATTGGGAACTGATAGCACAGTGGAAGCTTTTTTCTTTTTCTTTTTTTTAATTAGAAATTACTTGAAATGATTGACTGTTACCCTCTGTGACAAGAGATGGGGAAGATGTTGTGGTAAGAACAGTGTAAGCCAGAGCTGGCAATAACATAATACTTGTGGTAGGTAATTGTGTGATTTCACACATGTCTAAGTACCATTGCCAATTCATTACTTAACCTTTCAGTCATTAGAAAATTAAAGCTGGCTGTTCAGTGTTTTGGAATATATGGCCTATGCAAAATGTTTGCTTTTACTAAAAGCAATGTCTTCAATTCCTCTGAGAAAACAACTGTCAGGATCAGTCTGTCTTTCTGCTGTGTGTGGGTTTTTCTCCTCCCCTCCAAAAACCTTCAGTTGTAACATAGAATGTTCTGTGGTGAATTTTTTTAAATTCCCTCCTCAATGCTTCAAGCAAAAATTTCCTTTGCATCCATAGTCTATGGCAATATGACATCATAGTTAGATCTACAGCTTTTAGTTGTAACCAGGCATTTATTAAGCCTAATTATTTCTAAGGTCTTTATTCTTAAGAAATTTTTCCACAGACTCCCAAGAAAGGGTCTGGTTTCTGCACCAGTTGAGCTATTCATTAAGAAGTCATCTGGGTCACATAACCATGTACTTTTATTGCAACTAAGCCCTCTCAAGGGGAACTAATGGGGATGTAAGTATTGCTAATCTTCCTAGTTTTCCCAAAGTATTAATATAGATTCCTAAACTTTGCAAAATTATTCATATTCCTGTGCTGCAGTTGGCAAGGGTTCGTATAGTAGATTTGCATAACTGCTATGTGGTCATTCACAAAAAAGACTGGGGGTCCTAATTCTCAAACTTGATGAACAAACTGATTCTCTGGCATAGTCCTATGTGACTGGGATTGCATTCAGCATGCCTGACTAAACTTCTTTAGAAAGGAAGCCTGAACTTTGTCATGTTCTTGTAGTTGTCATGGCCCCAGGATTTGAGAACCACAAGGTGGGTGTGGTGACGTATTTTATTGGTCCAACTTCTGTTGGAATGGACAAGTTTCAAGCTTCACTGAGCTGTTTCTCAGGGCTTGTCTACATGCACAACTGCATCAATACATTCATAGCACATTAGTGAAGATACTGCAACACTGAAGGGAGAGCATGTCGCATCAGTGTAGTTAATCAACCTCTGTGGTAGAACTGTCAGTCAGAGGTGTGGATTTTTCACATAGGAGTTTGTAGTTTAGGCATGGCCTCAGTCTCATTACAATAATTTGTCACATCCCCTGCAGCCTAGCAACCCTACTTTGTCCTCTGATTGCAGAGAGATTCAGTAATTCCTTCATTTTAAGTGGTCTTCTACACGTTAACACCTCAAGCTTAATTTGTCTCACCTTGAATTTAGCAGTGACACTTGGCTATCTCCTCTCTAGACCTTTTCCTCATGTAAGAGGACATTCAAAATGAAGAAAACACTAATATTTTTGTAGTCTTAGGACAAAGGAGAAGGCTTACTAAGTAACAAGGGGTGTAACAAATGACTAATGAGGCATAAAATAAATGCCTCACTCTACGGGTTTTAGTTCCACTATGAATGCAGGTACCCAAGCTCATTTTTTGAAGGTGTTAAGGTTTGCTTTGGGGTGGAGGCCAAATAGGGAGTGATCATTTTGTAAAAAGTGTCTATCCACAGGTGATAGGCAGGTCATTTTATTTTTAATTTTTTCTGTGTAAGTACATTCAAAATCATAGAGGTTATCAGGCTTAGCACCAAGTTTAGGCCATTTGATGCATCAGATGACGTATGCAAAACACTGTGATAGGTTTGTGTAGAACACACACATCTTGAAAGGTGTGTTTGGGAGTGGGGTATTTATTGTGGCAGAGGAGAGATGTCTGCAGGTCCTCCATCTTCTCTGGCAGGTCTGGTGCCACTCTGAGCTTGTGTGCCTTAATTTGTGGGGAGCTTGAATTTCACTATGATCTTGGTGAGCTTGGGGCAAGAGGCTAATTTTGAATGTTGGAAAAGGAAAAAAAAATTCTTTTCAGAATGTGGTCCCCATCAAGTATTAGTTGTAATTATTTGTCTAAGCTGTCTGGGTTCTGGTGCGGTGAGAGAGAGAGAGGGTATGCAGTGTGGTGTTTTTTTTTTTGTCCCCCCCCCTTTGTATTGATGCAGTTTCTCATGAGGTACTTGGATGGCCTGTTTTTATGAAGCAATCTGCTTCTCTAGAGTGTTCTTATTTCATCTAATATTTTCCCAAATGGTACTCCTGTTTCTATGCTTGAGAAACATGGACACTTCAGATCTATTGATCTTTATTCTTTTAGTTTATCTCTTTCCTTGGAGAACCATTTGCTCGCCTTCAGAAGATGTAATGGGGTGGCAAATAAAATTCACTTGATTGTAACCTAAGGCAAACAAGACACAGATATTGTCAAGCTCAAACACTTTCCTGAAGGTTATTAAATATCTCTTCTAAACATACATGTGAGCCTCACATCAGATAAGGAAGTCACCCAGTCATTCTCATTTGTTGCATGCTTTTCATAGTCCTAATGCTTATATTCAGATAATGAGGAAATCTGTTAATATTCATCCTCAACAGACCTTTCTAAGGTGAAATTGAACTCCCATAGGGAAACTTTTTTCCATTGCAGCAATGAGTTGGACTAGGGTCAGTTTTTAACATCAGTGGATAGAAGGGTAAACAATACATTAGGCCAGTTTACTCTATATCTGATCATATTGTTTTGTTCACATTTTGTTTATGGGAGACTTTTTCAGAGCATGTTAGGAGAGGAAAAAAAAATTATTGTAAAATGAGCTTTCTCAATGTCCACAATGATCGTCTTACTTTCTTGGCATAGCATTTGGTCAACATAGCTAATAAGTGCCTAACATTAGGGTATCAAATCTGTTAATTTCTGCCCTTATCATTAAAGCAACATTTCTGCTTAAAGAAACATTAGTAATGACTTTTCTCCGAATAGTCATATTTTGTTTGCTTGCTTTTCATTTATCAGGGGCAAAAGTCTAAACTGTAGTGATTGAGGAGGAGATGAATGGCCAAATGATGCTTTCTTTTGTAGAGTACATTTGAAGTAATTTAATTCAAATGCAGTTTTATCAGATAACTGCTGATGTAAATGGGGCAATTCATTTTTTTACCCCATTGAAGTCTTCATAGGAAGACAAATATCAGATGTTCAGAGTTGGGGAAGCATCCAACTTTGTCAGACCCCCGACCAGTCTTGTGGGCAACTCCAAAGACCAACAGAAAAACCCTACATAACACTCGGTTTCTGAAGCTATCTTATTCTACCATGCTTCACTTGTGGTCTGAGTGATTTCATTTAGATTGTGAGGGAACTATAGGGTCTTGAAGGAAAGTACATAAGATTCTGTAACAGCAGAATCTTGAAGTGGCTCCTGGGAATTGATTCTTCACGCAGGGTAGGGAACCATTTTATACATAAAGTTTGTGTTCAGAACAGTAGTTCTAAAACCTTTTTTGGGTGGACCCCTAAATAATTCCAACACCTTCCTTTGAATCTTTTCAGTAATCTTGAACAATCTGTGGACCTCCAAGGGACTGCAGAGTGAAAGCTGTTACCATAGAACATAGGTTATCTTCTGCAGACCTGTTAGACAGAGGACCCCCATGGGTCCATAGACTACAGGTTGAGAACCACTGGTTTAGAAAACAGCCCTGTGCTTTATGCACCATAGGTTTCTGTAGTGACACTTCAGTAAAGGAAACTGTCCTCAAGAGGAAAAACAACATGAGATTGAGGCCAAGGTCCAATCTGGCAAAACTTACAAACTGCTGTACGTGTGGGATCAAAACCAGAAGATGATCATGCTAAAAATAAATAGTTCCTGTTTCAGACCTGTGCCCTGGCATGTTTAAAAGTGTGTCTACTGAAATCCAGTGGTAACACTGGGTTACTTTTCTAATAATACTTTTTTCAGGTGGTTGTACCAGGGGGAGAAAATCTCACTTCATAACTAAATATCTCACTTGCTGATTCCTTCTTGTGCAGGTTAGCACACACTAGAATAGCTCTTTGGACGTCCCCACACATGTGTAATTTTGGAGAGCATAGTACGGTACAAAGCTATTGCAGCGTCATGTTTAAGTTTTGCCTTTATTCAGTTTAAATGGGTGTTAAACATAATGACATACAAACTGCATTGTGGTAGCTTCTGTTTTCAATATATGCCCCAGGAAATAATTATAATAAAGGATCTTTAATACGCTTGATGTCTCCTATTTTAAGCAAATTGTGTGGGAAAGGAAACTTTCTGTTAGCATTGTGTGATTAATGTAGAATACATTTCAGAGAATATAGGTAACTAGGCATACAGAAGCTTTGCTATGAATATAAGCATCACAGTGTGGAAAAGCAGTTCACCTAGTGCATATTAACACTCATGGGGAGTTGCACAGTGTACAGTGTCAACCTGTTTGTTTTAGTGTCAAAAGTTTTCAGTCACACAAGTACCCTTGAAAATTACTTTTTGGGGTTTGAAATGCCAAGCATGCTCTGGAAACAAACAATACAAACATGAGACTATTTTACTATCTCTTCTTGCATCACTTTTCCATTTAGTCAAATGCGGGGGGACAGGATACGTAGACACTGTCTAATCCAGCAGCCACTATCGCTTCTTGCATCGCTTTTCCATTTAGTCAAATGCCAAGGGACAGGATGCGTAGACACTGTCGCAATCCAACAGCAGCAGATAATGTAGCTGCCTCATGGCTTTCTCATTTGCAGAGGTACTGGCTATACCTACAGTTAGAGCACATTTTAGAAGTGTAGCTTTTGTGGTCTGGCACTGTTCTTTAAGGGATATGGTTGCTTATCTTGGGAGAAAATGCCTTTTGCTGCAGTCCACAGCTTGAAAACTGCCTTTCAGAAGTTGCCAAAAGACCCTATCTGGCATTTTACGAAAGGTTTATTTAAAAGGTTCAAAGTGAGTTAAAAAAGTGAAGAACCTTTGGATGCATCATGTGAGACCAAATTAACCACCAGGGAGGGATTATCTAGGTATATTTAGTGTTTGCTTCAGCTCAGGGAAGCGGTTCTCAACTTTTGCGGGATGCAACATGCTTGGTCACGATATGCACCCCTACAGGACACATCAGTCCATGCATGCACCCCCCCCCCCAAGGCCGAATCCAGCCATTTTCCCTGGCTGTCTGCAACACATTTATTACACAGCAATTTGTCCCAACACAGTGGTTGAGAACTGTTGGACTGGATGACTTCTTTGGGTTTCTTTTCCCTTTCTCCACATTTCTATGTTTTGGGTTTGTAGGCACTCACTTTGTCTTGTCCTACCTTGCCGGGATCGGTGAACAGAACACTACACGAAATTCTAGGCAAAGATGATCAAATTTTGAAAACTTTTTCATTTTGAAGAAAAGGGATAAGTTATTTTTCATTTTCCTCAAAGTTAGGAATGGAGGTAGGGAGAATAATAATTATCTGGCAGGTTGACTGAATGGAAGGACTATGAAATTTTAGGATAAATCCTAGGGGATTTGAACAGGAGGTGAATTCAACACTTGAATGCATAATTTTCACACGGTTGTGCAATTTATAACAATTTTGCAACTGCATGGGGAGGTTGTACATGTTCACATAACCCTCCCTGTGCTTCAGTAAGAGACTTACTTGATAAGCATACTATTCTGTGTAATTGATTCAAACTTTACTGCAGAAAACCCAGCTGATCTAAGAAAAGATCATGGGAGCAGGGATAAAAATACAATCAAACACACTTTTATAATGGCATTTTAATATGTATGGGAAATGTGAAGCACAATAACAAAGTAATTGGACAAACTTTCAAAACATCATCTCCTTTCCATTTATAAATCCAAGAGTTTGCATAAACACAGGTTTCTGATTTATATCTGTAATATATCATGCCGTGAGTGTGGGTGTTGCACCTAAATATTATGTGGCTCTAAATTCAGTGTGAAGCTAATTTGGTATGTTAATATAGCCAAGTGTAAGTTGGTTTACATATGAGTTCTGCAATTTATTCATGAAGATCTTGATAACCTGATCGAAATTATGGAAATTGTATAAATTTGTTGATGTCTAAATGAAAACTAGCGCAGTTTGTTCTGCATATCTTACAATTTGTACACTGGCTCTTTCCGTAAACTTCATAGATTTAGTAAATTTTTAGTAATACTTCAAGTTGCCTTGTTCTTGTCCATTTCTAGGTATACTATTTCTCTGCTTATTTATACAGTCTATGAATAGCCAAAGAAGCGACATGAAATCAGTAGTTACATTAGTACTAATGTGTTTGTTCAGTAGAGCATCATGTTATCAGAATTAGGGAGTCCAATTTCCAGTGAACTCAATGGGAGTTTTTACCATTGACTTCACATGGGACCAGAATCAGGCCTCATCTCCCCACATGCCCCAAAATGTTCAAAATATTTTCAACTTCTAAAGACGCGGATTTTTTCTGCATAAATCGATGACATAGCTCCTGTTGGTTTCCAGTGGGGAAAAATGGGAGGGCCTACACCTTGGGAACTCATTCAGATTTTAGAACAAGCATAAGTAATTGATGCAGATAAAATATCACTCCCTCATTTGATGAAGACTTTTAAACATGTCTCAGATTCACCTGTCTTGAGTCCTATTAGTTCATGGAGGAGGAATTAAAATTCGATTTTTAGGCTAATTTGTTTTTCATGTACACTTACCAAAAAAGTCTCAAAAAAACTTAAGATGAAAGGTACAGTGGCAACACATATCTGGCACCATGCATATACTCAGCAAACTTATCTGCACTTACTCTATTTAAAGGAATCTGTAGTTCTTAATGTGAACACATCACTTATATGGACAATCGCAAACTTTGCTATAATTTCCTTTAACAAAACCTGTTATGTTCAGGATTCAGACAACCAGGAGAGAATGAGGTCTGAACCCCAAAGACTAGCAGTTGAATCAACTGGTTGTGTACAATGTTCTATATAAATGTCAGTCTTCAATGAAACCCTGTAATAGTGGAACTTGATGGTCATTAGGAGATATGGATATGTTCCTAACCATAATCTGTATGCATGTGTACAGAACACTGTAACTGTAACCATGTGACTACAGCATCACAGTCATATCAGGGGTGAAGTAATCAAGGAGGGAGGGACACTTTCTTGGCTGGCTTAAACAAATCCATCTGCAAAGCACCTAGCATAGTACACTTTAAGGAAAGAAAATGGTGGACCATTAAAGTTAATGGAAAACATTGAAACCAGTCCTGGGGTAAACCAGGATACACCTACACTTAAAATGTGACAGTGGCACACCAGCACTGTTGTAGCATTTCAGAATAGATGCTATCTACGCCAACAAAAGAACCACTTGTTCCAGAGTGGTTCTCTTGGTAGCATAGGTAATCTACCCCCAAAAGGTAGTAGCTAGATCAACAAAAGGATTTTTCCATTGACCTTGTGCTGTCCACAGTCGGGATTAAGATAGTATAGCTAAGCTGAAGTAGCTATACTGATGTAGACCAAGCCAAAGAAAGAACAGAGTTTCTCTCACTCCATGTAACCATAGTTTGAGAGAGAAAATGGAGGGAATAACCTACAAACCCATTGAAAAGGAAGTCTATCCAGAAAGTGAAGGCCAGAATCTAAGCAGGGTGCTCTAAGGAGCATTAGGTCCCCTTCTAGGAAAGAAGGTGTACTAGGACCCAGTCTACACTGCAGGTGAAATTTGGTGGCAGTAAGTGGGAGTTACACTGTCTCCACAGTACTGTGCCGACTGGAAATGTATTCCCATCAACGCACTACCTGAGGAAATGGTTTTACTCCACCTACTTCCATATTGATTGAGCATTTCTTTACTGCTGCTCAACTGAATCGGATAAATCAATCTGCTGCCATCAGTGTAGACACTGAAAAGTTTCCTAGGCTAAGACAATAAGCATCTTGCATTAGAAAAGGAAATTTAATTAATATAGAAATGTAGAACCTGAGATTGCATCTTTCTTTGTACCTTATTTTTCTTTCATTACTGTGTCATCCTTTGAACTGATTCTGTGCACCAAAGTGAACTGACTGGGGTCAGATTTCACTCCTTGGGGTGTGATGAGCCAGAGGTGGGGGCAGGCCTGAGAATCTGGGGTAATTAAGGACTCGGGCCAATAGATCTGGGGAGGACTTGGGACCAGATGGGCTTGTGAGGTCACACTGCAAGGAGTAAGTGGGTAGGCTGGCTATTGGTGGCTACTGGAGCTCTGTAGCATAATAGCATAGCAATAAAACACCCAACATTACAAGGCAAGCAGTGACAGAACCCCTTACCGATCTGGATGATCTCCAAAGTGTTAATGGAATAAGGGACAGGAAAGGGCTGAACTATGATAGTTTCAGATGCAATATTCACTCTTTCTAGAGTGTCAATGACTATAATTTTTGGCACTGAAATACTCCCAATCATCTGAAACCCAGGAAAGGCTGGCCTTTGAGCAGTCTTCCTTAAGTAGGCTCCAGAATTCTAGACTAGCTCCTACATTTATTTTAGGGTGTTTGAATTGGCATGGAGTCCTACTAGCTTCAATGGGATTCTATCACAAGTAACAGCTCATAGGCAAAACGGTGTAGAACCCAGGTTTTCTCTCTTGCAAGTACTTGTGTTTAATTTTATGTTTGTGATTGGAAACTCAATGGGGCTGGCCATACCCATACAATTAGGGACAAGTGTTGATGATTACAGGTGTTAATGATTAGGGCCTTCTACAGGCAAATTAATGTGTTTAAAATTGAATGCTATTTAAATTGTCTTATGTAATTAAGGGCTTTTTCATAATTGATTTACTCATTTATATTTGGGCTTTCAGAATAGGAGGCATCATGGCACAATATCGTTAGTGATTACTGAGATATAGGAAAAGTTTTATTCTAGAAATGTTTTGGCTTTGTTTTAACATGTCTGTATCTCACCGTCTCTGAGGATTGTTTTGGGGTTTTGCTTTTAATTCATTTACATTACCAGTATAGTGCTATGGTAGCAACTTTAAACTTGCACAGCTGCCAGCTTTATTGAATTTCTAAAGGTAACATGCTATACAGTTGGAGGAAACTCGCTTCTGATCCTTTAGCTTTTTAAGTCTTGTGGGTGTTGTCCACATAATAGGTACTACCTGTATAGTTCTGAGGATGTAACATGGGCCACAGCTGTGGGCTGAATGGATTGGAAGTTGCTGGCACGTTGAGAACCACAGCTTACCCAAAGTTCATGAAACTAATTACAGTGGGGACCCGTTAACGCATGGACATCAGGGGACAAGCCCCGGTGACTGTGTGTAAATGGGACCAATGTCCCCCCTAAGCTCTGCGCATGCGCACGCAGCAAATAGCACTCGCCAGCATACAAATCAGTGCAGAGCCAACAGCCAGGGACCCTAGCCAGCCTGAAGACACAGTCTTCGGGCTGGCAGGGAGCAGCGGGGATCTTGATGTGTCCCAAGCTGCTTCTGGACAAGCTGGAAAGCTTTCGCTGTGGGGGCCATCCGGATCTGCTCCCCTCCCCCCCCCATGGCTTGCCAGTGCAGTGGAAACTCCTCCACTTGTCCCGTGGCAGCTGGGGACGGAACCAGATTCCCCCGGCCTGCTGGCGATGACGCAAAGCTTCTGCCACCACTGGCAGGCTGCAGGGATCTGGATCCATCTCCATCTGCCGCCAGACAAGCAGAGGAGCTTCCACCGCTCTGGCAAGCTGCGGAGGGAGGAGGGGAGCAGATCTGGATGGCCCCTGTGGCGGAAGCTTCCCAGCTTGTCCAGAAGCATCTGGGGACGCATCCAGATCCCCGCTGCTCCCTGCCAGCCTGAAGACTGTGTCCAAGGCTCATGAAAAGAAAAAGGCAGCACTATTAAGGCTCGCTCCACGTGTTTCCTGCCCCGGCCAACTTCCGCTTGTAGGCAGTGCGCGTTACTGAGTCCCGCGTGTTAACTTGCTGGCTTTGGGGGACATGACCGGAGCATGCGTTAACCAGATTCGCGTGCTAACTGGTTGCTTGTTAATGGGTCCCCACTGTATTTAAGAAGAAATAATAGGCCAGATCCATATTTTAGAAACTAAAATAAAATGGGCTGATTCTTCAAAGGTGTATTCAACAGTTGGATGTAATACTCAGTATCCCTAACAACAGGACCACATATTTAAATGACTAAATATATAGCTCACTGGGGGTTCTCTGTGGCCACCAACCGTTGCTGGTGGCCACTTTGACAAATCTTCAGAAAATACTTAGCTTACTTAATTAGCTTCAGCAATAAATAATGTCCAAGTCACTAATATTTTATGTTTTGTTTTTTTTTTTTGCCGAGTCAATAAAATAATGTGCAGCTGTATTTGGGAGTCTCTGCTTGCCTCCCAACCCCCCCCCCCATTCCCAAGCATTTCAAGAGACCCTGAGCCCTGTTGCTTCCCCTCCTTTTTCCCTAGCTTTCTTCCATAGCCTTACACCCCAGACTTACCTAGTTCCTCGTTTCTTGACCAAAGAACTCAGTAAAGTTGACTTGGCAGGAGTTGGGGGTCAGTGGAGTGGAAGATGGAGCCCCATCACTCAGGAAGCAGAGGTCCAGAGCTCTTCAGCTGAAACTGGAAGGGGCTAAAGCATGGAGCCTACCCCCAGAGCTCCCGGCTGAACCAGGTGAGGGGGTCAGGGGTCTGAAGCCTGTCCCCAGACTACTGGGTGCTGCAGGGAGGGACTGCTGCTCTGCACCTTCCCTTTCCACTGCCTAGGAGACTGCCATAGCTGCAGGAAACCCACCTGGTGGATGCATTTAAGAAACATTACTCTAGAAACTCAGTGGTAGTTCTCCTCAAGACCTTCTGTATCATGCCCCCAAAAACTGGTCTGTAATTCCTCTGCTCTTTGGGTCCTATGTTTATTTTTTGGAGGGGCAGGGTAACAGTTGTCTAGGGGACCATGAATGCATGGGCAGGGCACCTTTGTGGCGCACATTTAATGTTTCTTTAATTGCCAAAGTAGTTGTTTTTCAACAATACTTGGTATTCCCTCCCATATGGTCTAAGCAGCTGTGAGACCCATGCAGCACCCTGCCAGACCAATAGAGTAGCTAGACAAAATTATTTTCTTAAAAAAAACAAACCAAACCACCACCCAAAACTGCTCAGTAGTCTCACTAAATTAAACATATCATTTCTGACTGGGGAATTTTTGTAAGTGCATTGTTGCAAGTCTTACTGGTTGGAATACTTGCCCACGAGCCCCCATTCTGAAGTTCATCCAGGAAATTTCTCACTGACCTCAGTGGGAATTTCTCCTTAATATGAAGTAACATGAGATAGATTTGGCCAATTACTTTAAAAGAAAGTGATGAGAAACCTGAGTTTGTTCGTCAAAGATTTCTGAACCAAATATATGCAGTGATGCTTCATATGAGCCATACATACCATAAGGTAAATGTCTGTCATAAAGACAAAATGAAAGATGACTTATTTTTCATTCTCAGAGACAGAGCCATTAGATATATAAGGACCACATCTGAGGATGAAGGATTTAGGGTAAAAGCTGTATTTCAGTTGTCAGATGAAAATATGCATGTTTAAAAACAACAACAACAACAAAAAACCCTTCCAAACCCACCCCAAACAAACAAGCAAACAAATATGGTGTTTGGGCCAAAAAATTTTTTAAATTTTTTTTTCCTGCTGTTTTGCCCCCTGAACAGAAGTCAGTGTGTTGAGCTCTACCTCCAGGGTCTCTATAGGTCATCCTGTTTTTACCTTTAACATCTGTAGTAGCAATTCCCAAAATTTATTGATTCAGACACAGCTTTCTTAAACTGTTGTTGTCTTAAGAATCCATCAGTTCAATTCATGTACCATAGTTTGGGAGCCCCATCTTAGTCATGAGTTACATAGTTAAATTTAACATTGGATGGGGAAAGTATTTCCTTGTATTTGGCTTCAAATCTGGCATCTTTTATTGACCATCCCCCCCCATTCTGGTGTAATGAGACAGGGAGAACAGAAGTCCCTCCATCCCACTCCATCACAAAATTCTTTGTCTCAATAAGTTTCCATTTGTATTGACCTTCTTTCTGAGATAATGATCCTGATCTCACCTCACATGAGAATCTTACGATGTCCTTAATGATTCTTTTTGCCTTTTTCTGAACACCCCTCTGATTCAGAATTGTCCTTTGTTTTAAGACGGGATGACAAGAATTGTACCTGGAGTATGTCGCTGGTGCAATCTCATTAGCAATAATTACCCAAATACTGTCTTCATTCAGTTTCTATTCTCTTTATGCACTCTCAAATTACTCTCTCTATTGCAGCTACACATTGATCAGAAGATGTCTGAGTGACGCAAAGGTCTCCCTCCGGTGTTTACTGCTTTTCACTTGTCAAAACTGAACTATATTGGCTTTTGAGTTGCCCATTCCCCTAACTTAGCTCCGTCCCTCTAAGGTTTCTCAGTCATCTCTGGACTTAATGATGAATGTGAATAGCTTTGTTATCTGCAAATCTTTCCACCTCACTGCTCATCTCTTCTTCCTGATCATTAATAAACATATAAGCAGTGCAGATCCTTGAGGTGCTCTGCTGTCAACACTTCTTTGCTTTTAAATTAGTCTTCCTGCTAATTCAAGCTTTGGGAGATAGAAAAATCAAATATCTATTTTAATAATCATTTAAGGACAGAAGCTAGGGAATATTTTGGGCGTCTTACAAGGAGATCTCAAAAATCAAGTTTGGTCTTTGTTTTGTTTTTAAAAATAAGTGTAAGTGTGTGTGTGTGTGTGTGTGTGTGTGTGTGTAATTGACCTAAAGGTTTATTTTTCATACTAATGGGAAAGAACAAATTCTAAATTCTTAGGGCTGAGATCAGATGACTGCTATATGTTGCTCAATTTTAAATAAGTAGTGGAGTATGAGTCAGGCAAAAATTTCATAACATTTTTGGGTTTTATTAAGATTTTTTTCAAAATCAACATTCTTAATCAACTTTTGAAACATGCTTTCCTTTGCTCAGATATTTGACACTACTTCCCATGCCTTGTGGCACTATTATTTATTACAAATCTTCCACTTATGGAAGTCAAATATATTTTTAAAATGAGGTTTTATCATATTTTTGTGTAATAAAATACTACTTGTCACTGCCTTCTTCTCAAGAACAGCTACATATCAGAAAAAGTATTTTAAGTGTTCCCTTAATGTTTCATTTTTAACTCTTATTTTTCTAATAAAGCAAATTTCAAAGCTGAAACCAACTTCAAAGCTAACTGTGAGGGCATAGCTGGAATAGAAACTGATCTCTGGGATTATACTATATACAGACTTTCAGAAATATGTAAAAATATAAGAATTCTCAGATTTTATGTTCAAAAGGTTAGCCCTAACTTTCTACTTCTGTTGCACCAGTTGAAATCAATGGGGCTTAGAAATATCTAAAATTGTTGGAATAGTATTTAACTGAAAAGTTCATGTATCTTCACATATGTAGTTTCTCTTAAAAGGAAACTCTGTATCTACTGCTTTCTCTCCCATTACAGATTGGGACGGTCTCTCTTTATCGCTTCATATCCATCCTTAAAATCATTTCCCTTGCCAGAATCCTTACTTTGTTCTCCATACCTTCCTTTGGCTGAACTATTACCTTGTATCTCTTTCTTCTTTCCCATTAATATACTGTTAATGCTGAACTGGAGGCTAGTTTTAATAATAAGCAGTGCTCTTTATTGTTCAAAAGGATTGTGCCAGTACTCGGACAGGGACCTGGGGCCACTGCTGGCGGCAGCAGAAGCCAGGGACGCATTGCTGTGGGGGAAAAAAAAGATGGTGGTACTCAGTTCCCTGGAGTACCATCCCATCCTCCCCCAAAGCCCTGGTTATAGTGAAGAAATTTGTGGCTCTGAATTGTCCTAGTTAAAGCACCTAGAACAGGATTGGTGTATAAGCCGCATGCGGCTCTTTTATAGTTTAAGTGTGGCTCATGAAGCCTCCTATGCTCTCCCCCATTCTCTGCCTATCAGAGCAGAAAAATAGGGAAGTTGAGGGCTTTTCCCCTGCAGCAGGGTGGTGGGGCTTGAGGCTGAAGGCCTGAGGTCTGGAAGGATGCGTCTGGCTCTTGAGCATCAGAAGGTTCTCCTCTGAAGTTCAGAGGGGGAATCAATTTGGCCACTCCAGCCTAGAATCTCGGTGAAGCACCAATTTACCCTACATAGCAAAGCAGTTCTCATTTTGAATGGAGGGGTGCCATTACCTGCCTGTTTAAACAGTTAGTTTGTTAATCAGGAAACAAAATTATCAATTGTGTTAGCTGTCACAGCTCTTTTCACTCAAACACAGTTGTTCCACTTGACACAGAGAATTTTACTGAAGTAGCTTAGCAGTTCCCACATAAGTATGTCGTGTTGGGTATCCAAACTTCTGTCAAGAGTCAAACATGTACCATTTAAACAAAAAAAAAGTGACAGTGACTATCATTCACTAGGACAAGCAGACATTGGCAGCATTAATGATGCACCACTGATATTTGGGAAAAAGCTTTTGGTTATAAAGTAGGCCTTTGAAATAAAACTATATGCAATTTTAAATTGACAAACCAGTGTCCTCAGTGTAGCAAGGAGGTACGGCCCCCCTGAGAGATGGGCTGAGAGGAACTGCCTACTCCCAGGAAGGCGGAGGTAGGGGTGACCTGTTAGTAAGGCTAGAAGCAGAAGGGAAGGGCAGGACAGGAAATATAAGATGGAAGCCAGGGAGCTCAGACCAGCCCCAACCTCCAAAGGGGAAGGAAGCACCTCCAGAACCTGGGCTGCCACACTGGCCAGCAGAGGTTTGGCCTAAAGGCATGAGGCCCTGAGGACTGGCTGGGGCCACCCACGGTGGAAGACCTGGAGGTTATGCTGGACCCCTAGCCACTGAGAGTCCTGGGGCACTGCCGGAAGCCTGGGTGCCCGAAGGGGCCTTTGAGCCACCTGCTGCCTGGGGGCCAGAACTGCTGCCTGCTGAGTATGATCTGGAGGAGCTGCCCTTGGCCAAGAAGGATGCCCAGTGAGGAGTTGCCTTCAGCCGATGGCCCTGAGGAGCTACCAAAGCTGCCACTCCTTGAGGACATAGAAGTGCTCTGCTGCTGGCCTTCATGTGACTAGCTGGAGGAGATTGGAGGACAACATGCGTGACCAAGTACCACTGTCAGAGGAGGCAAGAGGTGTCCCACAGGGGCTAGAGCCCAGCCCCATGGCTGTGGAACCAACCTCAGGATCACTGTGTTGTGGTTGGGACCCCTCTGACACCCAGGCAGAGTCCTTGGCTGTGGTTAGGGACCTGGGCTGGGATGCAGTGGAGAGAGGTGGGCCTGTGCCCCCTTCCTCCTCTCCCTTCCATGACATCCCTGCCGCTATTTACATGAACCCCAAGACTCCACACCTCTCTGATCCTTGAGAGACTATCTGGTTGCCTGCCCTGCCCGAGGTGCTGGAGACAGTACTGTCTGCCCTGTGAGAGGTGGGTACGAACTGTGTTGCACTCACCGCATGAACTTAAGCTACAAATTGCCGTTGTAAACCAGCAGCAAATGGAATAGTAGTAAATGATGTGTTATGACCCAAGTTTTTAAGTACTTTTTAGTAACCAAACATCGATGTGATGATGAATTAGCTCAAGTTCAGCAACATCATAGCCTGAAAATTTCAGCAAATTAAGAATAGCCATTCCAATAGTTGTCACCTTGACAAAGGATGAATCAAACACACTGAATTTGGAATATGGAGACCAAGCATAAACTCACACAGTGGTTTAGAAGAAACTTTGACAATTTTCACAGTTCAGAATTTTAATGAAAGATGGGAAGTAGATAGGGATTCTCATTTTTAATTTATTGTTATATTCTTATCTGTTTAATAGCATAAAATGCAACTTAATTACAGATGGATTTTTGCAAAGCTGTTTGTCATACCTTTTTTTGTTATATTCCATGTTTATGTTTAGTTTGTGAACCCAAACACAGTTAAATGGATATTAGGCTTTACTATCTGCATAACAATGAAAGCTGACCTCATGGCAGTGAATAACTAATCCAAGATGGCAACAATAGCACAGTAAATAATGAAGAGATTAAAATAGACCACCCTGGGGGCCCACATGTAACATCAGTAAAACAGGAACAAAAATATCCTCTTGAAACACAGAAACATCTGTTGTTAGCATGACTGAAACCTATTCAATTAAGAAACTAAACAAGTCTGATAAAATTTGAGTTGGAGCAGAAAGCTGTTATCTATTGTATCATAGTCAGCTCTTGAGCCAAAGAATAAAAACAAAGAACATTAATAAAATTATTTCAGATGGGTGAATATCTGTGATATATTAATCATTTTGTAGTGCTACTGAAAAAGATACCTGGTTACGGGAAGTAATGTTTTCTGGATTTTTCTTGGTTTATTTTTACCTGTTTTGTAGGTAAACAGATGACTGTTGTTTCCAAGCATATATGTGTTGTAATGCTTATGAGTGCACATTTAATCCAAACTTTATTTTAAATTCTATCTTTTTGTTTTGGATAGTCACTTGCCTTGTCAAACTACTTAAGACAGTTGGGTTGCATGGAGGGTAGAACCTGGCCTCTAAAATGTAAGTTCTTCATGTGGTATCTTGGTGAAGCACTCAACACATATGAGAGTATTATAAAAGAGTACTCATGCTCATTTAGTCTAATGAGATAAATGCAACACGCTGATTTGGAAAAACTAACTCTTAGACTGAAAGGAGACTTACAAGTAGAGTTGCTCCAGGATTGGTCTTGGGACCAGTTCTATTAATAAAAATATTTTAATGACCATGACAAAGTAAAAGTGTATTAAGGAAATTGGCAGATACCAAGTTCAGAGGCATTGCTTACTCTGAGGAGGATCAGAATGTTATATTGGAAGAAATGGATGGCCTCAAGGACTGGAGCAAAAGAAATGATGTTATTTTTAATAGCTAAAAGTGCAAGGTATGTACTTAAAGACTATTTTCTGATGTTCAGTGGGGTTTTCTATTCAAAGTGTGAGATGAAAAAGACCTGTGTGCTTAAGATAACTGGTGGCTCATAGTCTTCCTGCAATATGATACAGCTGAAGAAAGACACATACAACCTTAGGATGCATCAGGTGAGTATTCCTGGTAAAGAGAAGTATTAATGCCAACTGTACCAGGCACTGGTAACACCTCATTGGAATATTGTATATAATTCTGGCCATCCATCTTCAAAAATATATTAATTCAAACTGGAACACATGCAGAAAAAAACTTTTAGGAAAATGGAGGGCCTATCTTATGAGAGTCGACTAAAAGCTTGGCATGTTTAGCCTAGCACAAAGGGTAGTTCTGGCTCATCTCTGTGAGTACACCAAGAGATGAAGAATGTCTATGAAGCCAAAGGTCAGTGTTGTGACAAGAACAAATGAGTATAAATTGGCCAGGAATATATCAAGGCTGGAAAGTCTAGTCAGAGAGGTTTGGTTCTGAAATAGAGTGCTGGTGGGAATTGGGAAATGTAAGTCAGTTTAAGATGGCTTGACAAACTTGGGTCTCATTGGATGATGGTATCATTTGTGGTGGTGTGGAACATGGCTCAGCAGCCTCCAAGGTGGCTTCTGGTTCATGGTTCCTAAAATCTCATTTGGTTTGTTTCGGACACATGTGGGAGTCAAGAAACATCTCTTTCCTCCCGCTCCTTACCTCCCTTCCTGCCTCAATATGTTGTGGTGAGTTGGGTTTGGGTGGTTTTTTTTTTTTTTTTTTGTGCCTAGCTACTCCCCAACTAGTTGCTAATGGGACAATGAACAGGGTGATGGTTTTTATTTGAGGTGATACTGTTACCTACATCTCTTGGGTGTTATGCTTGTTCATTGATTCTTGATCAATTAGACCTTGAGCATGTGAGCCTCTATGTGATGTCAGGAAGGAGTCGCTCCTCCCCAACCTCAGACCAAGGACTGCAATGACCTTGGGTGGTTTTTTTGCTTTCCTTTACAGTACGGGGTGCAGAATGCTTGTTGGGATCACTTGTGTATATCTCATTTAATTCCATGCAATTTCAGGGTCACTGGTTTATTGTGGTCCCTTATGTTGTGTGCCTGTGCCACTGTCTATTCTCTTGAGCTGTAATACTTCAGTTTAATGCCAGTTGTTGGACTTAGTGCATCACTGTCTCAGAAGTAATGATAGCAGCCTGTGATACACTGGAAGTTAGACTAGCGATCTGATGATCCCTTCTGCCCTTAAACTCTGAATCAGACCTTGATCATCTTGCTGTGATTTCCAAAAAGAGCACCAGTTATGGTGGAAGATTTTATGGCTATATCTACACTAGGAAAAGTTAGTTTGAATTTGTTAATTCGAACTAATCAAGTTTAGTTTCAACTAAACTTGAATTTCTTAGTTCAAATTAACAAAGTGGACTAATTTGACTTAACTTTAAGTTGAATTAGTCCAATTTGTTAATTTGAACTAACTGCCCCTAATTTGAATTTATTAAGTTCGAACTAAGGGTTAATCCTAGTCCACACCATCCTTAGTTCGAACTAAGGATTGAACTAAGGGCTTAGTTTGAACTAACCAGCAGGTTTTACTAATTCAAACTAATCTTTCATTAGTTCAAATTAAGGAATTCCTTAATTCAAACTAATGAAAACCTCATGTAGACAGGTACTAAGTTAGTTTGAATTAAGCCTCCTTAATTCAAACTAACATACAAATGTAGACATACCCTATCGCATCCAGTGGGAATGGATGGAAGCCATAAAACAAATCTAGGGCTTAATTTAGTGAGGTGCTGAATGCCTCTGGCAAAACAGACTCAAACAGCATCTCAAGGGATCTGGGCCTGAACTACTAAGTGAGATTTTTTTTTTTCCTATCAGGAATGCTTACTTTTGGCTTAGCCATGTTCCCCCTGAAATCAGCTTTTAAGGGAGAGCAGACTGAGGTTGGTGTAGAATGCTGTTGAAGCCCAACTTCAAAATGTTCATGAGGGGATGCAAAACTGTGATAAGAGCTCCATATTTTTCAGTTTTTACTTATTCTTCACTTAACACACCCATTCTATTTAAAAAGAAGTGTCTATCTTTGGTGGGATTCTCTGGGCTGCGACCTAAAACTGTGGAAACCCTTACTTCTCCTGTTTGGGCTGCCTCTCACAATGCTTTGCTAATAGCAAGCTGCTAACTCCTCTAGGTGCTGTTATCACTCATCATAACAGCATGTGGAGCTTCACCCAACCAGATCCCATGGGCTTTGTTCACACACAGATGGTTGTTTCAAGACAAGTTGTGTCAAAACAACTTGTTTCAAAACAATGCCTTATTTCGAAATGACTTACTTCAAAGTAGCAAAAAGTCATTTCGAAATAGGGAAAAAAGCGGGAAACGAAATAGCACGTTCACAGTGTGAACGTGCTATTTCGTTACCTGCTGCAGGGGGCTACAGCCCCCTGGGGGTGAGCCGCTACTGTGGCTCACCCTGCAGCCCCAGAAAGGGGGCTGCAGCCACCGGCGGGGGGGGGGTGAGCCGCTGCGGGGTGGCTCAGCCCCCTGCCAGAGCTGCCCCCTGACACCGCCGGCAGGTCGGGGGCGCGGGGCTCAGCCCGCAGCCCAGGCTGCTCCCCCGACACTGCCAGTGGGTCCAGGGCGCTGGGCTCAG
>ML682004.1:27097527-27261880 GCA_007922195.1 Podocnemis expansa | reverse complement strand
GTGAGGGGAATCCCGGGGCGCGCTCACCCCGGCCCCTGCAGCGGCGGGCTGAGCCGGGCGCCCCCGAACCCGCGGCGGGGTTTGGGGGAAGCCCCGGTGGGGGGGGTGAACCAGGCGCCCCTGACCCCGAGGCGGGGTTTGGGGGCAGCCCGGGCTTTAAAGATGGCGGGGTGAGGTGCTGGGCTGCGCTTCACCCCACAGGTGCCTGCAGCACCCTCCGCAAGCAAAATAGCATGTCCACATTGTCGACATGCTATTTCACTCCTTTATTTCGAAGACACCTTTTTTGTCTTTTGAAATAAGGTGTTTCGAAATAACCCTTTATTTTGAAACAGCTTGTTTCGAAACAAGCCTGTGTGTGAACATAGCCAAAGTGTCTCCACTGTGAAAACCTAAGCACAAGAGCCAAGAAGGATAGAGACCTGAGGCTCAAGCTGCTATTTATAGAAAAATCTTTACAGCATCATCTGACTCTGGTCAGAGGGAGGCAGCCTTCCTGGAACTACAAGCAGAGAAGGGACACTTAACCTGCCACAGGGGATAACAAAAACAGAGACCAAAGTCGATCTCTCCAGCTATGAAGCATATAAGAAAAAATAGTGCCTCCCCGGATATGCAGAAGGAAAGATTGGCTAACAGACTGCTCTCAGAGACACTGAGCCTGTTCCATTTAACAGAACAGCCAATGCAAATGGCTACCACAAACAAAAAACAGAATCCAATTCAAAACCTGGCACCAAAGGGCACTTCGACGCCATCTTCTGTTGCAGCACCAGCGGCACCTTCATCGGAGTCCCTGACACCACAACCAATAGGCTGTCAGGCAAGCTCCATACAGGCATCTGCACTACCAGAGCTGCCGGGGATGACACTTCTATCGGTGGCGCAGAGCAATACAGAGGCACTGCAGCACTCTTTAGCTGCCAGGGCACTGACAGTTTCCAAAAAGAAAACAGAAAAGGGGAAACACATAGAGTTAAATAATGTACACCTGTCTTCCACTTGAGGACAAGGTATACAGAATGCTGAGAGGTCTCCTATGCAATACTTTGAATATGAGATGATGATCCTTTTGATCTGATTCTAGTGAAGAGGAAAGGAGAAGGAGATGGTGAATCAGGTAATTCAGACTCCTCCTCCTCAAGAGATTGTGTTCCCAGTGATGAAGGGGGTTGCCTATTAGGTCCCTTGAAGGTTTTTGCTGAGGAATGCCTGTCGTGTAAGGTGCATGGTGACCATTCTTGTCCTGTCTGCCATTGAGGAGGAAAGGCTGTAGGGAGACTATACCATCTTGGTTCATATCAGGGGTAAGGAAGTAGTATTCCAGTAATGACCTTTATGTCTGTATTTGTAATAGTAATAATGGGGTCGTCTCCTATGCCTTTCACCCTCTCCTGTTTCCTCTTCACTAGAATCAGATCGAAGGACTATCATCTCATATTCAATGTATTGCTGAGAGGTCTCCTATGCATTCTGTATACCTTGTCATCAACAAAAGTAGCACTGCCCATGGACACAGCATTATTTGAACCAGCTGAACTAATCTGGCAGACACTGGCCTCAGTGCCACCACAAACAAGTGAGCAGAAAGAAAATATTACATATCTGCAAAGTACTCCAAATGTCTCCTCACATCTTTGTCTGAACTCACATGTAGTAGAAGCAGCCAACCACAGAAATAAACAGCAACATAGCAAGACTACACCC
Organism: Podocnemis expansa; assembly: GCA_007922195.1. Lineage (NCBI taxonomy): Eukaryota > Metazoa > Chordata > Testudines > Podocnemididae > Podocnemis > Podocnemis expansa. Next base: position 27,260,173 of record ML682004.1, on the reverse strand, counting down.
CATGACAAAGGTGATAAGAAGATGGATCTTCTGGGGAAAAGACTGTATACTTCAGCGTCTTTACAGATGCATGTAGCGAATTACTCAGCTCTACTCGCAAATTACAACCACACAAACTATTTGAAACTTGCTGACTTTACTGAATACATCCCAAAGGCAAAGAGACAACAATTCCATTCTGTTATTTGAGAGGGACAATTAATCTCTCGCATGGCACTCCAAGCGGCATTAGATACCATGGACACTGCAGCAAGAACCATTGCCACAGAGTGGTGATGAGAAGATCTGCTTGGCTCCACCCTGCCAACTTGCCATGGCCACTGCAGCACATGACTGAAGATCTACCCTTTGATAAAAAGAAATTGTTCTTTGAGAAGACAGATGATACTATGCATATGTCCAAGGATGACAGAGCCACACTATGAACATTTGGCATATACACTTCAAACATAAGACAACGCAAACCCAGATACCAAACATACAACCCAAGGCACAAGGATCAATGTCAATATAATTATGGACCAAACTACCATAGATGGGGTTCATCTAGAGGAAGATGACACACTCAAAGACGGAGGAAAAATAGCAATCACCCCACCACATCCCAAAACCCCTCTTCAAAACCTCAATTTTGAAACATTGGTCGAGGGTCCACAGGACCACGAAGTGTTCAGAGAACAAAGGGCAATTTACCAACATCATCCAAAACCTTCTATCCTCAATGGTCAAATATTACCATGGACTGATGGGTACTAGAGATCGTCAACACTGGGTACACCATTCCATTTGCATCAAAACCAAGAACCATCATCCCTCCCACATGCCTTTTCAGGGACCCAACTCATTAACATTTCTTGCAAAAGGAGATGCAATGCCTACTGTCTATAGGTGCAATAGAAAGGGTCCCAAAACAATACAAGGGGAAGGGCTTTTACTCCCCTTACTTCCTGATAGAAAAAAAGTCAGGATGATCGAGACCCATTCTTGACCTAAGAGGACTAAACAAATTCAAAAGACAAAGATTCAGGATGGTAACACTTTCAACAATCATCCCTGCTCTGGAGCTGAATGACTGGTTCACAGTCCTCGACCTGCAAGATGCATATTTTCATATATCTATATATCCATCCCACAGGATATTTCTAAGGTTAAGAATTGGAAATGATCATTACCAGTACACAGTCCTACCATTCAGACTTTCATCTGCCTTAAGAGTATTTTCAAAGGTTCTCGCAGTGGCAGCAGGTCACCTGTGAAAGAAGAACATTACAATATTTCCATACTGGGATGATGGTCTAAGCTCGTGTACATACAGCCAAGCCATAGAAGATCTATGCTTTACAGTGATCCTATTTTAGGATCTAGGCCTACTCAAAAATTGGCAGAAATCAACTATAACACCTACACAAATCATAGAATTCATAGAAGTATGTCTAGATTCACAACAAACGAGAGCACTCCCACCACAAAGTAGATCCAAGACACTTAACAACCTAATAGATGTGGCATGCATGTCACCTTCGGTAAATGCCCTAACGTGTCTTCAGATTTTGGGCCACATGGCCACAACCACATTCGTAGTGCAAAATGCAAGACTACACATGAGACCTTCGCAGCTCTGGTTCATGAGTTCACAAACCCCACATGCACTCAGTTCACAGGGTTCTCAGTTTGCAGTGATTGTTTTACCATCGTTGGTAATGGCAGAAGGAGATGCAAAATCCTTTTGTCAGAGGTCCCATTCCAACAAACGGCCTCTACAGCTTTAATGCCAACAAATGCCTCCCTAACAGGATGGGGAGCATGTCTCAAAGGGTGTACAGCTCAGGGAAAATGGTCCATAATGGAATCCTATATCCACATAAACATATTGGAACTACAAGCTGGAAAAAATGCATGCTGACATTTCCAGACCCACATTATGAATGAACATATAAGGATTATGATGGATAACATTTCATGTATATTCTATATAAACAGACAGGGTGGTGCAAGATCAGCCTCCCTGTACATGGAGGCTGTGAAGCTGTGGAAATGGTGTATAACTTACGTCATGCTGTCTGCAAACTACCTTCCATGCATACACAACACGGTAGCTGACACCCTAAGCAGAACCTTCCCAAAGGAGCATGAATGGGATTTAAATATAACAGTTCTCAGTGGGATATTCCAACAATCGGGATACCCGAATATAGACCTTTTTGCCACAGCTCACAATCACAAATATCCACTCTTCTGCTCTCAGGTGGGCTTCGGGAAAGGGTCTATGGGAGATGCCTTCCTTATATCATGGATGGGCAACCTCCTAAATGCCTTCACGCCCATCCCAATCATCTACAAGAAGCTGTCAAGATAAGACACGATGCAGTGATGCTGATCACGATAGCTCCCGCATGGCCAAGATGCCCCTGGTTCACTTTGCTGAACCAAATGGCCATTCAGCCTTAGAAATGCCTTCCACTCAGATATGACCTTCTGTCACAAGATACAAATAGAATATTCCATCCCAACCCACAGAAACTACATCTAACGGCATGGCTTTTAGGTGGTTCAGGGAAGAAGAATTAAATTGCTTGGAACAGGTTAAACATCTCCTCAACAGCAGAAAACAATCTACAAGATGTACTTACCTGCAAAAATGGCTGAGGTTCACAGACTGGTGCAGGAGACATGGAATTCTTCCCTTTGCTGCATCTGTCCCAGATGTTCTCCAATACCTGGTACACTTAAACTTGTTTCCTTTATCTATTAGTTCATTAAAGGTGCATCTAGCATCAATATGTGCATTCCACTCAGGAAGGGAACACATGGCTATGTTCTCACATCTCATGGTGAAGAGATTTATGTTAGGAGTGCAGAACCTCTATCCGGAAATACATACACCCACACCTAATTGGGACCTCTAGGTGGTTTTACATGCCATTACCAAACTACCCTTTTAACCACTGGTGACCTGCTCACTTAAACATTTATTGATGAAGGTAGCTTTTTTGGTAGCCATTACGTCCACGAGGCAAGTAAGTGAGATAGCAGTGCTAAAGTCAGAACCCCCATATACAATATTTCATAAGGATAAGGTGACACTGAGACCTCATCCAAAATCTGTGCCAAAAAATCCACACCCTTTCATGTCAATCAAACAATAAACTTACCTGTATTCTTCCTGAAACCACATGCTAACTTGCATGAAGCACAGCTCCATACTCTGTCCAACGTGCAATTGCATTCTACCTGGACAGAACAAAAACATTAGAACATCAAATAGACTATTTGTGACAATAGCTGACAGATGTAAGGGTAGAGTCCTAGCCTCGCAAAGACTATTGAAAATCAAAGCAGGGTGCATACAAGAAGCTTACAAGGCAGCAGGGGTTGTGCCATCAGATCATGTACAGACTGTCAACTAGATCAGTGGCCACAACCACTGCATTCCTGAACAATGTTTCAATTGAGGAGAAATGCAAAGCGGCAACATGGACCTCTTCACACACTTTCATTAAACACTATGCCTCTAGAATGAATGCGGGTCCAAAGTCCCTCCATCCAGCTGAGGGTTCCGCTTACTACTTATCTTCAGTGGAGCACCCATGAGGACAAACTCTCAAAGGAAAAAGGGAGGTTACTCACCTTGGTGCAGTAACTGTACTTCTTCAAGATGAATGTTCCTGTGGGTACTCCACCACCCGCCCTCATCTCCTCTCTGCTTTGGACTCAGATGCAATGTTCCAGGTAGAAAAGGGGATGAGGCAGTTGGAGCCATGCGTGTTCTGAAGAAGCGCTGGGGGGGAGGCGCAAGACAACTACTTCATGGGCGCGGCTCCAAAAGACACTACTGGTAAAAATCTCTGGGCTATGATGCGGCACATGCCAAAACTTTTGATGGAGCACCCACAGGGACACTCACCTCAAAGAAGTACAGTTACTGCACCAAGGTGTGTAACCTCCCTCTTTTGGGGGTGGGATGCCTAGCTTGAAAAATCTTTCAGCTATCTGGATTTTCAAAAGGGCTCAGCATCCACTTACTGAAAAATTAAGCCTGTTAAGATGGACATTGAAAACTAACAAGGAGTCTGGTGACGCTGTAAAGGCTAACAAATTTATCACATGAGCTTTTATGAGAGAGACTCCCACTTGATCAGACGCTTGAAGATGGGGAACTTATAGAAAACTAAAACTAGAGTTCCCAAAGTCAGTAGTTTTACTTCCAAATCATGCCCGTGTGTTTAGTCACAGAATGTTTATTGTACAATACATCTGGTTTCAGATAATATTATAGATAGCATATTTGATGTGGATACCATGTTGCACAACACTGTAAGAGTTGCCAGAAATAATAGGAAGAGCAGTAACTGCCTTTGCCACTCATCAAAGGCTGACAAAAATCCATTAATAGAATGTATATAGAGACATGGTATCATCTGACTTAACTTGCTGAGTAGATGGGAGAATATCTGAAACAGAGCTTGGCATATACTGAGCTTTCCTGTTTAATTCCAAGAGAAGCCAGGAAGCCTTTATTACAGAACTGCCACCATGTTTGGTCATTTATTCTTCTGAGTAAATGACAGACCATCACCATATCAAATGCCCTGAGAGGGTTCTTATACCGGCCAATTTGAGACTAAAGATTGTGAGGCTCTGGGGGTTTTCTGCCTTCCTCTGTAGCACAGGGAACAGCTCTCTTGCTAGTGGATTCTCTGTTCTGTAAACTCTTTAAATGATGATTTGAGGACTTTAATAACTCAGTCATAGGTTAGAGGCTTATTACTTGAGTGGGTGGATGAGGTTTTGTGCCCTGCGGAGTGCAGGAGATCAGACTAAATTATCATATCAGTCCCTTCTGACTTTAGAGTCTAAGAGTGTATGAGTCAAATATGGAGATGCTGCAGGCCAAATAAAATTGGATAAAACCTCCAGCTCCAAAAATGAATATCCTGATATTTTAAAACTCACTATTTAGACGAGTACAAACTACGGTCCCAGTCCTATGAAGGAATGCACAAGCGCAAACCCTTATTTCTGCATGAAGTTGCATTTGTTTCCACATTGGGGCCCAATGTCACACTGATGTTAAGGGACAAAAGTGAGTGGAATGCCCTGCACTCAGTATTGTCAATCTGAAGTGTTCAAAAATCATAATCTGACCCCAAAGCAGCATGGAACTTGTTTTAAAAATCATGACTTTTTTGAAGGGGGTGGGTCTTGCTTGCCTTCTGTTTCTGAGCCTTTTGGCTGCCCTTGTTTCTGTGTTCTCAGGCTTTTCTTTGAAACTATGAAGCCTAGAGACTTCATTTTAAATGGAATGAGTACAGCTGAGATTCTCATGGAATCTTTTTTTTTCCAGCATCTGGTAGTTTAAGAAAATGCTCATATACTGTAAGACACAAGCTGTACTCACAAGAGCTGGGAACACTATTGGTCACTATTTCCTTGTGTGTAGATTAATTTCACTCTAGTTTAGTACACATGTCCATGAGATGTGTGCGTATCTGGTTATATGCTTGTTACAATAAGTGACTTTGTACAGACTCAGAAACAAGACTATTCTATGGTTCAAGGCCAGAAGGAACCACTGTGATCATCTACTCTAACCCCCTGTAATAACACCGGCTATCGAATTTCCCCAAAATAATTCCTACAACATATCTTGATTTAAAAATTGCCATTCACTCTTGGTAACTTACTCACCAGTCACTATTTAAACTTATGCCTTATTTCACGTCTGAATTTGTCTAGCTGCATCTTTTAGTCATTGGCTCACGTTTATAGTTTTGTCTCCTAGATTGAAAAGCCTTTTTATTAAGTGCATTCCCCATGAATAGACTGTAATCAAGTCACTCCTTAACCTTCTCTTTGTAAGATAAATAGACTCAAAGAGCTCAGTTGATAAGGCATGTTCTCTAATCCTTTAATCATTCTCATAGCTCTTCCCTGAACCCTCTCCAATTTATCAATATCATCCTTGAATTGTGAGCACCAGAACTAAATGCAGTATTTGAGTGACAGGCACACCAGTGCCAAATATGAAGGTAACATAAGCTTTCTGCTCCTACTTGAGAAAGAACTTCACTTGAATACCAGCCTGAAAGGCTGCTTGCTTGCCAATGTTCTCTTTCAAAAGCAAGGCCTAGCTTCAATAATGTCTGTTGTGTGATATAATAGAGAATTTGCTAAAGTTCATCCTGTAAATGTTTTGCTGAGTAACTGCAGCTTCCAGCAATTTCACTTCTATTCTGAGTTTGTACCATGAGCAAAATGATTTATAAGAAGCAGATGGCAAGCAATTGTCATAAATCACGCCTGTGTGTCAGGTTACTGATGGCATTGGGTTACTGATCTAATTTTGTATTGGGATACCAATCCACATTCAAAATATTCTTTTCACTCAGTTAACAGTCAAAAGAAAAAGGAAATTTTTACAGATCCAGAATTGTTCCCCTTTTAATTACAATTTTATTTACCTGATAATTACAGGCAAATTAGATGACTTCATGATCAAAGGACAAAATTATGCAGACCAGAAGGAAAACAAAATGGATTTGTTTCTTGCTAAATGCTGAGTAAATCTATTGAGTAGAATAGATGAAAGAGGAGAATGGGGTTCTTGGTTTTTTTCCAAAAGCAGGAATGTCTATTCAATACAGTCTTTGTAGTTCAATACTGAAAGAAGCCATTAATTGTCTAGTTCTGAGTCATCAATGAGGCAGCCACCATTTTGTTTTAAAAGTTGCAAATTGCCATCCATTTTTCCTGCAGAACAAAATTTTGAAACTTCTGATTTTGAAAAACAAACATTTTGTTTCAAGAAAGCTGAAATAGTTTTTGTTTCAACTTGACTTGTATTATACAATGGGTAATGTAAATGTCAAAACACTTTGATCCTTTAAATATATTATGACAGATGTCATATCAAATAGTCTGAATATTTTGATTTATATCATAGTATAACTAGTCAAAACAAAGTTGAAATGAAACAATTGTTTTTAATTGAAATATTTAATGAAATAGATCCATTCCCTGGGAATGGATCTATCTATTTATCTGTCATCTATTTCATTATCTGACTTGTCAAAGTTGGTGTTTTGGAAAATGAAGGCTTTTGCTTCATCCTTTTGTATGTTTTAAAATATCTACAAGTCCCATCTCTAGCGTGTTTAGACCTACCCAAAGCCAGAATGTACAAGTACAGTTTGGCTAACTGCAATTAAAATATTTTCTTAATCATTAAAGTATTTGTTCTGACACTGCAACATTTGCAGACCCACCATGGGAACTAACGATTGGAAGTCCTGAGTTTATACAGTGCTTGCATCTTGTTGGAATTCCAAATCTAGTGTTGACCTATGGTAGACTTTTTTCCTTTCTTTCCGTTTTAGCTTTTGAGATAAGAAAGATGTGCATTTCGTTTTTGCTAACTCCTTCTGTCCCAGGTTTTTTTTCCCCTCTTAAATAGCTGTCATTTCAAGTATGTTCCTTTATGATCTGGGTGCAATAGAAAATACCCACAGTATTCTATGTGAAGCAAGACTGTGCAGGCAGCTGCACAAGGTCACTGCTTTTTTGCAGGATGACGTGATCAGCAGTTCTTGAAGCCCCAACCCCAATAAATCATTTAAGCACACAAATAGTCTTAATCAGTTCTGGGGTCCTTGGCTGATGCTTTGAAGGAGCAAGGTCCTAGGCCAAAAGCTCTCAACTGTGATCTATGGAACAGCCAAGTGGTGGTGGTCCAAGAGCAGAAAGGTCATTGGGAATTGGCTTTGCCTCTGTTTCTTGCTGTTTTAAATGTATAAAAAGACTGCTTTAAAAAATCAGTATTTTCCTTGCTTAGCTTTTCCTGTGAACACTTGCTGTGACAGTCACAGGGATTAAGATTATGACAAATGGGAAGAGGCCTAATAGTGAATGGATCAGGAAGTGGTTTGAGACCATCTCTGAACTAAAATGCGGTCTAGCTGAGGGAAAAGATTTGAGATGTTGCTGAATCATCAGGCATTTGAACAGAACAAGTGAAAGCATGCATTTATGCAAACAGGAAGTGGGCAGGGGTGTTGTAGAGTACTCCTTCCCTGTCCAGCCACTCCTATGTGGTATTTGGTGACATCCACCATGAAAAGACTGGGTTGAAATGGGTGTGAGTATCCTTCCTGTGTTTTGAGGTGGTTTTGTATGAGGCCTGGGTGCTTCTTCAGGGGCTCATGCATTTTTATACCAAGGTGTATAGAAAACATCCACTTGTGCTCACAAAGCAGGATGTCTTTCCCTCTGAGTGAACCCGCAAATACTTTTTCCTTAAACTTAATAAAAAAAAAAATCACTCCCACCCCAGTAACAGTGTTTTAGCTTGGAGGACTTTTAATTGCTCACCTGTGTCTTCTGAGGAAGCAAGCAAGCACGCATGAGTCAGAAGCTGGGATCTGTGCAGCTTGCCTGTTCATGCCTTTTTTTCCCTCAAAGGCAGGGCCAAATTAAGGGATCCTGGCTACCCAACACTGTGCCCGCCCATTCCTGCCTGGGGCCCCTGTTCTGGGACCCCAGCCCTCATCATGATGGCCTGTGAGTGGCCCAGTGCTGGATGGGAGGGTCCTGGGGCCAGAGGCTGCTCTCCACTGGTCTAGGTATGGCTGGTCTGTCCCTGGGAGGTGGGGACGGGGCTGGCTGGTGCACAGCATATCCTCTGATGCAGCCATCTAGGGCAGTGTTTCTCAGCTGGTGTTCTGTGGAGCACTGGTGCTCCACGGACATAGTAAAGGTGTGAACGACACCTCCCCTTCAGTGGGGAGGGAAGGTTGAGTGGGTAGGGGTAAAGGAGTAATGCAGTGAGCCAATGTATGCCGGAGAGATTTAAAATGCCCCAACCACAGCATGGCTTTCTGGCACACATCAACATCTGCTGCTGCCTTGCTTGTTTGCTGTGAATGGGGCATTTTAAATTTCCCACTGCTGTTAAAATAGCTTGGACATAGCTTCCATAATAAGACTTTCTTTGACGAACCTTACTCCAAGAATAGGTGAACTTTGAACATTCAAGTACGAAATTCTTGTTAAAACTTGAGTAATATTTTCAGTTTTAAGTTGCATGCATAATTATTATGTATCTATGTTTTTAGAAATAAATACATCTTATATTCATAAAATTGTGTTTTAAATTTGGTTCCTTGGACCATTTTCACAGGAATGTGTAGTACACAGATATTATAAAGACTGCAGCTGATATATATCAGCTTTTGCAAGAGAGTTTTCATCAGGTGTTCACTGTAAAATAATATCTTTAGGTTTTCCCTGGGCCACTAAAAGTTGAGAAACACTGTTCTAGGGCCATGGGCCCTGGAACATCAGGCCGGAAAGCACACCGGGTGCCAGCCAGCCCTGCCTCCGGAGTGTAGCGAACATGCGCTGACCCCAGAGGCATACCATGTGGACTGGGGTGGAGTGAAAATGCTGTGGAGCCTGGCCTCTGGTTCCAGGGCCCTGCCCTGCCATCAGAGCCCCCGCACCCCTCAAGCCCCTCTGTGGCTGAGCAGGATTGCAGATGGAGGGCCAGGTTGTGCAGGGGCCATACAGGCTAGGTCTCAGGGCTTCAGCCCCTGTAGTCTTTGCTTTGATCTGGCCCTGCTTAAAAGTGTGTTCATTTGATAACTGGGAGTGGGACTCTTTGCTTGTGCCCTTAGATTCTGATATTGCTATACCTGATGAAAAATATCTGAATCTCAGTAGTTCTGTTGCCTGCAGTGAGATGACTTGCAGAATGAGACCCTACTAAATGTGAATCAGGGCACAGGCAACTCATCCTATAGAATATATAAACATGGGTTTCTAAAAGCCCTTATCCTGTTTATCTCTGAGCACCTCCTAAAAAGTGGCTGTTCTTATTTCCCAAATAGGCAGTAGGGCTGATGAAGTTCATCACCTCTTAATTCTGGAAGGGGCCTCATTAAACCTCATTTATTCCAAAAATAAATAAATAAACAAACAGCCACGTCAGTGGTGTGGGTTCAGCTTGCTTCTTTTTTTTAATCTTAGAAATATCAATCATCACTTTAAATTTTTTTCTGATGGGCTCAGTGAAGGAACTAGAACAAGATTCTGATGTCACAGCAGGCTGAAATGTGACAGCATTTTCTTACAGCCCTCAACTAAGTTACAAGAGGTGAATGACTCTTCCCTCTCAAATGGTCTAAAGTTTGAATGAAGGTTTGAATAATTTTCAAGCAGCCTCATGAAATGTCCTCTTGTTCAGTTAATGGCTGGGAAATGGAATTTGGGTCCATGCTATGATGTCACTAAGGGCTTCTGAACCCTTAAAATGCTACAGCAACAGAAGTACAGTGTTTCAGTTTATACATTACCTGCACTGACAGAAGGGATTCACCTGTTGTAAATAGGTAATCCGTTTCTGCAAATGGTGGTAGCTAGATTGATAGAAGAATCCTCTGATGATCTAGTTCTGTCTACAAAGTGACTTAGGCCGCTTACCTATACTGCTTAGCAGATGTGGATTTTTCACAAACCTGAACAATGTTATTAGTCTGATCCGCATTTCTAATGTAGCTCAGGCATAAGGCACAGATCTGCAAAAGGACTTAGGCATAACAATGCCTAACTTTTTAGGTACCTTTTTAGGTACACTGGAGCAATGTGATCCAAAAAGCTTGAGCTACCTAAATTCCCCCGTAGAATGAACGGGTGGAGAGAAGCCTACAAATGGAATTCACAAAAGCCAGCAAACTAAGTAAGGAGACCCCTAAAATAGTTGATGACAGTTATCTATCCTGACTCCCTGTCCATCTTCAGACTTAGGTACCTGATTCGAGGGTATAAGCAAGCACTTCTCTCTTCTTGAGATCCTGCTGTAGCCAGGATTCCCTATCCTGGAGGTAGGCAGTTGAGGCACCTAAGGCATTTCTTGCAAGAAATTCCAGTGGTAGTGATGTTTTTGTTCTCTAGAAGATACTGTAGTGTGAAAAACAACAAAATAATGCTTCATCATCCCTGTTAATTCTAATGTAAAACACAACCATAAAAACCTTCAAATAGAAATCAGTCATTACCTGAGATCTTCTTAATGCATCAGCCCAATTTTGCTATACTGCTCACATTTTAAGATGAATTTTCCAATGAGGGGATAGCATGAACTGCAGCTGCGAAAAGCAGAAGATGTTGTAGAGTACTCTCTGGAGATGTAAAATGACTCCTGAGGCTGGTTATTAAACTGAACAGAACAGCAAGTCACTTTTTGTTCAAGCTAATTACATTAATAAATGCTCCTTTGAAAGCAATGTTCTCAGTATCTTACTAGTCACATTCATTCACTGAGTAGCTCGTTTCCGAAGGGGCAGATGTGTTGTTCTAGTTCAGTAAAACAAACAAGGAGTCATTTCACACAAGCCTAGATGCATTTACAGATGGATACTGCCCACAGACTTTCCAAAACGTGATGAAACCCATGCTTTGGGGCTGTTTGTGAAAGATTGCGGGCAACTGAGAGAAGCAGAAAGGTGAGGGGGTGTGGTTGGTGAGTAAGTGCTGTTCATAAATACTAAAATCAGAAGAGTTCATTTGGATGATCTTGTCTAACCTCCTGCATAGTGCAGGCCAAAGAACCTCAACTGGTAAGTTATGGGATGGATGCACAAGTTATTTCTGAGCTATAACATCTAACATTTACAGCCTCAAGTGTCACCTCCAGCAGCAACACCAAGGAGCTCTGTGATTTATGGAGTTCAGATATTCCTGGAGTTCCATGGTGCTAACAAGCAACCCCATTGCTTTACCCCCTCAGGATGCTCCATTCCAGGTCTACTTTTCTCTGCTCATTAACGCAGGGATGAGTGGAGCCATGAACCAAGCAGCTGTCCATCCTTCTTCAGCTGCTGGGATTGCTTCTTCCTAGGGCATGTCTACACAGCACTTTTATTTCGAAATAACACTTGTTATTTCGAAATAAAATAAATTAGGTCTACATGACGTTTTCTTATTTTGAAAGAACGGACCTCGTCCTTTCGAAATAAGAATCGTCATTTCGAAAAAGTAAAACCTGCCCCCCCTCGAAATGGCTGTTATTTCGGAAGGGATATTTCGAAATAAAGCTGTTCTTTCGAAACAACACTGTGTAGACCTGTTGTTTCGAAAGAGCTGTTTCGAAAGAACAGGTCCAAACGGCTTTATTTCGAAATATCCCTTCCGAAATAACAGCCGTTTGGATTGCAGGCTTTCCCTTAATTCGAATTAACAGTTTGTTAATTCGAATTAACTTATTTCGAAATAACAATGCATGTGTAGACATAGCCCTTGTAAATCCTGTGCTCAGAAATTGGTGGGGAGCAGGACTACAACTGTGCAAAATGTATTTTGGGCATATGCATTCAGAGAAGAGGAGTTGTCCCTTCCTGTTATGTGCACTTGCTGACTTTGATGCATAAAACCCCAGGAAGACAGATACTGCATCTAGCAAGAAGACTCTTGTCTGTCTATTGGATGTATGTATCAGTGTTTCTATTAGACGGTCAGACCTGTTCTGATGGTTATTTGGCCCCTCCAGAGATAGCTCTTTGCAGCCTCGAGGGCCAGGCTCTTTGTTTGAAACTTTACCGGAGCTGAGCTAATTGAGGGTCTGCTCCTCCCCTCCCAATATTTAATAAGCTATCATTCATGTACATAGTGGTAGGCAGGCCATGTGTTAGAACAGGATAATGACAAATGTCTCTCGTTTGTGAGTCTTAGTCCGTGACCAGGGTGCCTGTGTTTGGGGCTATAAATGTCTTTAAGAGAAAGCTGTCACTTCCCAAGAGTGAAAGTAGATAGCCTTACTGCTTGAGAAGATGGTTCTTGTAACGTATGATACTGTAACATTGGAAAGCTGGGCATTCGAGTGCTAAAGCTACAAAATTGATGTGGTCACCAAAGTTACACCAGTGAGTTCTCAATTTGGTTCTTTGTCTGGCATTAATTTTGCTGCGGTCACACCAGATATAATTTTCAAAAGAGTCTGGGCAACTTTAGGCTATGTCTATACTTGAACTGTTACAGTAGAGCAGCTGGAGCTCCAACACCACACATTTCTGTGTAGCCAGTCACAATAGCAATGGGATTCTCACATAACTGTAGTTCCGCCAGCTGCCTGAGAGGTGGTAGCTAGACCCATGGAAGAATTCTTAAATTCAGCTACTGCCGTCTACGTGGGTTTGTGTCAGCTTGACTATCACTTGGGGATGTGGATTTTTTTACACCCTTGAATGACATAGCTAGTTTGACTTGACTTTACAGTGCAGATCTGGTCCTAGACTGATTTCCATTGTGGGTTTTCTTTTTTCCAACGCTATTTAGACATTAAGATTTAGGCATTTAGTGTTTCATTAAAGGGACAGACTCAAATGACCAAATTAATCCCAACAGTAATTCCACCAAATACAATGGAATTACTATATGGATGAATTTGATATGAACTCTTGATTTGTTCGTTGGATCTCCTCCCCTCCCCATTCCTCTTCACCTTAATTGTTGCCTTTGTTGAAAGATCTACTTCTCTTCCCCTTTTGTCACCATTTATTGTGTAAAACAAAAATCTAACTGCTGGTCTTGAGACTTTATTGATAAGTACAAATCATGAAAGATTTTAAACTATTTATTTATTTAAAAACACATTAAAATAATAAAACTTGTTCACTCCACACAGAGTGCAGTTAAATATCAAATCCAGAATGCCCTATTTGATATTTCATCAAAGTCTCACTTAAACTGAAATCTTGGAACATGCGGCAACAAACATTAATCTACTTTTTTCAAACGTTGGAAGGTTTAACATAAAAATGCAAATATCTTTATTGAGAGAAGATCTTTTAACATTCTACCATCAGGTCAACAACCTTACATTCTGTGAATAAGTACTGGCTGATTACAGGGTTAGTGTTGTATTACATTGTGGTTTGTTTATCTCTAAAACAAAACTGCATTCTCTTTTTTTTTTTTTTTAAACCAATAACTTATTTTAAGGAGGGTCCTAACAATTTCTTTTTCAATATCAATGCCATTGATCATATCTACTTTTTATCTGATTGTGACTGTCATAACTGAACAGGTATTGGAGAATAGAAAAGTCAGGTCACTAGCTAATCGGAGAAGAATGGAATTTTCCAGAGCTGTCAAGTTCAGACACAGGATAACATTAACCAATCAAAGCCCTAAGTGCCTACATATGTTTACTTTCACAACATATTTTTGCAATTGTTTGTATCTTTCAGTTTGTACCACATGACTGTTTGGCTTTGAAAATGGAAGTGTCTTTTTTTCCTCCTCTTTGAATGTTTACTGTATGGGTCATAGCAGTTTCTTTAACATGTTTGTGCTTGGAAGGTCAAGGGAGTGTCTTTTTGAATAATACCTGTAAGTGAACTGCTAGTTATTGAGCTCACCAGCTTGATAACATCAATGAGAAGGTTTGTTCTGTATGTCTGTAAGCCAGGCGCTGATTAACAACTTACTTGTAGAGAGCAGGTTATAAGTTAACCACCACAATCATGTTTACTTATTTGATGAAACCAGATCTGGGTGCGTATGAAAATTGTTTAGTCTCTATTCTCATTTGGGGCTAGATTCTAGCACACTTGCATTAAGTGTTCCTTTATTTCTTGATTTTTGTTTTTTAAGGGGACTGCTTTTGAGTAAGGTGTTACTCAGTAGGCAACATCCTGATGCTTTGGAGAAAAGGTATCATGTTCCTAAAAGGGATGTGGTCACTTGTGGAATAAGCATTATTCAGGCCACATCTATACTGACAGCAGTAAATTTGGATGCTGTTAGATCAATCTTTCTGGATCAACCTAGCAGTCGGTTAAGACCCACTAAATTAATCCTGAAAATGATTTAGTAAAACCGCTCCCTCAAGTTGCACAGCACTGCACTGATGGGAACACAGTTCTCATAGGCTTAGTGAAGATGCCATGCTGAAGGAGACTTATGAAATTCACAGGATTTATGCAAGCTGCACCAGGTAGCTTGTGTAACTCTGGTCAACTAACACCAAATTTTGCCAACACTGTACACCTTGCCTCACTGATTATTTGGATCATTCCATTATGTTGGATCATTCTGGTCCAACAGGAGTGAGGGTGGCGGAATCTAGCCTTCAGACACTGGCCTCTCTGATGACTAACAAAGCTGCTAACTAGTGGCAGATGGGAGTGTGAGGTGCAGTGATATAGAAAATTGTTTCTTTTGGGCCCCATCTATAACATCCCAGATAATTTAATAGGGAATTAAATTACAGGATGGGTGCACAGCTTCTTGAAAGATCATACTCAGAGTGGTTATCAGTGGTTCACTTAAGACGAGACAACTGATGTATTGGGTTCCCTCAAGAGTCTGTCCCAGCACTAGCACTAGTCAATATTTTTTACTGATAACTTGGATAGTGGAGTGGAGAGTAAGGAGATAAAACTTTCAGATGACATACAGCTGGTATGGGGTGCAAGCACTTTGGAGGACAATCAGAATTCACAATGACCTTGCCAAATTGAAATTTTGGTCTGGAATCAACAAAGTGAATAAAGATAAGTGAAAACTTAAAGGAAAATCTAATACAAATGGGGAATAAGTAACTAGGTTACAGTACTGCAGAAAAGGATGGAGGGCTATAGTGAATGGCAAAATGAACATGCACTGATAAAGTGATGTAGCTGTAGGAAATGCTATCATTATTCCAGGTTGCATTAATAGGAGAGTCCTTTGGCAAGAAATGGGAGATAATTTATTCTGCTCTGTTCAGCAGTGTTGAGATACTTTGTCTAGTTTTGGCACCACACTTTAAGGAAGTTGTGGATAAACTGGAAAGTTCAGAGGAGAGCAGCAGCAACAAGGTCAGGGTTTCTAAACCTTTTATGAAGAAAGGTTAAAAAAAAATGAAAGAAAACTATGTTTAGGTTTGACAAAAGAAGATTAGTGGGAGTGAACGGGGAACGGCTCAGTCTTCAAATATGTTAAAGGCTGTTATAAAGAGGACAGCAATTTGTTCTCCATGTCTATTGACTGCAGGGCAAGAATTAATTAACAGCAAGGGTGATCTAGGTTTTTCCTCGTAACTATGGGAATTAAGCCCTAGAACGGGTAACCAAGGGAAGTTGTAGAATCCCCATCACTGGAGGTTATAAGAACATGTTAAGGGTGGTCTAAGGATGCTGGTCCAGCTGCCATGTGGGGATGTGGGCTATGTGGTGATGGAGGTGGAGGAACTGGACTGATGACCTCTTGAAGTCCCTTCTAGTCTTACATTTTTGTGATTGTATATAACACCTTTCTGATTTAGGGTTCTATGGAGATTACTCTTAATTACTCTCTAGCACTTCCCATCAGTATTTCAGCCAGTAAGTTTAGTGCCAACACAGCACATTCAGTTCCCCTCTTCCATAGAGGGAACAAAACAAAGTATTCAAGGCATGTGTCCAGTCAAAACTGAAGTGTAAACATGAAGTGCTCACTATGAGCTGTCTCTAATGCTCTACAGACCAAGTTATTTTCAGGAATGACTCAGAATAATCATGTATTTTTAAGCAGTTCAAGGAAATCTATTTGTTTTGTGGCCAGTTTGAAGAAACAGATGAACTTAGTTGAATAAACCAATTATTTGTTCAAATCTATTGATCAAGGTTTTCCCAAGTCCACTCTTTCCCAACACAGCATGTTCACAATTTATTCTGCATACCTAAATCCTGCTTTACACCACAACACACATGCTCTGTAATTCCTCAGATCATATGCTTCCTAGCTGAGCTTCCTCCTAAAAAATGTTACCTTCACCTGGAATGCAGCCACCCAAACCACAGCCTCTTCTCGCTTCCTGCATTCAACTTTTCATACTTTTACCACAATGTGTTCAGTCAAGGCTATTTCTTAAAAGCAGCGTGCTTACTCTCTCCACACTCCTGCAGTTCTCTTCCATTTCCTCTTCCATCATTTTAAATGTCATCTTACAGCTAGGGATGCAGACTAGGCTTCAGGCTCCAAATCTCCCCCAAACCCCAGTGGTGTTTCCAATTCTGATTTGAGCTCATTGATTGCTTGGGCTGGCAGTAGTTTGTCCGAGTTGGGGGGGGGGCGGGGGGGGGCAGAGTGTGAGTGTGTGTGTGTGTGTGTGTGTGTGTGTTTATAAAGAGGGCACAAGGAGCCTCCATACCCTGCACAGGAGACAGGTATAGCTCCTTCTTTGCCCCCACATTGGTCAAACAACCCAAAGGGGGTAAGGGTGGACTTATGACAGACCTACCAGGCATTTGGGGAGGAGATTGTTTGTTTGTGCTAGAGACGCAAGCCTAAAGGGGCACAGTCTAACTCACCGCACCACACAAAGCAGCAGGGCACTTTCTTAGCTTTTATCTCTGGTCTTGCTGACTGCTCAAATGCGGTTTGAAAAATTTGTGCTGCAAAAAGCCTTTAAATATCAATGGCTTATACAAAGTTCTTTCCCTTCAAGGCAGATACCTGCTTTTATGCCCTACAGAAGAGCTAGCTGAACAATCTGGTTTCTGTCTAGCAGTGTGTGATGATAACTGAGAGACACCCCCCCCCCCAATATGAGAGATTTATTTTCATTGTAAACCAAACACTGTCTTAAATTCCTGAAAAGAGGAATAAGAAGTGGAGGCAAAATGATGTCTTATGATATCAGATTTCATAGTCTAGGTGGAGTTGGGCTGAGTCAGCACTGATAGTGGGCAATATCTAGCAAATGTGACTGTTGGTGGCATTTCTCCTGTCTTTAGGCACATCCTCCTTCCTAAATACTGGGCTGGAGTGCTGTATACTGTCACTGTTAGGTGCATATCACCTTGCAAATGGTTCCGGTTCTGTAGTGGGTGGTGAAATCTCTGTATGTAGTGTGGTGAACATATTCATTTGGGAAATCACTTGAGACCCTTTCAGGAAAAGGAAGACTAAACTGAGTCTATTTTTATACACAGCTCTTAATCTGCCATGGCAGTATCCAACATTCATGCTAACACACCAGGCTAACATGTATGCAAGAAGGGATGATATTTGTGGGACAGTATTGGGCTCCATCTGCAGGGATCAGCCAAGATAGTTGCTAGGAAGGAGCAGTCCACAAGAGTGATAAATTCTTTGGGGAAGGAACTATTTGTTTGCTTGGCTTATGTAGTGCCTAGCAAAATGGGTCTCTGACCCATAAGAGGGATCCCTAGGTGCTGCAGCAATAGATGGGCTGCTTCCCTATCTGCTGACCCATGGGACTTGGCAGATGTAGTTGAGAGAGTAGATTTCCCACTTAATGGGACACTCTCTGTATATCCTCTCCCCAAATGTCTGGAAGTGTGGGGAAAAATTGTTTCTTGAGGCTAATTCACTTCTTGGGCTCTGCTTGAACACCATTTCCCACAAGACCAGTGACTAAGGGCCATCTGTGTCTCTAAATATTTTGTGGAAAAAGATATTCCATTAATCTTAGACCCACATTGTGCAAATTGCATGAATGCCCACACTGTTTGAATCTAAACTACTGCACTGATTTGCTGAAACAGCCTGACTCGATCCTATGACTTATACTTCCCTGCATTTATTTTCCTCCCATTCTGTAAGTTCTTCATCTTCAAGCAGCTGGTGAAATGGGATTTGCTCCCATTGAAGCTCATGTGATGAATAAATTTTAGTCTTTTAAATGTGCCACAGGACACCTCATTTGTTTTTGCTGAACCAGACTGACACGACTATCCCTTTGGAGCTTGTCAAACTGCAATTGTGCATGCAGTCGTCTTGGTCACATGAGCATGTAATAGTGGCATTTTTTCCTTTGGTGCAGGTTTTGTATATCGAGAAGCCATGTCAGACTCTTCTGAGTTGAAAAATTTAACATTTTTTCTCCCCACTCAGTATCACTCTTGGCATTTCTTTGCCTTATAACAAACCATGTTTCTCATGCCAGAGTTCTTTCCACATAGCGAAACTGAAATTGCTGCAGGTGTTCTGATTACTAGGGGAGTCAAAGGAGGAGGCCATACTTCAAATGGACATCCCTACAGCACTTTCATATCTAACTGTTACCCGGTCTGTGATCAGCAGTGTTGAATTTCCCAAGGGGCTAGAAGACCAAAAGGAGGAGACCACTACCTCTGTCCTCGTTAAATATACGTGGCCTTTGTTGTAATGGATAGCCTCACAATCTTCAATATGCTGTCTCACAAAATCCTGTGAACAAGGGCAAAGCAAACATCCCCATTTTGCATCTGGGGAACTGCGGCCACAGGAAACAATCTCTCCCTAGCAGAATTGCTGAAAGTTGAGCGTGATGTCTGTGGTGAGGTGGGAATTGAAACCATGTCTCTGAAGTCAGAATCCCACCCCTACAAGCTTAACCACGCATTCTTCCTCCTTAGAAATAGCAAAATTCCTACAAAAGGGGTTACCGAAATATCCTCTTATACTAGGATCCAACCCTTTGTGGTCAGTGGGAAGTGGGGGCAGTCAGCACCACATACAAGGCAACCACAACCTTGCAGGTCCTGTTTATCTTGGGATACTTACGTTCTTTCTAGTATGCTTTTTTTCAGTGAAGTTGGGAGGCTTCAGTCAGTGCGGATTCTGAACTGACTTTCCTCATAGGAGCAGAGTCATACTAGAAAAACAGACTCATGAGAAAATGGTAAAGATGGCTATATTTGTCGTATCTAAACAAATAATTCTTCCTCTCAAATTTTTTTTCTCAGGCTCTAGACACCTCTGCCCAAATATAGCAAACCTATTAGCAGAACACCAAATTCCCCCATTCCTCAGGTTTTAGTCCCCACTAATGCTCACACAGCAAACAGATATGCTATGCAGTGTGCCTTGAACACCAACAGAACTGAGATACTCTAGACTGGAGGACACCTTGTTCCAAAGCTCAATTGTGCCACGGATTAGCTGTGAGCAAGAAAAGGGTCAAAGGTAGAAGCAAAGAAGAGTAGCTGCAGGAGATCACTCCTCGTGTTTGATAAATATAGTGTTAAGGGGTACTGAAATTTTTAATCCTTTAAATGTGCAGAAGATAGAATAGGAATGACTCATGCAAGGACTGCTGTCATCTCTTGACCCATCCTTGCAGGCAATGGGCCAATTAGTCTGCTAATCATTACTAGCTTGTTGTTTTTCACATTGTTGGTTCATTTTTTTTGGTTTGCTTCCATCAATGGTAATCAAGAAAAATATTCCCCTTCCCCCAAGCTGACATTGTGATGGTTCAAGTGCCAGAGGACAATTTGTTTTCTTGTTTGACTTAAACAGAAGTAGAACTTGTTGTTATACTCACAAATCTTTACTGCTGCTGTAGCAGTAGACTGCCGCTCTCTGCCTAAGCAATGTTCATGCTGTGATTGTGGGGCCGATCATAGAAGTAGGGTCACAGAACTCCTGAGTGTGTTGTGTTTTAGGTCCATAAGAACAGACCCCCAATGCTTAGCACTCCCACGTGGTGCCAAATTTTCCATAAATGTTTGGGTCTTCTCTGCCCAAATGAAGGCCATGTTTTCAGACCTCTGCATCCAAAACATTGAGCTCCTCTAATAAATTATCCACTTGATGTGGTGCTTAATTTGGAACAGAGCTCTTTTTTTGTGAATCAGGCCCTCTTTGCAGATGCTAGTGGTCATGCAGATCCAGTTCCTAAAGCCTTGATTTGGATCAGGCTTTTAAGATCAAGCCAAAACACTGTCTTACTTTAGGGAAAGCTTTTTACCCCCTTCCTTGCCTTCTTCATCTGTAGATTGAAAGTAATATTTATTTATTTATTTACCTGCTTCACAGAGGTGGCATTAGAACTCATTGGTTGGTGTCTAAAAATATATACAAGGCATAGGCACTATAACATATGAAGACTACAGGAATGATTTTTCAGCCCTATCTAGAGCCCACAAAAATTTTAAGACTAAAACTTTTCATGCCTACTGTTGGCCAAGAAGTGGACTCTATAAACACAGTTGAGTTTTGCTATCCTAGACAGGAGAATCTTTTTAATTAAGATTTTAGATTTCTTTCCACTAATTTGGGTCACATAGTTTATGGTGCAAAATTCTACCGATGTACACCACACCATACATAGCAGCACTTCCAGTTCAGTTATGGTGATGTAGACTAGAGAACTTTGTTTTTTATAACCAATTTAACTCATGACTGGGAGGAGGTAAAGGGAGGTGCCCATAAGGTGGTTGACCAAGGGGCTTGACTATTAATTTGATATGTTAGCCATGCCAAATCTGTAAGAACTTCATGAGCGTGTTTATTTTCAATTCCACAACTGGAGTGGTCATCCTCTGCTTTTGCGTGCATTTTTTTGTATACACAGCTGACTGTGTGGACTCCACCTTCATACACCAGTTAGCTGATTCCAGCAAGATCATGTAACAAATTTGCATCTACTGTTGCATTTGGAGTAGGTTTCATATACCTTACAGCTGAACTAGCTTTGTCCCTCATTCCTGTACAATGCATTGTGATGGTAATCAGGAGCCCAGGACTCTGAGTCACCTTATTACTCCCCTGTCTCCAGTGAGGGGAAGACTTGCTTGTGTTTAAGTAGATATCAGAGCCTAGACACCACCAGTCTGTTGGCCCAGAGAAGAGTGCTTGGAAGGTTCTGCCGGCCATTATTTTGTCTTGCAGGTTAACAGTAGATGTACCCTAGTCCCAAACTACTTTGAAGAATTCCCCTATGGTATGCAGCCCTTTATTCACAGAACACTCATATAAATACCAGGACTGCTACTACCAAGGGAAGAGCATACATAACAGCTTGCATGATTCAACTTCAGATCAGCTTATTGTGTAACACCACAACTCTTAAGGGTATGTCTACACTGAAAGCTCTAAGTCAACTTAACAAGATTGACTATGTTGACTTAGTCAACCTTGTTAAGTCAACTTAGAGCATCCACAGTCCAAACTCCTGTAGAGTGCCCATGTCCACACTGGCAGCTGCTAGGTCAATTTAATGCTTAAGTCTACCTTATTAAGATGATTTAATAAGGTCAATGTAAGGGCTATGCCCAATCTACACTGGCTTAAGTTGACTTTATAAGGTCGACTTAAGCGTTAAGTTGACCTTAAGTGGTGGTGGTGTTAAGTTGACTTAAGGAAGCGCTTAAGTCGACTGAATAAATTCCCAATGCAGACAGAGCTTTCCTTAAGTCAAGTTAAGGAAGGTTAAGTCGACCTATGGCTCCAGTGTGGACATACCCTGAGACATGTTTACAGCAAAAAGCGCAATAAGGTTCCAGAGATAGTGAGAAAAGCTAATGGAATCAAAAGTTGTATATAAAACAAAATCATAACATATTTTCCAGAAACTAATTTAACTGTCTAAAGAAGCCCTATCTTACCTAATGTATTTTGCAGCATTTTCCACTGATGTAGGCAGGATACCATTTTTATAAATATAAACACACTGCCCATTTATGGCCTAGCCACAGGATAAAGGGGTATCATCTTTGTCTTCTGTTTGCATCCACAAAGGTCATTACCTGTACTCCAAAGATCAGCAGCACACAGGAAAATAAGCTACAGGGGTATCCTGACTCAATTTCTCATCCCCCTGTTGACTTTGGCTGTACATTGACATTCAGTGTGTTGGCCTCCAAATTAAACATTGTAAGCTAAGAGAGACAGGTGAATAAACATCTTTTGTCTGACACAAAACCTGTTTAACTGCCTTGATGGAGACTCTGAACACATTTGTAGTATACATACCTCCTTATGTGTTATCTCTGTTCTTTTCACAGCTACTTCAATGACCAGAGTGACCTTGACTTTCATTTGACTTCACATGCCATTGGTGAACCAGAATGTACAGATCAGGATATTCTTGTAGATCGCTTGCAAATTGACATTGAGGCATTCTTTGGTCAGCAGACATGCTCCAGCATTAGTATTAAAAAGTAAAAAAATTTTATGACTTCAGGGCCTGACTTGGAGATCAGCCTTGTGCTGCCCCAGGCTTTTTTTTGTGTGCATGCTTGTGTAGCATTAATGTTGCTTGGACAACCAAACCTAGTTGTGGTCCCAAATAAAATACTTGAATGCCCACGATATGTTAATTGTACTTGCAACTAAATAGGTGCAAATTATATCTGCAGTTTTTAAAAAGGTGAAAGCCTGGCTCTATGAAAGTTAATGGGAGATTTGCCATTGACTTCCATGGAGCTACAATTTCATGCCTTGCCTGGAATCTTCTAAAATAGCAATACTGGCATTCACCCCATAATCAAAAAAGAAAAACAAAGGATCATAAGTCATTTTCTTTTCTTTTCCTGCAGACAGAGGACTAACTCAAAAATGTCACTGTAAGTTAACTAAGCTCCACACAGTAGGCTGTGAAGCAAGACCTTGGTGCCTTGATGTTACTTGGGGAGCTTGCCAGCTACTTTCCATTTGCACTGAGCAGGCACTCTCATACCAGAAACAGGCTAGTATTCTACTAGTTATTTCCTATTTTCTAGATCCTAAGTGTATCATTCTCTTGTAATTTTCCACAGGGTTAATAGTCCTTGGTTCAAGAAGATTGTGTACAAGTTGGTACTAGATTCCCCCCACCCCCTCCCTATCCTTAAGTCTCTAAACTTTTGACAGTAATAAAGGGCTGCCAGGTGTGTTGTGAGGTTCTAATAATCTCGACTCCACTGGGTTCCTCTATTAATTCAGTTTCATTGCTAATTATGCTATATTTTTGCTAAGCTTTTTGACCGTACATAATATTTACTTGATGTTGTGATATCAAAAGGAGTTGCTAAAATATGCCATTCATGAACTGTAGGCCATTATTTGTTAACTCATTTGGGATCCCATGATGAGCAAACATTTTATTCTGTGTGAGCAACAGTTGAATTTCAGGTATTGGAGAAGTAGTCTAGAAATAAGAGAGATTTTTCTCTGTTTAATAGATGTGAACCAGTCAGCTTTGATTTGCTGTAACAGTCTGACCTGATCCTATGACTTATACTTCCCTACATTTATTTTCCTCCCATTTGTAAGTTCCCCATCTTCAAAGCATCTGACAAAGTGGAACGTTCTCCCATGAAAGCTCATGCGATAAATAAATTTGAGTCTTTAAAAGGGTCACCGGATTCGTTGCTTGTTTTGCTGAACCAGACTCACTCAGCTACTCATTTGAAACTAGTCAGGATTTGGAATCTCATGTGATTTCAAATATTGGTCTTGCATTGTGTGTCCTACAGGAGCTGCAGATTTCACACTTAACCTTGGGCCTCTTTTTTTAAAATCATGCACTTTTCCTTTCCACAGTTATTTTCTTACATTACAGGACAGAGTAAAAGAAACTAGAATTTCAACCACATATTTTGATTTTTAGGTTGTATGTGGGGAGAAGAACATACTCCCTGAAGACTTTATCTATTGAAAGTCCATTATGTGAGTGAAGAGTAAAATTAAGCCTGTGTTTTGAGGATTATGAGATAAAAGAGCTGTGTTCCTTCCAAGGCATTACATGCTATACTACACTGGTAGACATGTGAGACAGAACAAAAAGTACAGTTTCTTGGATGGTCAGTTTAGATGTTTCCTAGCTATCCTACAGTCCCAGCTAAGTGATTACTTCAGTAGTCTTCACAGTTAACATCACTGTGAGCAGTCAATGACAAAAAGTTGAAACTGATTCTCCTCTCACTTAGTGGAATTATTTTTGATTTACATTTGTGTAAATGAAATTGGAACCAGTGCCATGGATTTATTGTAGTTAGTTAAAAGGGTATTTAAGCCTTCCTTCACCATTGCCTTGTATCTTGTGCAGTTATTTACACCTGAGGAAAACATCATACAGATTTGATAGCTTTTTGCACATGGTCAAATGACTGCACAAGATGCTCAGCCTATCAGTATGCATGGCACAAAGTTAGAATCCAGTAAAGGACATGGTCTGGCTATGTGTATTACAGTGGTGTGATTTCTAATGTATGTTGTTTTGCTCACTTTTTGGTCCAGGTAGATGCTACTCATGCACACAGTGTATTTTAATACAGTATTGTGTTGAAATGCTTGCAGGAACTTTTAGTGCGCACCAGCAATGACTACATAGACCAATTAGTACAGAACACATTTCCATGCTTTAGAAACTGGTCCACTTTGGTATACAGCACCACTCAATGTACCAAAGCCCCCTTGGTCTTTACAACAGTTTCTCTCCCACGTTTGAGTTGCTGAACTAAATTCTACCTTTGCATTACACATACGACCGCAGGATTACATGAATATAAGAGGATACAATTCATTTTATTCTTTCTTTTGTTCATAACTGTCTTGTTTCTGTCCAAGTACATCTTCTACATGTTTATTTTCTTTATAATCTGTAGTTACCTCTGGGAATCAGCACTGAACTACAACATAAGCTTCATTTCATGGTACAAAACATAGCCGGAATTCTTTCCTTACAATATTCTGGACATGCTTCTGTTAGCAATACTGAAACTTAGTGTTACCAGTGTGTCCTTACACTGCAAATACCATGAAAATAGTAGTCTCTTGATTATTTTGATTCATATTCACCTCCTGCTTATATGCAAACTGAACATGAATTGGGAGTTTTTTAAAAATATCCAAACTCAGACCCATAAAAGAAGGTCAGACCTGGGCAGATAGTGTATGGGCTGCCACATACAAGCAAAACAGGGTGAGTTTCAAACTCCATGATGAATTTCCTGCTTTTCTGAGAGCTTACCTCAGACATTTCATGTTTCTTTCTGGAGTTATTTTGCGGTTCAATATATTTAAATTTAGGAAAAAAAAACCACGTGTTTCAGCATGCTAAGTTGGTTCAGGCTGGACACACCTTTGTTTTGTCAGGTGCTCATATGTCAACTGAATTAAACCCTCCATCACACCAGCCCTGTGAGACATGGTTCAAGATGCTTCCCATGCTGGATTTCACATTGCCTCTGGAATCCCAGGAAAAACACTTTAAAAAAAAAATTCTCACCAAATAAATCACTTTGAATTTTACTGTAATGGGATGCTGGGGCTTCCTTATGAGACTGTATTTCTGTATATTGCCATTTCTCTGGCATTCGGTGACAAGTACGGCAGAATTTCCTGCTGACAGTTAATCAAGGAGTTTGTGGATGTTTGGAATGCTGGCATAAGTCTGCTTTTCTTCTGATTTTCATAAATATTTATAGACATCACAAGACTGTCTTGTTACTGTCTTTGCTACGTGCAATGTATGTTATGGTGAATAAACTTGGCTATGCTCTATTTAAATGGTTTGTGACTAAGTGCCTTTCTAAGGTGTGCTTGTCTGTAGTTCCCACGCTCTGAAAAGGAAATGAACTGGTACACAAGAGATTATTGTTACAGTCATATCATTCTTCACTTCTCCTCTTGAACTGTTTTTTAAATTCTGCTTATAGCAGCTCTGAAAATGAGGGAGCAGTGTGAGTTTCCTGACAGTGTTTTCGTTCCAGCATGCTGGAGGCTGGGCAAAGCAGTGGCAGATGAATTTCGCAGTTGAAATGGACTCCATTTGATGCAGTAAATTTTATTACACAATACTGTTGTTAATGTGCAGTTCTGATGCCTCACCAGAGTAATCCAAAAGTCACTGTACAGACATAGAAAAAACTTCTGTACAGAAGATACGGTTGTATTTCAGCTATAGTTGTTATGAAGGTGGTGCAAAGCTTATCTTCAGATACCAAGATTCTGAGCTGACCATGTACTGATCTGGTCCTCTGCTATAAATTTCAGCAGTTTGTTAGTATGTGTCTTTCACTCAAAGAATTTAATCAAAGAATTGTTGCAATTGGTATTAACCGATACTCCATTATTTTGAAACATCAAATTCATCCCACGCCATGAAGTATTCATTTTGATTGTATGCGTTTTTCCCTCTGCCCTAATCTCTGCATGTTCCCTCACTATTTTGACTATAAACTCTCAGGGCAAGGTCTCCATCTTCCCAGGTCATTTGGGCAGTACCTAGCATACCATGGGATCGACAAATACAAGTATATAACCAGGATTTTCAAAAGTCATTTTTCAGGGGCCCAACTTAATATATCTGTGGCGGGTCTGGCTTTCAGAAAGTACTGAGCTCCTATCACCTGAAAAACTCTTTGTCTAGCGCCTCAAACAGAGGTATCCAAAATTTCTAGCCACTCTAAAATTTTGGCTTATAAAATAACTCTATTAGAATCTCCTTACCATTCTGGAAGCTCATCAGTACTGCTGGAGAGTTATTGTTCCAGTAGAACTGATTGCTAGACTTTTGTAAATTAAATGACTTTGGGACTAGATCTATAACTACAGAGCATCTGGATCAAGGACTAAGGATATATTCCCTCCTGACCCCCATTTTTTTAAACATGCGGGTAGATTGTGGTCTGTGTGCACCTCCTCAGTAGCCAAACAGTTGTGAATTCCTCAATATTCTGAGTGACTCTTACTTTGAGGGCTTGTCTACACAGAGGTGGGGATCGGGGGAGGGATTGTAATTGCATTTTAGGCTGTTGAATTACAGAAGACAAAGGTGAGTTATCACAGCAAATTGCTTACTTGTGTTCTCATGTCCCCATTGCTCACATTAATTCCCGAAATGCATAACACTCTGGGTAGTAGGTGCAGGGGCTTGTGGAGAGGCAGTCGTCTTCCATTCACTCCCCCCACCTTCTCTAAAGAAAGAAGGACGAGGAAACACTTTCCTTGCTGTTTCTCTGCAACAGGCACAACAGAGAGGCACAGTGTTGCATGCAGAGAGAGGAATCAACTGAAAACTTCCCAGGGCTGCAGGTTGGAGGTGGGGGGGGGCACTTTTGCTATGGTAAGGCAGACTGGAGAAATAGGAAGAACAAAATTAGCGCTGCTCTCTGACTACACAGACCTAAATTTGAACTATAGGTTTTTACCATAGTATTATGTCACTTGCAGAGATGGTGTTATCAGGTCGAATTGCAGAACCATTTAATTTAAACTTAATGCTCTGACTGTGGAGAGACAGGCTGCAGAAGGTCAAGGTAAGCAGCATTATGTCGAACTTCACTGTCAGTGTAGACTAGGGCTCTGAATATATTCCTGAATTCTGGCAGTCATATAATAGACTGGTGCCCATAGATGACTGACTTCTTCTAAGGGAATATGCATGGAGGTCATTTTCTAAAGGGCTTTCCTCTGATAATCAAAGCAAAATGCTCCTATAAACAGGCTCCATCTGTCTCCTGTGTAGGATGGTAGAAGTATAGTTCTAATTTAAATCCAGTTAGTTGTTACCTCTCTGTGACATTCCCCTACTTGAATCTGGTCTGGTTTGCTGCTGTGCCTCCCTGATTGCTTGCTCCTGAACCCTGATGTACCCTGCTTTGCTACACCAGGAACTTCCATCTTGCAGGGATCAGGGCCCTTCCAAGATCACTGCAAGATCATGTACAATGAATACGTCAGTTTTACAAAGAAACCGAAATGCCAACAACTTTTGTTCTTTTACACACTCTAATGTCCACACAGCTTTAGGTAAAATAAACACCAGTTTATTGATTAAAACATCCTTTTTTAAAGGAGTATATAGCAAATCAACACACAATCAATTAATTAACCTGGCAGTAAATAACCACTACCAAATAAAATATAAAACACATTCTAACTTACAGTTCACTGTAGTAAGCTATTCTCTATCTTACCCATGCGGGTGGCAGCTGGTGTTCTTGAAGCTTAGCCTTCCAGGCCATTGTGGATAGGTTTAGTTCTTGCTTGTAGCTGGAGATGTTTCAAGATGGATAGAGTCCTGCAAATCCGCAGATATCTGCATTATATCTGCATCCGTGGATACAACACAGATATCCGTGGACCTTTTCTTGCGGATGCAGGTCAGATACGGATCCACTTATCTGTATCAATGCAGGGCTCTAAAGATGGAGTTTCTCTGGCAAAAAATCTCTTAGTACAAAGTGTGACTCTTTCTTCTCCTCCTCCAGGTGATTCCCTTTGTTCAGAAAAGTCAGGATATCTCCCTTCTCCAGCCAAGGTGCTGCAGACAGTTAGCTAGTCCATTATGATTCATAGTTTCTCTGGATGTGTTTTTGCAGTGCTGACTGTTAACATGCTGGGAGGCAGCTCTGCTTGTCTGTCTCCCATCCCCAGTCATGTGAAATGCATGGAAAGTTGTTTACATCTGTACACATACATGATGTTGCGGGAAAAATGACAATAACACAGAGCTTATGAACATTCAAAAAAGGAGCCTTGCATGGCATATTTTGCATTAAACCACATAATTACATGGCAAAAGTGAACAAGACAGTTACATAACTCATACCCTCGGAGTGCATCCTGTGACACACCCTCACTAAAGAAGTTTTAGATCAGCACTGAATTTGAATTTCATCATTTCTTTACTGTAGATGCAACCTGCTTTGCTTTGTCTTTCTCATGCATATACTGATGATAGGTTGCTACTCCTGACACAACAAGTAAACCAGGCAATTCTTGTTCCATTTTACAAATTGTGATATCTTTCAGTAAAATCTAGCCTCTTAATTCTTTTTAATGAATTGGCAGTGAGGGAAGGAGTTTGTCACCATGGTGTAACTAGTATTGCAGTGATCATCTGAATTTTAGTAAATCAGGAAGCTAGTATCTGGCATTAGTAACATGACAAAGGATCATTTGGAGGGGGAAAACCAATATAGTTCATATGAAGCAGTTGGTAAAAGCAGTCTAATCTGAAGGGGCCCAGAGCTGAAACCCTGCAGGAGGCAGCCTTTTGCGGCTTCTGTACCAAACAACTGAAATAAAGCACCTGTTCCATTGAAAAGCATACCATTTATGCCTTTTCACCCTTTCCTTCATGATTGTTTTGAGGACAAAATGTGCTAGAACAGAGGGATTCAGAATACATCTAAAACCAAAGTCTGTCTGTCTTTCCCTTATTCAATGAACTGGAAATATGCCAGCATCCACCATCTTCATCTGTCTGAGTCAGAACTAAAGTCCATCTGCTTGCTGTCTTTGATGCAATCCATTCACCGCTTCCCTTTAGGTCTCTTTGCTACCACCCTCTCCTTCCATGCTATCTTTTGCAGTCCTCTTCATTCATCCTCTGCTAGTGTCTGAATTAGTGAAGTTGTGCCTCCTGGATTTCATTAGTCATATCAGGGACTTTGACTTGCATTCTAATACTTTTCACTTCAAAAATCTGTCTCTTCATATAACTCTTCTTTTACAGCACAAAGACACCCCACTCAAACACCTGTAGGCATTGAACTTTCCATCTATCATTTCTTCTTCTATATGCAGCACTCTGGTATGCACCACTGCTGGACTTTTAGTCTGTGTGGTATACATTAGTTATACAATACCATGAAATGTTCTGCATTCTTCCAGGACTCCCTAACCTGGACTGTGTCTAATATTCAAGCTTGCAACCTTCTGTGACCCCAGTGTTAAGGTACTTGAACTGGTCAGTCTACTTTAGTCTCACTTTGACTAATTTACCTGTGGCATCTCCACTGACTCCCATGATGTTAGTTTTAGACACGCTTATTTTCATCCCATGCCAGTTTAGCTGGTCAAGTCACTCATTTACTATTTCCTCTGAGTCTTCTTTTGAGGATGCCCTTATTGCTCTTATTTGCATATAGTAACTTCTAATCTTTTCCTAGCGGGGTCTACCTGCTGACATAATCCATAATAAATATAATAAGCAGCTGCAGTGCCATCTGACTTCCACTTAAAAAGGACTTATCATTCCACAATATTTGGATCACTAGTTTGGATGATCTGTGTAGGGCATTCACCAGAGTTACTAAATCCTCAGACACCCCGTATTTCCTGAGCAGTGAACTATATTGTTTGAAATGTAACAGAACTACTTCTTATCACCAAATACATCCAAATTAGTTAAAAACATAAACTATAGTGACTGGACGCTTCCAACAAAACACCACTTTTATCTCTTAGAATTCAAAATGGTACTACACAAGAACCAAAACCAGAGAGACAAAGCAGGCTGCTCCCAAAGACAGAAAAGCACAATGCAACCCATCTGATTCTAGGTTGGCTTTATGACTGAAAATCCAGCTTCTAGGCTATCCTGCAGAACCCAATAGCCTTCAAGTAGGCCCAGAAAACATCTTGAAGCTTAGAGAACTTATAATTTTAATTGTTTGCAAGATGCTCCATTGCTGTTCTTCTCTAGGTCTCTCATGTTAATCAGAACAGCTGATCAACTCAGAGTTAAGGCCAATCTGCCTTTGACTCTTGTGGAACTTCTTGCATAAGTCTGCAGGTTCAACTCCCAGATCCACACCTAACAGCTCAGTGTTAGTTCAGTATGTGATGTTCCCCTGGCACTCCTCAAGGGAAAAAAAGTGCTATCAGGATATTTAATAAGACCTCTCATGATGGAATCCTGGACTGGAAAATCTCCTTTATTCTTAACCCATTGTATTACAAGTGAAAAGAATACCTGGTGTGTATGATAGGCCACTGAGATGCATGCATTGTGGAGAGAGCAAATATTCTGCACTTCAAAAACATAATTTTTAGAGCACCTAGCATAGTAATGCATACTATTATTAATCAACAGGGTGCAGCAAAAATATGTAGTCTGAATCACAGATGAGTGGAAGAAGGCACAGAAATGGACCACTTTGATCTAGTTATTTATAGTTACCAATAGGACCTGTCACTTAGGTATTCACAGCCATGCTGAAATATGGTGGATAAAGCTATCATAATAGAAAATGAATAGAAACTGATATTTTTCTTACAAGAAATGACATGAAAATGTAAGTTCACAAATTTCTCCATATCACTTTGTATTTTCAATCCCAGATGGTACCTATTTCATTGGGTTTTAAATATTTTTATCAAATGGGATGGTTTTGTTTAGCCTCTGGTCATTGTATTAAAAAGCCCCAACTTTGTATAAAAAAGTGAGTCACAAAAACTATTACAAATTTAAATTAAAAAGTTAGGTGCTGAATAATTAATAGTACAGGGGTGGGTTTTCTTCCAGTTTCCAAATTCTCTGCTTTGGGCTAGTGTTTACCTGAAAAAAGAAGCAGTAAACCAAATAACTAAACAAATCTCTCTTGCTTTCTATCAGAGATTTTAAGTATTCTAGAGTAACCGGTATTCATCACTGTAGCTCCAATGAAGTCAATGCTGATTTACATTTGCTGAGGATCTAGCCTTTTGAGTTTCTCCTCCTAGATGGGTACCAAGTGTGTATATATATAAAATATAAGTTCCAAAGGGGGAGCCATGTTAGTCTGGTTCAGCTTAAAAAAAAAAAAAAAAAAAAAAAGTCCTGTGGCACTTAAAGACTAATAGATTTATTGCATGGGCTTTTGCGGGAGAAAATCCCACTTCGTCAGATGCTTTGAAGATGCGAAAACTTACAGAGTGTGAGGAAATAAATGCAGGGAAGTGTAAGTCATGGGACCAGGTCACACTGTAACAGCAAATCAAAGCCATTGTAAAGATTCAAACACTGGGGAACAGCATATAGAGGAAGATAAGGTCAAATCACCTGTTGTAATGAGAGAAAAATTCAAAGTCCCTATTAAGCCCTGAAGCAATGCAATCAAATTTGCAAATAGATTCGAGCTCTGCAGCTTCTCTTTGAAGCTTTGATCTGGTATTCATCTGCCTGAGCACTGCAATTAGTAAATCATCAAAGGAGTGATCAGGAAGATTGACACATGGTCTCACTTTTCCAGATCCTGGCCTTATCCTTAGGTTGGTGTAGGAACAAGGAACATACACAACTATATAAACGTGTGTGTGAAAGCTAGACTGAAACCTCAGAGAAAATCAGGACATTATCCTCAACCTTTTTAAAAATGAACTGGGCAGAAATGCATTTTGCACACTAAATCCTGGTTAGACTGATTATGAATTGCTAAGAAAACCAGAATGTAAACCAGAGGTGGCTTTTGGGGTAAATGAAGCAGGCGGTCGCCTAGGGCTCCGAGCAGTCAGGGGGTCCCATAGTGGTCACCTGCTTCACTTGCGCTTGCAGAGTGGTGGAGGAGCAGGGGGCTGCAGACTGCTAGGGCCAGAATTTGCACCACCTCTCCACCTGGCTGGTGCCTCTGCAGCCGGGGCAGAGCAGCACTCCCTGGGTGCACCCAGCCTGCCGTGCCTCTCCAGAGGGAGGGAGGAGAGCTTTGGGCCACAGAGCTGAGGCTTGCCGGGACTGGGAGTGGGGCCCTGGAGCAACCCTTTTCAAAGAGTTTGGGCCACTTCACCCCTGGCAACCCCATCCCTGAATGGACATGGCAGCCTCTATTCAGGCCTGGGGTGGCTGAGGGTGAAGTGGCCCGAACTCTTGGGAGCAGGCCGCTCCACGGCCCCACTCCCGGCAAGCTGCAGCTCCAGGCCTGCCGCTCTCCTCCCTCCCCCTGGGGAGGCATGTCCGGTTGCAGGCAGGCAGGCAGGGAGTACCACTCTGAGCCCCCCTGCAGAGGCGCCAGGCGGGCAGGCATGCGATGCAGCCTCTGGCCCTGGCAGCCCGCAGCCCCCCCACTCCCCCACCATAGGAGCTGGGACTGGGGAGGCGGTTAGGGTAGCTGTGGGGGCCCGGTGCCCCAGTGAGGGCAGCAGTGGGGACCTATAGGAGGTCCCATAAAGGGCCTTTGCCTAGGGCCCCCAACTGAGTAAGGCCGCTTCTGATGTAAACCAACTAGGCCATTCTGAAGTCAACCTTAAGATTAATAAGAACAGTATATAAAATCACTTTGCATAAAGCAATTCTGAGTACAGCAGTTATATAAATATGCTTTTGTTTCTCTTACAAAAATATTCTACCATAGCAAGGCTGAAATAATGCACCAACATGAATAAGTGAAGATCAAGAAGCTAAGGGACATTCTTAGAGTCTGAATCTGAGAGCTACTGAGTACCTACAACTCCCATTGGCTTCAAAAAGTACCACAGTGATGGACATCATATATGAAGACAGATGGGAAGAATAATGATCCTGTTACTAATTCATGTGAGCAGAAATTGGCAAACCTGTATTCAGTTTCTGTCTCTGCCATAGATTCAAATCTTGGGCATGTCTCTTAACCTCTGTGCTTCAGTTCTAAGTCTGTAAAATAAGAAGAATAATATTTCTCTGCCTCACAGGGGTGTTGTAAAGATGAATTTGTTAACGATTATGCAGAATTCAGATACTACATTAATAGGGCCTATAGTTGTACTTGGACAATATTGTGATGAGGCTCATAGTAATTTAGCTAAAGAAATGTCTGTGGAACTCTTGTACTTTTTGTTGGAAATACGCTGTTTCCTAGGGATGAAAGATAAAGTATGAATTATACCTCCATTAGAATATAAGACTTACAGGTTTCCCCTGTAAGTGATGAAAACTCTTATTATATGGAACAGACCAAGGAAGGCACAGTGAGAAAAGGCTGCGGATTGCAAAATTAGCCTTGGCAGCCAATAAATATGAGCATTGAGAGAGAAGAGAATAAGACTAAATTTCGTGGGAAAATGTGGAGGTGTTAAAGGAAGTATGGAGTTTCTGTAAGAAAGAACGTCTAGAAACAAGAATGAAGTGGTAAATGGTTGTATTGGGACTAACATAAGGGCAGTTTGGAATGCTAACTTATTGGACCTTCATGCTTCTTTACTTGATTCATCTGTGGTTCCCTCTAAGGAAATTCATTGGAGGTTAGAAAAAAAAGTAGTGGTCTTAAGAGAATGTTAAATGAAACCTCTCACTCCTTTTTCATCACCAGATCTCAAATATTATTCATGTGGGGAGAAATTCAGTTGTCTGGAACTTCCGTTCACAGAAAAACTGAAATTTAATACTTTCAGAGTTAATCTAGGGGTTTTTTTGCCTGAAACATTGCTATTGCTTGGTTTGTATTCTCTATCCAGCCCTGGATTTGATATGACCTGCATATAATTGCCTTGTATACAAACAAGTATCATTTAGTTATACAGTGTGATATATGTTACGGAACTTTGCAAAAGAATCAGAAGACATAGACTCTGTCTTGAGAATTTTATAAGTAAAACCAGTAATAAGAATCCCTAGTTCCTTCTTATCTCTGTGCTTTGGAGATCACAAAGTACTTTCCAAGAAATGGCAATATTATTATCCCCATTTTCAGATAGGGAAACTGAGTTAATGGATGAAGTGACTTGCCCAAGTTCATCTAGCAACCAAGTAGCAGAGCTGGAATGAGAACCCATGTCTCTTGCATCTTAGGCTGTGCTTTCTTTCCTAGGTGACATGGCATCCTTTCTTAAGTGGATT
Organism: Podocnemis expansa; assembly: GCA_007922195.1. Taxonomy (NCBI): domain Eukaryota; kingdom Metazoa; phylum Chordata; order Testudines; family Podocnemididae; genus Podocnemis; species Podocnemis expansa. The sequence continues at coordinate 27,224,922 of ML682004.1, read as the reverse complement.
GCTGTACTGGGGTTTAGGAGAAGAGGAATGGGGAGAAAAACAGGGAGTGGACTGAAGGGTTACTGCTCTCAGGCTCAAGTTCTATAAGATGCTGCACACAGTTTACACTTACTCAATTCAGAGGTGATGGGGGTCAGCAGACATAGGGGAAGTCAGCATCTTCCATACTTATGTCCCTGAGGGGAAGTTATTTACTTACTACAAAGATCTGGACTGTGTCCTGACCCATGCAAGCATGTTTAGAGTGGGAAAGGAACACATGGGCCTCTAAAATTTCTCAAAAAGATCACGCACGTCTTGCTTCCTTGATCTCAAGGGAGTTCAGGGTCAACAACCTTGTGCAACTTCAAGGATGCCTGTTGTCCCAAAGAAGATGGGACAATGAACCACCTTCCTGGCTAGTCAGAACAGCTTGAGCATACTGGGGGAACTGACTATACAACTGGATTCCCTATGCCCTGGAAAGCTGTACCTTCATAAGCCACAGTCTCTTCTTCAGTTCCTATTGGGATAGTGCTGCTCTATGCTCACTCCTACACTGTGGGGTTCATGGTGTGGTAATAACTGGTATTTCATTTTTTTGTGGTTTACTATAAGTCAATGGGATTCTTTGAACTAAATTTTCAGGGAGCTGGCACCAGCAAGTATAGGAAATGTTTGCCTTTGGAGCACATCCTGTAAAGGAAAGTACAAAGGAGTGTATTGAGGATAAGGCCAAGATATTGTAACCATCGTGGAATTTACAGAAGTACCTGAGGTGTATTCTGCCCAAAGGCTGCAAGTCCACTATACCAGAAGAAGTGCCTGGAAGTTCCAGCAGTAGAAGAACAGTCACTATCTGCTGCTCAGAATTAGATCCGCTTTCTACACAATGATGAGACAAACAGATTTGGTAGCAGCTTGCTACTGTCTAGCAATGTATTAGCACTAGGGTTCCTCCTTGGGTTGTGGCCAAATTGAGCTTCAGAGAAGATGAGTAAAATGAGGAGGAGGAGGCTGCTAATCTTCTGGATGGCATAAGAGCTGACCAATTAAAAGTAATTTAGTATGTAGGCCACAAGTTAGTTTACTTCACAGGACACAGAAGCAAGTCTTGCATAGATGAAAGAACAGGATCATGTGGCTGGCAGCTTCCATTTGCTCTCTCAACTCTTGTGTATGTGCATGGAGTGTTCCCAGTGTTAAACTGTCATATATGTATATGATTTATAAAGATCTGTCATGACGTCAAGTCTGCCTTGTGTTTTTGGACGTTCCAGTTCAGTATGTGATGAGAGAGATGGCTGCAAGGTACAAAATTAGGATCTGGAATGCCACCCAGAACTTGGCGTATACTCCATATAAAAACACAGCTTTCACAATTCCAAATTATTTGGCTTTGGATTCCTCTGAAATTAATTCAGTTAAAAAGCTGTCTTTCTGAAAGAAAGATTTAGATATGATAAATCTCATGGAAATCTGTTAGGGTACAGCAGTTCTGCCTGCTGGCCTGCAGAGATTAACAAGTTATTATCCGTCTCACAAGTAATGTGGATCAAATTTAAACTTTTACCAAATACATATCAACTACTATTTCTAGAATGAGTTCTATATTTATCTCATCTTTTGAATGACTCCCAGTGGAAATATAGATCATGGATGTTTATGAAATCCTTAGAGGATCCAGTAGAGTGCAAAAGAGGGGAGGGGTGAAGTTTTTTGGCATTGTTCATAGATGTTTTGATAGTGAAGTAGTTTGCTTCCTAGATTGTTCACTGATATATATGTTTGGGTTTTTTTTAGTTTGCAGTTACTGATTATTGACTGTTAGATCTTGTTCTTTTTTTATTCACAATGGGAACTACTAGGGTCAACAGCAATAACGGTTTTTAAAAGTTGTGACCTTCCAAATGTGCACAAACTAGTCTTCAGTACCAATCAACAGAACATATAGAATTAACGTAACTGTGTCAACTTAACTCTTAGGGTTTTCAAAAAACCACTCTATCACCACTTCATATTACATGGGTGAAAAGAGAAGGGCTTAGTTCTGTGGTGTCATCGTGAAACTGTTGATGCGGTTTTAATGGGAGACTATGGAGTTAGTTTTCCGACATCTCTGCCCCCCCAGTCCTAGGTCCATCTATTAAGAGGATTGTTGCGTTTTTTAATGCATGTGGGAGGGAGGTGGAGGAGGTGATGAGTGGGAGTGGCTAGAGCTGGGGCATAAGAGAGGAGGTTATGATTCCTTCTAGACTTCAAATCTATGAGAAGATGATAAAGGACGATCTCAGCTCATCACCTTCATCATCATGGGCTATCTTCTGAGTTGTCTTGGCACCAAGGCGGAGGCATTAGTAGAAAAAGTCATTGGGATTTTGTCCCATGAAAGCTCATGCAATAAATATATTTGTTAATATTTAAGTGCCACAGGACTCCTTGTTAGTTTGTTTTAATAATACAATAATTCCTTACTTGTTGAATGATACAGCAGAAGAGCCATGATCTATGAGTGCAAAGCAACTAGTGTCTATCAGCCATTGCTTAGTCTTCTGGTCCCAAGATCAGTGACATGTAGTTCTGATTAGGGAATGTTTAGGGAATGGTATTGCAATATTAACTTATTTTCACTTTATTTGTTTTAAAACCAGAATTTTCATTTAGTGAGAAGGAAATAAATGATTAGCTATGGATAAAAACCAGGAACCTGGCTGTGAATCAGGTACTTTGCCAACTGACCTAGCTAGAAAAAATAGAGCTTCATTGCCAAGGAAAAAGCAGCTCATTTATGAAAATGGCAAGTAAGGGATGGGGATGGAGTGAAGTACAAAATGTGGGTGCCAAGTGAAACTTTGGCCAGCATGTAAATAACACCTTAAAACTGATTTGCAACCAATTTTAGCCTTTGATAGAGTCAGCTGTTACTTTGATCATAACTTAAATATTGTCTTTGCTTCTTCCCCACCTCCCTGTCCCCAAAAGAAAAAAGACAGAGGAAATTCCTTGATTTTTTAAAAAATTAATTACATATAGAACACTTGGTTAGTCAAACACAGCTTTATACTATATTCTGAAGGTGAGAAAATTCAGGATTAAAATGTGCTAATAAAACCCACCCATCCTGTGAATTACCATACAGGTTTTATTTTTGGTTTAAAAATTCTGATTTTTTAATAATATATGGGAAACAGTTCCACTAATTAGCATTAATTAATAGTGAGGAAATATCTTGTGAATTATTGAATTTTGTTCAGTCAAATGACCTAAGTGGCCTGACTTCAGCATCTGGCCTCTACTTTTGATAGACCAAAGCTAATCCTGGTGGGTTTTGCAGTGAAAGCTCTAACACTTTTATACATGTAGGTACTAGGACTGATATACTGGCCCTAGGGCAAATCTACCTTTGTCATCAATGGGACCAGGATTTCACCCTTGAATTTTCATAGCATGTGTCTGCATCTGCCATATTCAGGCATTTGAATATATATGTTTTCATACAGATTAAGGCTATACTTACTTATTTAATCCTCTTCGTACCTAAATGGTACATAAGGTGTCTACTAGAGACCTCCACTGCTGTTGATTGGCTGCATGTTCAGTGATGTTGTTCCAGGTTAGACCCTGCTCTTTCATTTCTTTTTTCTACTGTTCTTTGCCAGGTTTCTATTGGGCGGCCACGTTTTCTTTTGCCATCAGCTATCCAACGGAAGGCCATTTTTGGTGGTGCTCCTGGTTGCATTCTGCACACATGCCCTAACCATTTCCATCTTCTCTTCTTAATTATAACGGCCAAACTTGCGCAGCTAGTTTTAATGAGAAGTTCTTCATTGGTGATTCTGTTTGGCCAGAATATCTGTAAATTTTTTTCCTAGACATTTATTTTGGAAGGTCTCTAGTTTCTTCCTTATATTTACCGATACCTTCCATCATTCGCTCCCATAGAGTAGAACCGAGAGGACATTGCTTCTGTAAATTCTTAGTTTTGTATTCTTGCTTAGAACCTTTGATTTCCAGATTTCTTTTAGCATAGCAAAGGCTTGATTTGCTTTGTTGGTTCGGTTCTTCACATCCTTTTCAGTATCTCCATCAGCTGTTACTAGGCTGCCAAGGTAGGTAAATGCTAGGACTTTTTCAACTTCTTTATTGTCGATTGTGATGGGATCTATTGACTTGCTGTTCTGTCTCATTTCTTTTGTTTTACCTATGTTTACTTTCAGTCCTATTGTTTGTGCAGTTGCATTTAGTTTGTCTATCTTCTCTTGTGCATCCTTGTGTTGGCTGGATAGTATAACAATGTCATCTGCATAATCTAAGTCTTCTAGTGCTGAGGTGATTGTCCAGTGGATTTCTCTTCTTTTATCTTTTGTTGTTTCTTTCATAAGCCAATCCATGGCCAGAATGAATAGAAATGGTGACAGAATACATCTTTGCTTAACACTGGTTGTGATGTTGAAGCTGTCTGTTAGCCTGTTGTTACTACACACCACCTGGCAGTGAAAATCTGCGTACTAAGTTCTTATTACATTTACTATTTTCTTCGGTATTCCATAGTGGTGCATGATTTTCCATAGCGATTCTTGGTATAGGGTATCAAAGGCTTTGTCAAAGTCTGAACATGGCAAAGAGCATGCTATTCCATTCCACGCTGTGTTCTATTATCTGCCTTAAGGTAAATATCTGATCACTGCACAACTTCCCTTTTCTAAAAGCTGCTTGTTCTTGCCTAATGATGTTGTCAGAAGTTGCACTGAGTCTTTTCAAAATGATTCGGTTGAAGATTTTGCTGGTTTGAGGTAGCAAAGTTATGCCTCGCCAGTTATTACAGTCTCCCAGGTCACCTCTCTTTTTGGTAGTTTGAAGATTATTTCTTTCTTCCATTCTTTTGGTGTTTCTTCTGTATCCCATATTTTCTGGAAGATCTTGCAGAGAAGGTTTGGGATTTCTTCAACCTCCACCTTCAACATTTCGGGGCAGATCCCATTGTATCCTGGGGCCTTACCATTTTTTTGCTGTTTGATGGCTTCTTTTGCTTCTGTTACTGTGATGGGGCTGAGGTTAATGTCTAGATCTTCTTCACTTTCTGGAATATTAGCCAGTACTAGTGGATCTGTCCGGTTGAGCAACTGCTCAAAATATTCCTTCCATCTCTCTGCTTTCTTGCTTTCTTCTGTGATGATGCTCCCATCTAGTGCTTTTAGGGGTAGATCTTGGCTGGTATGCCTATATCCCATTAAACTTTTGGTGATTTTTGTAGACCCTGTTTTTAGGTCTTGTCTTACTGCCGCTTCTTCCGCTTTTGTAGCAAGGTTCTCTATGAACTTTCTTTTATCCCTTCTGGCACTCTTCTTTACTTCTTTATCTTTCTGGGAGTATTTCTTTACCATCTCCTCTTTTAAGTGGGGTGACTTTGTGCTAAGCAGATGGTGTTTTATTTCCTTTCTCCCCTCAATTATCTTCCATGTCTCCAGGGAGATCCAGCTCTCTTTTTCTGATTTTCTGTAGCCTAATGTATTCTCAGCTGCTTGTTTCACTGCTTGGTTAAAGTTGCTACTCCCTGATGGATCACCACCTTGCTGCGGTCAGGGGGCTTGCGTGTCTCAGTGACCCCTAGAGCTACGCCGACTAGAGTCTTAACTCCTGGCAGGGTCACCCATGTTGGACAGATTGAGGGGTAGAGTCCAGACATAGTTCGATCCACCGGTCCTCCTGGTATTAGGGGGTTAGGCAAAGGGCTAACAACCCATTCCCATAAAAAGAAGTCATGTTATGGAAAACTGAAACTAGAGACAAAGCTGCAATCGGTGACGGGGGAGAAGTGGACTAGGTAACTGGCTTTATGGTGGCTGGAGGCCAAAGCCATAGGGACACTTCCAGCCTGATAGCTGACCCGCTCTTACTGAAGAAAATCATCACCATTGGGTGCTGGAATGTAAGAACACTTTATCAAACAGGAAGGTTGGCAGAAGTTCAGCAAGAATTGCATCAATACAAACTTGACTTTCTTGGCATTACAGAATCACGCTGGACAGGCAAAGGAATGAGAACTCTTGCAAATGGTGACCTCATACTGTGGTCGAGAAGAGATGATGATCATCATAGGCAGGGCATTGCAATGATCATTCCACAATATCAAAAGGACACTTTGCTTGAGTGGAAACCAATTAGTGAATGCCTGCTGTATACCAGACACAACTCCAGGTTCATCAAACTCTCAATCCTGATTTGCTGTGCACCAACTGAAGAAGCAGATGAAGAAGACAAAGAAAACTTTTACAACAGTTTGCAAGCAGCAATGGAAAGTATCCCCACTCATGATGTAGTAATAGTACAGGGAGATTTCAATGCAAGAGTAGGAAACAAGAATGAAGGAAGAGGAAAAACTATGGGGAGGGAAGGAATAGGGGAAATAACAGACAATGGCAGCAGACTGTGTGATTTCTGCGAAGAAAATGACCTAGTAATAGGAGGAACAATTTTTCCACATAAGAAAATACACAAATTGACATGGAAGTCACCTGATGGCAAAACAGAGAGCCAGATTGACCACATCATCATAAATGATAAATGGAGACACACACTCCAAGATGTTAGAGTGAAAAGGAGGGCAGATGTAGGCAGCGATCATAACCTACTAATTGGCAAACTCACCTTAAAATTAAGGAAATTTAAAGCAGGGGAAAGAAAACATCCTAGATTTGACACAGATAAGCTTAAAGTCCAAATGATCCAACAGGAATTTGCCATCTCCCTGAAAAATAATTTCTGTATCCTGCAAGATGACACCCAAATGACAATTAGCAACTTTAAGGCTAGAAGAGGCCAGCAAATCATCTATTCCAACCTACAGCATATCATAGGCAATTGAATTTCACCCAGATACTACTTTGCTGAGCCCAAAGACATTAGTCAGATTAACTTCTTTAAAGCAAGTCATTAAGATTTTAAACTGTGTGCCAGAACAGAGCAGGCTCGCTCCCACCAGTTCCCAGGGCCCCAGGAATGACAGTGAATTGATGAGGTGAAATTCCCAGTGATTCCAGGAAGCTAACTGTGTGTTAGGCTACAAAGGAAATTGGAAAACCACCTAATGTCCTTGGCTGGGCAGAAATTCCTTCTCAGTCCCAAATCTGGTGTTTAATATGTCCTTGAACACATGAGCAAGACATGCCACTCAAGTGTCTAGAAAAAGGATTCTCTATACCATTTTAAAATACCAGTTCACTTCCTCTGTTGTTCTGGACAATCTATAGTGCTTCAGAGGAAAGCAGCAGCCACAAGACTACCACAAGGCACCTTAAGGGAAAATAATTCCTACCTGACCCATGACTGTGACTGTCTGAAGCCTTGGAGCATGAGGTTTATACAATCATTAAATTAATACAGAGCCATATGTGCTATAAGCATATTGAGAGCAATTCAGACAAGTCTGTCCTCCTGTGACCATTGAAGGACGGGGATTAGTAGAGGGATTTACAGACTTCAAGGCTAGAAGAAAGCCATGACCATCCAGCCACGCATTCTGTATGCACAAACGATAGTATTTTTGTCCCAGGGGTGAAAATAAAGCATATTTTAAAAGAAATCTAATAGTGGCTTTAAGATGTCAAGTGAATCTATCACCTTCCCTGGTAAACTGCTGCAGTGGTTAATTGCCTTTGCTAGAAAATAATATATCAAAGTTGAATTTGTCCGACTTCAGCTTCCAGCTATTGGATCTTGTTATGCCTTTTTCAGCAAGGCTGGGAAAGCCCACCCTCATCAGATATCTTTGCCATGTGTAAGTACCTAGATAAAATGATCTCTCATATTTCTACATCACTCTTGAAGTGCAGACACTAGAACTGGACGTTGTGTTCAACTAATATTCTTATTGATTTTGAGTACAGAGTCATGATCACTACTCTGCAACTACTTGCCTCTCCCATTTTCGTACATCCAAAGGTCACATTAGCCCTTTTTTTGCACAGCATTGCAACTGAGGCTTGTGCTGTGATAATTAGCTACACACAGAGACTTTCTAGTCTTCTGTTGATCAATGCTCAGAATACAGTGCAAATATATTCATTTTTTACTTTTCCTGAACTGATGTGACATTGTGATGCTATAGTCAAACTCACAGTTGCATTAAAAGCTACAGCTAGTTATTTAGTTCTCAATTACCAAACTGTAAAAATGCTTAGTCAGGCCATAGGGAAGAATTTGATAAAATGGTACTTAAGGAGAAAGCTTGTATTGGGCCTCATTTAAATAAATCAGCCATAAGCATGGGTAGCAGACTTGAGATCATGGTGATACAGCAGTAATGGTTGACGAAGTACTTTAATTTCTAAAGGTTTATTTTAATTTTTTTTTTAATTTACCATTTGGGTAGAAGCATCTGATGCTTGTTCTCTTCCAAACTGTAATTGCTTGCAGGAAACTCTTCTTGACTAAAATTCCATGGATCCACTATTGAGGGATCAGAGCAGGGGGTGAAAGTAATTTGCTTCAGTTAAATTTTTTTTTTTTTTAGTTTACAGAGTTTCTTGCACAAGATTGGAAAAATGTGACTTCTATGGAATGGTGGTACAGTAAAATATGGACTGCCTTTGCAATGGAAAAGCTTTTCCATCAAGTACTTACAGAAGAGAAGCACCGTATTTAGAAATTTGATCACTCTTTTTTTCCCTTGCTCAGAGGTATAGAGTACTCTAGTCCTCAAGCCAGAATCTTTAGCCCAGTTCTTTGAATAGGAATCTGATCTGGAATGAGTAATATAAAGTGTAGTATGTTAATGGTTTATTTTAATTTTGTGTTAATAAAATGTGTTTAAAAAAATAAGTCTGGTGCTCAGATAGCTCCAGCTGCAAACTTCACAGATATTCCCAGAAGGATGAGTGCCTTTGACTGGTTGAAGGAATGTGCTACACAAGAAGCCCTCATTTTATCCCAGTAGATCCAAATCCCCATTCTAATTTGGCCACTGTTTAAATTCATTCTCCTCTCCCCTTTGGGGAGGTAGAGAAGCCCAGGAAGAACCTTCCTGAGCTAGCAGTCACAGCCAGATGTTACACAGTTGCAAGGCATGATAAAACACACAAAGTTTCCCAATAGTGCATTGCTCCTGCATGCCAGCTTATATGTAAGAGAGTCAGAACCTGGACACTGTTAGTGTTGCTCTGTTTTTAACAAGAAGGGAGTTCATATTAATTATAAACAAAGACAAGAAATAATATAAACAATATTCCCATCCCAGACTTATAAGTAAACAGAATAAGCCTGGTCTTACTATTGTAACAGTCATTTTTCCTTGTCCTGTCACCACCAATGTGGCTCATGACCGTCACTTGTCACATGATGTGGAACATCTGACCATAGCTCTTGTAGGGGGATAACAACTTGTCTTTGTGTCCTGTAAGTTACCTATCCATGCTTCTCTGCATCTCAATGATAGGAATATGAAGAATAATTATAACTTCAGTAGTGCAATTTAGTTTGTTACCAAGAACCCAAAATATCTGGAAATGCTGCAAACTTGCTAGAATATTACTTGTGGAAATAACTAGGAAGCAGGGCTGGATAATCAAAGGGGCTTCAGGGGCTTGAGTCCTGGGTTCTGGCCAAAAAGGGGGCCCAGGGTTCCCACCCTTAAAATCCCTGATAATCTGGCACCCACCCAGCTCAGCGCTGGCAGGCCCTGGAGCAGGAGACCAGGCTCTGTGCTTTGCCCTGCCCTCTGGGTCAACTTGTCTGTTCCTGGGGGCAGGATGGGACGACCCCTGTTTGCTCCATCTCCCTGGCAGACTGGCCAGAGTGTAGCTGGGGTGGGAGCTCCCTTTGGCCCCAGCTCCCCCCCAAATGATGGGAAGGCAGGAGCCAGCCCATGCAGTGGGGAGGGGGGGCTGCCAGGAGCGGACCCTGGGTCTATTAATCTGGCCCTGTCAGGAAGTGCCAAAACTAGCCCAGGGTTCTCCCCTCACTAGTGACATGCATCGCATCTATTTTAAAGCACTCTCTACCATTCATAGAAAAATCCTTGTATGCTCACATATATACTTTTCTCTGTGGATGAAAGATACCAAATGTTCTGCAGCTGGCTTCTTTAAATGCATTCATTTCTCAATGGGGAATTTGACAAATTAAATATAGCTGAATTACACTTCTGTCTGAAGATGCCAACATCAGTTATTTTGTACCCAGACTTTCTTTTTATAGGGTTTTTTTTAAAGCTGTCTTAATGACTCTGGAGTCTATAAAAACAAATGACCACAAATTACTTTTACAATTGGCTTTTTACTGCTTTAATGACCCTATTAGAAAAGTGTCAGATCTTTTTGAAATAGAGCATTTGAACCATCCAGAAAACACATTGCCTAACTCATGGGGAATTCAAAAAACATAATGAAAAGTGGTTTTTTTTGCAAAGCAGTTATAAGCGACATGTTGGTTTTATGCCCAGCATTATGATGTGGGGCTCAATAACACGTTGTCTTAACTCAGTTCGTTGATCCATCAGATGTGGAAATCTTTGCTTCAGAAGGCAGGACAAACAAGTCAATGATACATAGGAAACAAATGATTAGGGATGCGTTCACAGCCAGGTGACTGATATTGATCCACAGGGGACCTAAAGTCTAGCCCCAGTGCACAGCCTGGGTCAAATGGACTGCTAACCTAGGGAGGTTAGGGGTGGTGTGACTCAAGGAGGAAGAGCTTTAGGGTACCCTAGTTGCTATTGCAGCTTGAGGCCTGCAACAGCATCAGCAGCTGCTGCTCATATTGACAAGGGAGGCTTATTTCAGAGATCCCTAGTACAGGTGCCATTATCCTAGGGCACAGGTGCAGCTGTAGAGCTGTGTGGGTTCCCAACGTCCCACTCTACCTTTCTATGTGTGGCCTTATCCAGAGTCCATTGAAGTAAATGTAGAGGCTCCAGTTGGGATGAAGCCCTGGTGCAATGAAACCGCAGCTGCTCTATTACACTTCGGGTCTTCTGTGACTGAGGAAAGGTATGGTGTGTGGCATGCTTTATAGTATTTTTGGAGAGCTTAATCACAATGACTTGCTATTACTTTAAAATAGATCTATTTCTGCATTAGGGTTGCAGAATTAAAAGTGGCAGCTGGCATGCTTGAAAATGCAGGGCTAAACATGACAGTGGAGAGAGAGTGTGTTTAACATACTTATCTTCCTTTGCCTTCCACCTTCAAGTTCCAGAGCTCTATTCCCTGGGTCCTGTTTTTGCTTTGGCTCACAGAAGTTTTTATAAAGTCAAATTCCCTAATGCAAAATGACTGCAATTTTCCATTATACCAATTTTAAACTGACTGTGTAAGTACAAGGCAAGACCAGACCACTCAGGGATGATCTAAGAAACACAAGCCTCTTTTTCTCACTCAGATCCAAATTATGCAGTCAGAGACTCAGCCAAACTCAAAGAAGCAAGATGAGCCAGATGTTGAGTGTATAGGGCTTTGTTTGCCAACATCCAAGTCTCCCGTGAACATCTCATTGCAGCTAGGATTGCTTTATCAACTGCCATTCTTCTTCATGTTGGCTTATTCAAATTTACAGCTTCTAAAATGAGAGAGGGGAAAAAAGAGCCCACAATGATTCACACAGAAAGTGTTTACATTGTTTTGCAGCTGTATCTGACATAGCCATAAAAACAATAAATAACCAGCTGATTCTGCCTAATGCTAGCTAGAGAAATATTTCTCAACACACTTTTTCATTAGCTGTGCTCCAGTGATTATAAAGTGGATCCTTTGCTATGTGTTGTGTGTGTTGGCTTTATGATTGTTCCAGGAAGATAATATTTACACACATATCTAGGGAGCCATTCTCCTACTGAAGTCATTGGCGTATAAGTATGTGTGGGAAAAAAGACACTCAAATTATAGTTGATTTTAAAAAATAATCCTAAAATCAGTGCTTTATTATTTTCCTGCTTTGAAGGAATTAAATATTTTTAACCTTTATTGCAGCATAAACTCCCCTGACTGGTTTTAACAATTGGCATTTTTCTGTTTTTCTTGCAAGGGGAGGTATATGCAGTGTAACAGAAATGGATTCAAACAGTGAGTAACCTGCAGCTTCTGATTCACTTGCTGCCTCCACTGCAAACAAGTGAGTCAGACGTTCCGATGTCCCAAATGACAGCAGGTACACAACTCAAAAACATCCCATCTTTTATAATTTTAGCCATTGTGTCAAGCATGGCAAATTGTTCCAGCTTCCTTGCTTTGTGTTAAGCTGTGTTTAGGCAGGTAGCAATGAAATACAGCCTGAGTGGAGTACCACACTTAGGCCTGATTCATTTCCTGTGACATCTCAGTCTCATCCTATACTACTAATGTACTTTTATTAACCTTAGTGGTGTTATTCCTGGAGTTAAATTCTGTGCCACCTGTGAGGTAGAGCACAGCACGTGCAAGCCAAAAGAAGGAGAGGTGGAGGGGACAAGGTCACATCTTTTGTGACCTGGATTCTGCTTGTGCTGGGGCTGATGTGACTTCCCATGTAAGACTGGAATTTCAAAAGGGTTCATGGCCCACAGCTGAAGTCAGGTTTGTAAAAGAGTTCAGTCAGTGGGTACAAGCAGGGTGGGACTGAAAAGCAAAAAAGGCATTTCTGTGTTGCTCCTTTCAGTTGTAAGGGACTTTTGAGCTAGGGCAAACACTTGTCTGCTTATCGGAAGAATGTGAAAACAGGAGTGGGAGTCTAGGGACTCGTCTACACTGCCACACGATTTCAGCAGCAATCGAAGGAAGATGAGCAAGGTGCTTAAAATTCCTTGCATATCTCCCTCTGTCTTCTACTTACTGCATAGTCTTCAGTAGCCTGAACCAGAGGGAAATCCCTTCCCTCTTCCTCAGTGCTGCTACTCCTGTGCTGGTGGTCTGTCAGCACTGGCTTCCTGAGCAGCTGAGCAGGTCTTCACAGAACCAGTCAGTCATTCAGGGGGATTGATCTGACAATGATGAATTTGCCACCATCAGTGAAGAGAAGCCCCAGGAGTAGTGGGAGTCCAGTAGGAATGGGAAACTAGGGGTCTTTTAGTCACTAGAGTTGGTCACCGATAGACCAGTGTTGTGCCAGCACAACTGACAAAGGATGGGCGCTTGCATCTCTGCATAGCTACTGCCCCTTTCCTACCTGCAAGTCCCCCTTCTGCCTAAGGGCACTTACCACACAGTTGCATTGCTCCCTGTCACTCAAATTCTCCAATGATTATCTGTTTCTGCATCTTAGTCAATAAGGAATCCAAGAAGGAAAGAAAAAACACTGTCTTTCTGGACATGTATCCAGTGTTCCAGCAGAAGAGCAAGAAGAACTCAAGCAGATCTGCTCAACACCCTGAATCTCTGCCTTTCCTGGCTGGCAAAAGTCAGTGTGGAATGCCTCTGGCTATTGCAGATAGTGTAGGTTAGTTGCCAGCAATACTCCAGAAATGGGGTGGTTTGGCATGTGTTGGAAAAACAATCACCAAGACTCTTCATCTAAATCATCAAAGCTATCTGTGAGCACCTACACAAGCTGCACTCACCTAAAACACTTAAGCTAACCGTCCCAGAGAAGAAGTTTCAAAGAATTAGGGCAGATTCTTCTTGGTAGTGGGTTAGGGTTCTAGAGTTCAGTCCTGTGAGAAATACCTTCTTGTGAGACTGGGAAAAATCAGTAAATGGTATAAGATGCATCTCTTTGTGCAAGCTTTTTACTAAATGCCAGCTGCAAAGTAAATGTTTACTGCCTTTCCTCTAGAAAGTGTTACGTGGATTCTGGGAGTTTTACTTATAATCTATACCATGTAAAGTACACTCAGATGACTCAAGAATGCCATTATGAACTGCATTTATGAAACAAAATTAGAGAGATCACCAATGAATATATTTAAAATCTTACTAGAAAACATATTCCATATTCTACTCTCTTCTTCTCTCTTTAGGATTCCAGTAAGGAACACAAGCAGTGTGCAGGGGATTAAAACCTCAAACTCATAATTTGAATTTCCAATGAACTTTATCTCTCTCAGATCACCATGTATTCCTCAATACCTGCTACCATGCATCTTTTCCATACTGCTCAAATCACTTCTTTTAGAAATGCATTCTTCCCTCTCTTACATTTCAACATAAACTTCAGCTGGTACTTGACTTGTATTCTTGCCATAGTACATGCCTCTTCTTCTGCGTTCAAAGGCAGCTTGCAAAACAGATGCCACTTTTACACTGAGAGTGTCCATGGGTAGCTAGAGGAGCAAATTCATATTTTGAGATCAATAGCAGACTATATTTTTCAGATATCAAGTAGATACTCAAGAGCTGCTTTCACACTGAGTTATGTGAAGCATGTCCAAGACTTATGCTGCTGCTCAAGCATGCGCACAGGAGTGATCATCTTCTACAAGTGTTGAAATGCCAACTGTAGTCACAGGACTAGTACATTTATTTTCTCGTTTCATAGCTGCATATACCTGTCCCAACCAGTGATGAAGCTGATCCCCACAATTGTCACTATCTTACACAAAGCAGCAGCAGAAAATACGTACACAAAAAGCCATTTTCGCAGTTGCAGCTAAGACGGGATAGGCAATCCCCAGCATGTGTTCTGACAGTGGCACCCGAACCCATTCAGAGTGGCACGCAGCACCCTCTGCAGTACCACAGAAATTGCCACTCCTTCCACCAAAAGCCACTCTTACCAGCTTTCTTTGGGTGCAGCTGGGACACAAGAGGTACCCCCCATGCCTATGCCTCCATGTGACACAGAAGAAAGCTGCCTGGAGTGGCTCCTCTCTGTAGTGTGATGCTCCCCAAAGAAGCCACTCTGGGCAACTTCTTTCTGCAGCATGTCTGGGAACCCCTGAAAGGAGCCACCTCTTTTCATGGCATGCCTGGTGACCCCCTGTCTCCAGGCACACCACCAACCTGAGCCATTCTGGGCGACTTCTTTATGTGGCATGCTTGGGAAGCCCTCCCACTCCAGCTGTGACTGCTGCTGAATTTTCAGGCAGCTGCCACATTTTTTCAGCAGAGGGGGCCACCAGCACCAGATGAGGGTTGAAGAGGAAGAACTGGCACAGGGGTTGGCAAAGGGTGCTGACCCCTGAGCTAAGACTTGTTCCATACAGTGAGGTCTGTGGTCTATCATTAGGAGGTTCATTAGGCCCTCTTTTGTACGTCCATGCCTGTTTCATTTTAGTGATGCTTTATCGAAATTCAGTTAATTGCCAGTGAACATATAATTATGGGTGCTATAACATCTGAAAATGTAAATTAAGACTAAAAAGTAGTTGAAGCCTAATGCAGTTAAGGTGCTACTTCTGTATGTTGAGGTGGGATTATCAGAAGCACATATGTGATTTAGGAGCTCAACAAATGCTGGACTTCCAATGGACTCCCTGCACTGTCATGTGGACACTTCTGAAAATCTCACCCTGAATCCTTATTACATATAGAAAATAACAGTGAAATACACTGGTTGCAAAGGTAAGTACTCAAAAGTTAGCAAATGCCAGAATTAAGGTTGTCCATGCAACAATAGTTTTCAAAGGTTCATAACCTGGCCAAAGTTTTGAAGAGATTGTCACAGGGGATTGGAAGAAGGCACATCTTTGACACCATGGCAATGACCAAGGCAAATTTCAAGTTCCCCGGTGAAAATCATGAATTAGTTTCTCAGTGAAAAAGTTGTAAGAACTTTTTTAAATGGGACAGAAGAAAACACAACTTTCTTCTGTTTTGTTGTGAGAAATGGTTGAATTGTCTTTGCTATAGTTTAACAGGCATTTGCCTTAGGCATATTTTTTCTAACACTGAAAAATTGTATCATGAATGGTTAGTTTGGAAAAGTTATAAACAACTGAAATTAGGCCATTTAAAATTGGCAGTGTAGGGCAATCTTAACTATAGGGTGGGCTACCAAATCTGCCTATAATATCAATGTGAGTTACAAAATAATGCAATCTATAGTTTAGAAAATCAAAGATGTTCTCAATATACCTGCTTCTGAAAACAACCTGTCAGGACTTCTATTTCATGTAGTAAATAGAATGTAGCATTTCCTGTTCCTCCTTCATATTGTATAAATGTGGTATTGTCACAATAAAATTATAGAATGCATAACTGCATTCCATCTGATCCTTTTTGCTGAAAAAGGTTTGGAAACCATGCAAGTTTCTTTAGAAAGAATATTGTCCTGGACATGGAAATATTTCTTCAGCACCTCTAAAAAAGCATCCAGTCAATAAAGGTAATTTACAGTTAAAGGAGGAAATTACTGATGTTGGCTTGTGTTGGAGGAAGAATTTACTGCAACTTTAAAAATATGAAGTAAAGGAACATTTTGAAGTTGATGATAAATTGTGCTATTGTTATGAGGAGATCTTGGCCACCAGCTCTGTGTGTCAGACTTTTCTCCCAAGGAACACTTCCTTTTTTCCCCCCTGTTCAGCTCATCAGACTTCTGAAAGACGAAAAACAAACAAGGAGTCCTGTGGCACTTAAAGATTAACATTTATTTACCACATGAGCTTCCATGGGAGAAAATCCCCCTTCTCAGACACTTTGAAGATGGGGAAACTTACAGAATGGGAGGAAATAAATGCAGGGAAGTGTAAGTCAGGGGAGCAGATCACAGTGTAACAGCAAATCAAAGCAGTTGTAAAGATTCAAATACTGGGGAACAGCATACAGAGGGAGATGAGGTCAAATCACCTGTTGTAATGAGAGAAGAATCCAGTGTCCCTATTAAGTCCTGAAGCAATGCAATCAAATTTGCATTTGAAAGATGAAAAAAATTCAGTAGATATTAAAACCTTTCAAAAGAGGCCATTTGTGTACTGTGACTTGTGTTGTATGCTTTAAATATTTTACATGGACAAATGGTTAAATATAGGAACAGGAAGTGGTTATTCTTCCACCCCAAGTGTATAGTTCTTTTCTGGGATTTGATCCTTTCTTCTTTTGGTTATTTGATTTCTTCTTTCTTAGCCTCCTACCCTTAAATGTGTTTTGGGGCTTATTTCTCGTTAAATAACAAAGATATTCTGCTCCTGATCCCTAAACTTTTATTGTTGCCAATAGTCCTCTCTTGTTGCTCAGAGTTAATGATTTATAAATCTGAGCTATTCTGGCATCAGCACTACATTCTCATCATTATGACCTTCACCTCCTCACACCCTATTTCAGTCTCTACACTGTTTCGTTCTTTGGCTTACTGTCTTTGGAAGAGAATAAATTTAATGTTTTCCATATACAAAGAGAAACCAAATACATTTTGTCCAAATGCCATACTTAATGGAAAATTATGAGCAAAAGTTAAGATACCATGGGAGAAGTTCCAGAGGGTTAGCCATGTTAGTCCATGTACAGCGGGGGGGGGGCCGGAAGAAGTGTCCTATGGCACCTTAGAGGCTAATAAATTTCTTTAGGCAGAAGTTTGTATGGGCTCCAACCCACTTCATCACACACATCTTCATCACACACATTAAGCTTATGCCTAAAGAAATTTGTTAGTCTTTAAGGTGCCACAGAACTCTTGTTGCTTTCACCATGGGAGAAGACACTGTGCATCGCTTCTAACAGGCAATAGTAGAACTAGATGGCAAGTGGCAGTTGCTGCCAGTAGACTACTAGAAACTTCAAAGTGTACTTCACAGAAAACTGTGCTCAGACAGAGGAATACTAGATCAAGGCTTCAAAGAGAAACTGCTGAGATTGAATTTATATGCAAATTTGTTTGCATTGCCTCAGGACTTAAGAGGGTCATTGGATTTTTCTCTAATTATAACAGGTGATTTGACTTCATCTTCCTCTGTATGCTGTTCTTCAGCATTTGAATCTTTCCAACTGTTTTGATTTGCTGTTACACTGTGATCTTACACTCCATGACTTACACTTCCCTGCATTTATTTCCTCCCAATCTGTAAATTGTGTGCCTGACAAAGTGGGATTTTCTCCCATGAAAGCTCGTGCAATAAATAATTTTTTTAGTTTTTAAGTGCCACAGGACTCCTTGTTTATTTCACAGAAAACAATCATGTAGTTGCATTCCTCACAAAATGGTGGCTCACGTGGAATGTAATTCTATAGGATTTCAATCACCTTTAGTGCTGGACGCTTCCCTCCTTCCCTCTAAGGAGTCAGATGCAATGGAATCAATGTGAGTCTACCGTGTGGAGGGGGCAAGGAGATTACACAGGGAATCTGCGCCTTCTGTTCATTGTGACTGTGCTTACCCTGCCTCTCTATGGCTTTGTATGTTGGAGGACTAAGGCGAGTTGGAAAGCAGGGAACAACCATGCAAATCCACCATTTGTTCTATGGAGGAAGGCTGCTGAGGAGCCATGGTGTCTGCCTCCCCAGGGATTTCAGTGAGGACTGTGTTGCTGCTCTGGTGCCAATTCTTGGTGTTGCATGGGGGAGAGAAATGATTCCTTCCGTTTCTGGCCCCTGTAGAATTCCCTCACATACAGCCAATTTACTCAGCTGTAAGTGGTGGGATTAGGGCTTCATCTTAAGGCAAAACAAAATTCCGGTTGAGATTTCTCCCTTTGTTCCATAGGCATCAGCTACATCGTTTGTTCCAACTGACCTTTAATTTTGTGGGTGCAAAAAAGATGCTTCCCCTTTCTATGTAAACCAAAACTGAACATGAGTGACAGTAATGGGTGTAGGGCTCAGAAACGGGAGTGGAAGGGTGCTTTCTGTGCTCCTTCTGGCTTGATGAAATACCATGTCCCCACAGCTCTCTCCTTCCTTAGCTGCCACAGTGAGAGCTCTTCCTCCTGTTCTAATCCACTTACCAAGGTCCAGTGCAATTTTCATTCAGTCCAAATGATAGTAACAGGCTTTGATCAAAAGAGGAAGGCTGTGAAATTCAGTCCTTTATAGTAGAAAGGGGGCT
This sequence comes from Podocnemis expansa, assembly GCA_007922195.1. Lineage (NCBI taxonomy): Eukaryota > Metazoa > Chordata > Testudines > Podocnemididae > Podocnemis > Podocnemis expansa. The sequence continues at coordinate 27,206,055 of ML682004.1, read as the reverse complement.
CTTGGCTTTTATTGAAAGAGAGGCTCTCCAGGCTGATGTTATTTCAATGTATGTTGTATGTTTCTCTTTTAAGATGTTTCATTGGTATTTTGTTTTTCTATAAATAGCTCCCCAAGGGAGGGTTGCAACAGTATTGAGGTCTCACCATGTTCAGGAAGCAACCTAATCTGACTTCTGGCTGTGCCTTGTCTTCAGACCCATGCTTCTTGCACATCCAATTACTCCCTTCAGCCCCCTATCTTTTTCCCAGAACATTAATAGAGTATCAATTTGAACTCACTTCCCGCTCTTAAAATCATGGGGCCTAATCCAAAGCCTACTGATGTCATTGAAATGTTTTTTTATTGGCTTCAATGAGCTTTGGGAGGCCCTTGGAATGCAGGCCCCTTGTCCATTTCAGTCTTTTCTTAGCAGGTAGGAACAAACCTGCAAAGGAAAACAATGCAGCTTTGTGATTCATTAACAAATAACTGTCATGAAGATAGGCACTTTGACATACTGCAGCAGTTCTTATTTTGGAAGGCTGATAACTTAATTATCACAAGAGAATGTAGCAATATGTTAAAGCTTTTAAATCATACTCTCCTAGTTAAGGACCTGATTCTGCTCTTGCATAGACCAGTTTCTTGTTAGCACAAGTTTATTGGCTTCAGTGAAGTTACTCTAATAGACTTAGACTGGTATTAGTGAAAGGCTGTAAAATTTTCTAGAAAATAGTGCTGTTCTTACAGAGGATGACACAGTGAACAAGATTTTAACTTGGATAATGTGGAGGCTACACTATATCAGTGATAAATTATAAAAGCTGTAAAAAATTTATTGCATACAATTTGAAGTTGTATCAAAATGTGGCAAAGTGTGGGTATTTTTCCTTGATTTGCCATCTAGCTTTTACTGACTGTTCTACAGTCACTATCAAAACCTTTACTAAATCATTTCTACAATCAGAACACAATGCAGCTTTAAACCCAGAGGTAAAAATTGGGGTCTGTTAGCCTTGACAATGTCCCTTTGACATTTCCCAACAAATGAGAATTTCATCATGCAGTTTGTTCTACAATTCCTCAGGAACAGGCTGTCATGGTGACTGCAGATCTCTGAAATGCTTTCAGGGTTAACATGACAGAATAACAGCATAGTTTTACAGTCTGCAGATGTCAAATGACCTCCTAGGAACTCTCACCCAGTAAAGACAGTTGCTAGCGAATGGAGAAATGCTACAAATGCCTGCACCTCTTCCAGCCAACCAATTCTTTCTCTCCTGTTGAGATTGCAATGTATCCCTGCATTAGGACCTCCATCAGCTGCAAAACTGAGCTGAAACTTTGCAGAAACTAAACTATCATATGCATTTAATGCAAACACCTAATGCATCCAAGCACCACAACATACATTAGAATACAAAAAAACCCAGTATTTTATGATAAAATTCATTTTATTGTTGCACCAAAGTACCATGTGATCAGCCACTGGGATAAGAACAGACTTGGCCAGACAATCTGTCTTAATAAGAAAGTTATTCTCTAAGTTGCTTTTAATGGAGTTTTCTGAGTGCTTGTAAGGGGTGCTGCTATTTCTTATTCAGCATGTAGAAGTTCAAAGTAGGGAAGGCATTAATTAGAAATGCGGAAAAGGTCCTTATGCTTATTTCTTTTTACTTGTACGCCTCAGCAAGTTGTCACATGAAAATCAAATCTCTTGACTTAACTTCAGCTGCTGTGGCTTCCCATTCAACTGATACTGTTGTTCTAACCTTGTGTTCGCAATACCCTAACTTTGTGCCAGCATTTCCATTATAAACCTTCCCCACCCTCCTGGGATTTGCAATCGTTTTATAATTCTCCTCCTGGTTGAAACTTGCCGCACAAATTTGCAGCCCAGGGGATACCTTTCTTCTTCAGCGGTTGCTTTTTTTTTATCTAATGAAAAGATTTTATACTTATCCTGAAAACTGAAAATGTTTTCTAACTCAGAAGTAACAAGAATACAGTCTGCGGGATGGGTCTGGCCTATATGAGGTGTTCACAAGGCCTGTGTGGCATATTCAGAGTATGTAGAATCTACTAATGAAAAGAAACTTTCCAGTCATCATGAATGGAGGGTAAGAAGGGGGGGGGGGACAGACAGGGAAAAAAAAACCCTTTAATTACATGCCACAAATGTAAAAATACAAATTTTCCCACCTACTATTTTCAGTCTCCTTGGGTTGTTGATTCTAAAGCCTAAGGCCACTTTAAATCACTGTGGCAATTTACTCTTTTCTTCCTTATTTTAGGAATAGAATTAAGAAGGGAGTTGTTAATGGAGCCCATGTATGGAACTGAGGTGCAGGGAGGGAACTGAAAAAGAGAAAGCTGAAGGCTCACAAGGACAGGGAAAAAAGGGAAAGAAACAAAGAAAGGAAGATGGGGTTGGGGAAGGAAGGGAAAGAAATAGTGCTGACTCTAAGTGAGCATATTTGCCTGCTGAATGTGATGATTAGGTACTGGGCAAATAATTGAAAGTTCAGTTACTATGCAAGGGCCAGATTCTACCCTTGGTTGCTGTACAAACCTCCTATTTACATCTGTGAGAAATCCACCGTAAACTGAAGAGACTTTAAATTTTAGAGTCCTGAATTTTTCACCGTGGTCCCTAGACTACAGTTAAACATGGGATTTTTGGCTCTGTCTGCTTAATGGGTTTGATTGCCCCAGTTTTAGCCTGGCATGGACCTTTGGCATCCTCTGGGATTTTCCTAGTTGAGAATGTGTAACTGAAGGGAGATCCTTCATTCTAATGCCAGTATGATTAAGCACAATGCTGTTTGGGAACGGGATGTGATGATCTACTTATAGGGTAGATATAGTGGATCCAATCCTGTACCTGTTGAAGTCACTAGCCAAATTCCCATTCACTTCAGTGTTTCTAAAAATGGGCCATAAACTCATTGGTCCAAATCCTGCAGTGATATATCAGAGCTTACAGTTTACATATAAGCACTTCACATATGAAACTTCAAATCTGGTCTTCATCTCTTACTCAGCAAGGCAGAGGGCAGTAATTTTGCTTGAGGAAGGATGCAGTAGCATCTGGCTGGAATAAGTTAGTAGTAAACTTAGTCTTTATTCTCAGTGCCTTTTAAACATGCAGTAGTGTTCAGATTGCATTGCAGTTGGACAAAATCATTAACTTCTGGGGTGGTGTCCCATTGATTTCAGCAGCGGCATGACTTTGCACCTGAAGTTAAGATCTGAGAAGGGCAAAAGCAAACTGTTTCTAACATTGAGCTTCATGGTGTAGCTTTGGGCTCAGACTCACCTTGTTCAACTAGTATAATCAATTGAGTATGTCTTGGTCCAGTTACTGATGGTGATATCAGCATAACCCTGTGAGTGGGTTAGATGCTGGCTTTTCAAAAAGAAGTTTGTCACACTTTTGCTCAGAAAACCATACTTTTGCAATTGTTAATGTCACAAATTGCCCTGTTCATAGTACTGTAATTTTGGAAAAGATTGGAAGGGTTGTGATGAGGGAACTCTGGCAATATCTAGAATCCTTAAATGTCCAGGGCCTCTCTTGTTTAGTTTTATGCTTGGGTGCAACATCAACTTCCTTAGTCTCCATCATCGACTGGGTTGAGCTCAAGGGATTGTAGCATTAACTTAAAGCTGCTCTTACACCCCTCACGAATTCAGCTGAATGCTGCTTGGACACAGTTAAAGATCTGGCTTTAGTTTGCAGCTGCAACTTTATCTTTATGCTGGCCCCAATCCAAATGCCCCAAATCTGGGAAAGTTTTGACTTGTATGTGACTGTCAAGATCCATCGTCTTGGCTCATCCTATTACAGAGAGATCAAATCTGAAATTTGGTATTGGATTTGGGCCCATCTCGATAGAAAAGTATGGAATAAGCTGCTTTGTCTTTAAATCTTTGCTTTTCTTGCCTGCACTGTAGGAAAGTAACTGCACTGAGACTAACGGTTTCTCTACACTTAAAATGCTATTGTGGCACAGCTGCACAGAAGTAGCATTTCATTCTAGACATCACTGATGCTGATTGGAGTAGGTGTTTTACCTCACTTAAAGGCAGTAGCTGGGTCAATAGAAGAAGTCTTTCATTGATCTAGCACTGTCTACGTGGGCGTTTACGTCAAGTTAACTATGATGCTGAGAAATGTAGTTAAGCCGACTTAATTTTCTAGTATATACCAGGCCCATGTCTAAGGTTTTCATTTGGTCATTTCTCCAATTTTCTTGTGAGTGGATAATAGGAAATATTATGTCAATAGCCACATTTTAAAGTACTCATGAAATATGTAAACATTTTTGAGAAAATTCCAGGAAATTAATTTTTGCTTTGCTTTAATTAATACAAAACAACATTTATCATTACCACTGGGAGATGCAGAGAGCTCTTAACTGCCTTGAAGATGTTCAGACAAGGGTGCTCAAAACTCAGTATCAGCAACTGGAACTGATGAAGATTTGTCTAAGAAGCGGCTGGCTAACTCTCCCATCATATGCCGTTGACTAAGAGGAGTCAGGTGGATGCCACAATCTTTTGTGTATTTCTGTTGAACCATGTGGGTTGTGGAAAGGCTGTGGTCTTTTTTAAGGAGCAGTTCTATATGGTACTTAGATTTCTCTGAAAGTCACAAATTAGCATAACAGTGCATAAACAATAACCCATCACATTGTTTTTGTTGGCACAAAACACATTGTTAGAGGGTTTCTTTTTAATTATCAGCAAAGAATAATGATTATCTTTTTTTCATTAAGAAACTGAGTATGCTCAAAGGAGACAGAGAGAAAAACTCTGATGAAAGCAAAGGAACATGAAACCTCATTCCAAATATCCAGACTGGTTTATGTTCATTTTTGCTGCAGAACAGAGAGACAAGGAAGCCACAACCATGGGGTTCTTGTGCCACCTTTACTAAAAGCAGTCAGGGAGATTATTTTCTCTTCCAAACACTAACTTCTATAGTTAGATGGAAATTGGGCCTCATTCTCTGCTTATAGAAATTCAACTTAATGGAGTTATTTCTGATTCACACCAGTGAGGGCAAGTGGAGAATGAGGCCTGTTTGTCCTGAACGTAGAGCTTGTGACTGATTTTATGAGCTCAGATGTTCCCACAGATAGGGCTGCAAAGCTCCCTGTGACTTCAGTGGAAATAACATGAATGTGAGCAGAATTAGGATCTGTAGTGCTGATTACATTTTTAAACTAATACAGATCAAGAAGAAAAAGACGCATTTTCTGCTACTTTATTCAAAAGCAAACAGATGATTCAAATGTAGGGAATAGGGAGTGGTTTCGTTGTCTGTATTTGGTCAAGCTGGAAGCATTGGATGGACATTTAGTACAGCCCCTCTTTACTTGAAGTGTCTGCTCTTCTTTATAAAGGATTCCATTCTTTCTGAATGGATGAGAGTTTGGTGTAAACATGTGGTTTCCAGAACAGTTATTCTGCCCACCTGAATACTAGAGTAGTTGCTTTAGCAAAGTCATGTGTAATGTGTAGTTCATTACTTTCGATGTCTTTATGTATAGACACAATGTAACTGTACTGGGAGGGGGTCTCTTTGTCAGTTAGTTGGCTGGGTTTTTCTGCACACTTTTTTTTGGCAATCTTCTTATCGCAAAAGGCCCCATTAGATTAAGGAGATCAGTAGTGTTCTCTGTGCAGATGAAAGGGTATATGTGTGGTTATATCAGGGAGCCAGTTCCAGTCCCTGATTCTAAAAGCCAGACACATCCCAGATGCCACTTAGAGCTACAGCTATGTAGTTCTGAGGTAAAGTACTGCTGTAGTTTCCTTAATGTATCAATCCTCCATGAGAGTAGGGTTTAGAGGCTATGTCTCCACTTGAAGGCTCTGTTAAGTCGACTTAACAAAGTCTCCTTAAAGGCTACGTCCACACTTGAGGGCTTTGATAATCTGACTTTATTAAGCTGACTTAACAAAGCCTACAGTGTTGATGACCCTACCTACAAGGTATTAAGTCAACTTTAAGGGCTGGAGGTATGTCAATTGAAGCAAGTGCTTAAATTGGCTTAATAAGAGCCGTATGTGGACATGGCTTTCCTTAAGTCAGCTTAAGGGAAGTTAAGTCAGCTTAAGGCTCCAGTGTAGACATACCCACAAAGTGTAGCTGACATTCACCACACCACCTTAATCAAGAATTAAAGGCAGAGATACAGGGCAGGCCTTGCACAGTAATGCTCCACTGTGGTTTCCATGCTACCATGGGAGTCCTCTGTTGGTGATTTCTGGCTGGATTGTGGCCCCTTTAGACCATCTGTAAATGGGTTTGAGAATCTGCTCACCTGCAAATTCTTATGAACTAGGGGGAGGGGAGAGGCAAAAAACTGAAGAAAAATCTAAGGTCTGGAAAACTTTTTATCTGGCCTGTCTCCTGCCCACACATGGTAAAATCATCTTCCTTAGTCCCTTCAGGGGTATGGAAGGGCCTACACAAAGTTAATTTTTAGAGCCCTCACTGAAACAAATTCATCTAAATGGTTAATAAGGAAAAATTCCTATCAGTGAACTACGTACATCAACTGACAAAGTAACAGGAATTCGTCTGACTAGAAATGATAAATTAGGTTAACTGTCATAACAAATAAGTCCCCTATTAAAATGCTTAATTGATTAGTGGAGTAGATAAGTGTATGTGTTTAAGTTAAAAAAGGATTTTTTCAAATAGGATAACTTTATGAGCCCATTTCTCAGATTTCTGGGTGCATTTACAGGAAATTGCCTGAGGTGAACAGGCCTGTATGTATTGAGAGATGGTGTGCATCCTCCCATGGAAAAAATCTTTAGTGATGGGTCTAATCTCTGCAAAGCTCCCCTTGTGGTTAAGACCTGACTGTTCCCTCAAAGCAGCCTAAAACTGCCAAAGTTTGTGGAAGCCCAAAGCCATCTCGCAGAGACCCTATGCTTTTGGTTACTGTCAGTCCATCTTCAGCTAGTTTCCTGATGCATGGCTGCATCCTGAGATATCCAGTAAGGGACTTCAAGGAAAAGATTACAGTTCTATGCTGCATTATAATTTTCCAGTATTCTCCATGGGGAAATGTGTATCTCTGCCCCCAACCCACCATTGTCCCCATACTTATGTCAAATCATTAGATTCCTCACAGCCAACAATCTGAACAGTAGGCAGGTGCTGATGTTTTAATGTAGGACAGACTTCACTTCTATCTCCAATAATACTTAATAAACTGTTACTGCCTAGAGGGCTTTTGAGTACCTAGATCTAAATCTAAAAAGTGACTAAGTAGTCTTTTCTATCTGCAAAAATTGGAACACTGAGACCCTGAAAAATTAAGTGACTTGCTAAAGGCAGTAAAATGAATCTGAGCTAAGAATATAACACACTTTTCTGGTGTCATCTTGACTGTTATGCATTACTGCATATGGTAGGTGCAAGGACAAGGAGGAAAAATTTCCTGTCAACTCTTCATTACAGCATTTGACATCCTGATGCTTATCTTAGGATGTTACTAAAATATTTGTCATAATGTATAGTGTACTGTACTAATGTTTTAAAATGGAGTAACATTGCGTGGGCTCTCATGGATTGGATCCATAAATAGCTGCTCTGAGAAGACTTGTCAAAGATTGTAACCATGTACAGAATGGATGTCTTTAGGCAAGAATTCTTGATCTTTCTCTACAAAGCAAATATTTGCTTTGTTCCCAGAATTCTTGAAATCTGTTCCAATGTTTTCTCATTCATTGTGTGCGTTACGCTGTTTTCAAAGGCCATTCATTAGAAGTGAAATGCAAAGTAGAACTTGCACAAGCATGTAAAACTTGGGAGAGCAGTAAACATCTGTATAATACACCTTCAATGGAGAGAAAGAACACACTGTACAAAGACCTAAGCCTGTAGCCACATCAGCTGTTCATTTAAGCAATTGCTAATACAGTTGCGTAGACTAACTTCAGAGAAAGTCTATGAGGATAGTTGCTTTGTGCAATCCACTAAAGCAGAAAAGTAAATGCTATTTCTCCTTCTGATAAGTTTTGTCTTACGATAGCACTTAGAACCCCCAATCTTGACCTGAACCTCATTTGCACTTGGCACTGTACTCAGAGGTATTAAGAGCGCTGCTCTTCCATAAAACATACGCTGTGTATAAATAAGGCAAACAAAAGCCAGGAGGGGGAACAGAGGCAAATCAGTTACCGAGCTATGAATAGGACTGATCCCCAGCTACTGAACCTCACTAAATAAGAGCTGGGGATAAAACTCCATATACAAACTTTCCTGTTGTAACAGCAACTGAAAAAGGAAGAATTGCAATAGAGAGCTAGAATGAGCTCTGAGTGTTAAAGCCCCCTTTAGCCCTTCTCCCCAAGTTCCTCATAGGGCAATAGCAGTTTTGCAACACTCTGCATATAGGACATAATTCCAAATGGTCCTATCCAATGAGCACATTCAAATATGTGAACTTTTAAAGTTAATAATGAAAGTTATTGGGGTGAGGAAAGTAAGTGCTTTGATTTTTGTATTAAATTCTTCTTTCTAATCTTATTTTAATTTTTGTTCTTGTTTAATGCTAAGTCATTCAATAGTACCATGAAGTGTAGCAAAATCCTGTGTTAGTCAAACAGTGCCAGTACTAATAAATATCAGAGAAGCCTTCATAACTTTTCTCATGGAACTTGCAAAATTTGAGAGCTGAGCCTCCTTGAGCCAGGTTGGGGGACACACTGAATATTTCTATAAATAAAGTAAACTTAAGAATGAAGCCCATTTTAACTTGGGTCCCACTGCTCCTTTTAACTTGAATACAAGACAACTTCTGGCTTGTTTATTCATAAAGAGCACATTAGGATTACCATAATGATGCATCAGAATGGCATAAAATAATCGTAAATTTATAATGCACTGACACTTCTGAGTTTCTGAACAAAGAAACTGAGATCTCATTAAATTTGTGTGTTTTGAGACAAAAATATTTATTTTATTTTACTGTTGGTCATTTACTCAGGTTGGCAGAGCTTTCTTGAAATAATCACAGAACGTCTCCCTCCTCCCCCTTTGGAAAAATAAAAATATTTGTAGTAATTTTATTGCTGAAAAATACCTCTCTCCCTCCCCATGTTGAAGCATATGGCATGCTACATCAGAAATATGCCCATGAAACCTTTTGACTAAAACCCATCTTAATAGAACAAAAGGGAACAGATTTGGAGTAAAAAGTGTTGAATGCAGAAAAGTGGTCTAGAAAATCACACTGCAAACCTATATGAATTTTTTGGGTGTAATACCTATAAAAATTCATCTGAGCAGTTACTTGGCTTGCCCAGGATCGCACAGCAAGTCCTTTAGTGAAGCCAAGAACTTAAGGAAAACTTAATCCAGTGCCTTAACCATATTTTCTGCCTTCATTGTTAACTGCCACTAAGGCAGACCAAAATAATCTGTCTCTTAATGTGTATGGCTCTTATGTTACATGTCAATTGTCTTGCAGTCTTTTTATGCAACTTCACTCTCTTCCTGCATTTTCTATTGCATTGCCCCCAAGAGATCATGCCAATATCTCTGAAGGTATTGTAATTGAGAGACTGCCCAGCTATGTTGTATGTTATATCTTGATCTTCCATCTTGTAAATATGAATGTGTCTAGCTCTAATATCTGGTATTTGTCCAACACATACATTTTGCCTTGGTTTGTGACACCAGCACTGATTCAGAAGCCATTTTACACCATGTATTTCCAAATGTATATTCTGAAATAGATATATGTGCAGGTACATATGTTTATGTACTCATCCCTGGCTTTTAAATAGGTTCACCTTGTAGCATGTCCAGCAAAATTTTCCCTCATGTTTTTTTTTATCAGAGGTTTTGATTGGACCTAGTTTCAATAGACAAAAAGGAACCCCTATGATCTGAAAGAACATATGCAGGGATCTTGGAGTCTTAAGAACATTTGTAGATCGTGAGCTTTCAGTGCTACGTTATTGAGTGTCCACCTTTAAAAAATATTTTGAGATATGCATGGAGTTATTAGCATTAAAGTATTACATGAACAAAAAATATACTAGTTCTATAATAAAGCACTACAGTATTGAAATATGCAGGCTTGTACACAATATTCTGAGAGGTAGCAGTGTTTGTATATTGCAAAACTAACAGTCTGGTGGCATCTTAAAGACTAACAGATTTCTGGGGCATAAGCTTTTGTGGACTGCAACCCACTTTGTCTGGTGTATCTCAGGTGGGTGATCATTCCTTTTTGCATCTTTCTGCTGTAGTTACAAACTTAAAGATGAGTTTTGTTAAGAATGCTTAGCTTTTTATGTTATAAATAGCTTCCTTGTGTTGCCCAGTACTGTTTTTGTACACCCCCCCACTTTAGAAATAAATTAAATAGTAATATAAACTTCAATTTTTTTCATAGACCACAGGGATAGGAGGAAATACCTTAATCACTTTAAAGCCCTCAGCAAGTTTCCATATGTAAGCTTTATTAAGCAGGATTACTTGTATGGAATTTAGGAACCAACTGGGAAACTTCCGTAATATCATATGAACACTTATATGTTACAGTCTTAACAATACCCATTATTTTGCGCCAAAGCAAATTATGCTGCATTTCAGAGGAGAGAAGTGCTTTAGATGTTGTTTCAAAATCCTCTGTAGTTTCCAATAAGACTTCATTTAACATAAATCTAGCAATTACAGTTTATATAATAATTTACACTTTTCATTGTGGAAGCTGATTGGAATGTAAAAAGCCTCCAAACTTTTTTTCAGCGTTTCTTTTCCAAGGGTGCCAGGAGTAACAATTAAATGCTACATTATGCAAAAAAACAACAAGGAGTTGTGTGGCACTTTAAGACTAACAGATTTATTTTTTGCATTATGCAACACATCCTTTCTGAGACTTCAAGCTTCACTCTGTCAGTTTTTCCAAAGGGATAGCCGTGTTAGTCTAGTCTAGCAAAAAAACAAGGAGTCGTGTGGCACTTTAAGACTAACAGATTTATTTTTTGCATGAGCTTTCGTGGGAGAAAATCCCACTTCGTCAGATGCTTCGAAGATGGGTGAACTTACAGAATCTGACGAAGTGGGATTTTCTCCCACGAAAGCTCATGCGAAAAATAAATATGTTAGTCTTAAAGTGCCACATGACTCCTTGGTGGGTTTTTTTATTTTATTTTTTTTTTTTTTGCTGAATCTCTTTCTGGCCAACCATGCTTCTCTGCTTACACAGTTGGCCTATGCTTGTCCCCCTAATTATCAATTGCCTTTTGATTCTTTGGAATTTAGCCAACCTCTTTCCATTTAGATCCCAAACATAGCACTTTTAAGGGCTTTTTCCTACTGCCTGGGCAGTTTGGGTTTTTTGGCCTAAGGCCACAAGTTGGTCTTAATTATACGTTTATATGCAAGCGATTCCTGAAAGAATGAGAAATGAAATTGTCTGTCTGTCATGTAATGAAACTGAATGTTTGCTACCTAGGCAGAGCCTGTGCCTTCTCTCTGTGGGGTGGGGGGGTGGGGGGACCAGAGGGCTACAAGAAAAGAGATTTCACAATTCCTTCTAATGGCAAAGAGGGTTTTTGTCCCTCTTTCATTCTAGCTTCTGTTTTAAAACTACATTAAGCATAGCAATATCTGTATTAGACTAAAAAGCTTTTCATTCTGAATATGACATTTAGCATATGATTTAGTAACTAAAGACAGAAATTCTCTCCTGATTTTAATGCTTTGAACATGAGTGCTGAAGTTTTTTGACACATAATTGCAGTTCATGAGTTATTTCTTTTAAAACCCTCTTTAGATGGATCATTGTTTGTTCTGAAAAATCCCTAAACATTTCAAGCATCTTAGGTGAGGTTTACTTGTTGACCTGTATTTAATCTGGCTTATTGTATTTCTAGTAACATGTTTCCAAAAAGGCTGTAGGCACATTTGCTGACTTATCAATATGTCAAGCAACAATTAAGTGTCTGCATATATACTTTAGGGAAAACAGACTGCAGAGCTTTCTCAAGTACTGGAATTAACATGACTACAAAGAATGTTGGTAATTGTAGGTAAGACTTTGCCTGTAGGTGATCCAAAGCTCATTTTATACACCTTTTGGTTTTATATCATATAATATTTACAACTGAGGACTTCAACTTTAATTAATTCTATTTACACATCTCAATATATTCTTCTTTCTCATGCACGTGTACACTCACACAGCACATTCCCAAGAAATACACAATTCATTGTTTCCTCAGAACAAACTCACTTGATGAAGAACAGAAGAATGAAGTCCATGTCTGGCAGTAATTACGGCTGTGATGGTAGCTATACCTGCTCTTATGATGCCATGTGAAATGTGTGATTTATTAAAACTTTAAAATCAGGTTGGATTCTTAAGTCTATTTAGGTACATAAATATAAAAGTGGTCTCTTTTTTTTCCAAGCTGCTGAACACTTGGAACTCCCATTGACTTCAGCTGGATCATTTCTCTTCACATGCATAAATGTAGACTTAGGTATTCAGGTTTGAAAAACTTGGCCTGTGTTTTGTAATTCTTCAATTTCTCTTCCTGAAATACTACAATACTATCTTTTATCACTATTCATTATACTGTTCTCCCAGGTGCTCTATTGAGATATGACACATTCTTTACCCTAGGAGACAGTATTGTATAAGGTCCATATTTCCCACTCTCTTTGCACAGAGGATGTGTAGAAGTTTATCTCCTCTGAGAAATTGTGGGGATAGGCTGAGGGGAAGCAATAATAAAGCCAGCAGGACTTCTTTACATTCTACTCAAAACCCATTGGGAAAATCTGTTAAAGTTAATGGTGTCTGAGATTGCACTTATTTGTGCTCTTTTCCCTTCTGTGCCTTTTAGGTGTAGTCTGTAGTCAGTCTGAAGGCCAAAGCAAGTGATACCAATTTCTTCTCCCAATTTTTATCTTAAGTGTAAATGCCTGGCTGCCTCCTTAGAGGGTAAACCTCTTTCCTACCAATCTCTAGGGAAACTTTCACGTTTTTTTCCCAGCAGGAGTTGAAGCACACTGGGTACCTAAGTTTAGATATGACGTGAGCCATGACAAACAAAGGGTTAGAGAGGTGGGAGGGGGAAGTTGAGAACAGCAAGATTGTGTGGCTGGTTTTGTTTTGATGAATGTTTGTTTTAAATTCATTTTCTCAGTACTTAACTATAACATTTATTTGGGGGTGAGTATAGGGAAAGATGTTTAATTGGAAGACAAATGGAGGTGCCAGGGTGGGGAAGACCAATGGAAATGAATTAAAATCAATTAATAGAAGCAGTGCAATTACATGGAGATGGAACTATATTACATATAGCACCACATTACTCTAGCTAGAAATCTAAATGTTTTTAATTCAGTACAATGCAACTTTGTTTCATATAGATTTCTGCCCAGAGTGGAAAATTCTATTTCCAGTTGGAGAATCAGATCCTTAGCTTGTGTAACTTGGCACTGAAGTCATTGTTGACTTACACCACCCAAGGATCTGATTCTTTATATACTTTTGTTTTATTAGGCATGCCTCAGTGTGTACCAGTCAATGCTGATCAACATGTTTGTCACCGGAATCTGTGGGAACATCTCATGATTCCATCAGTGCTCTAGGCCTAAGTAACCACCCAACATCATGTCTATCATTTCATTTAGCACTCCAAGTGTTTTAAAGAGATGGGGGTTCACCCATTAACAAAAGTTATCATCACATTCCCATGTCATACTTCTACATTATATTCAATGAAAATGCCCATTCAGTGTCATCCTACTCTACTAGCTAAGTCTTTGTTTTTTCAATACAACTTTAAAGGGGGATTTGAATGACTGAAGTGTTTTCCATAACTGGTGCAATAGCTTGGTGTTCAGTTCATTGTCATACAGTTCATGACCCTGAGGGTATGCCCATGTTCCAGAGCCCACACTGAAGTAATTATGCTGCCATAGTCCCATAGTTTAGACTCTGTGTATGCTGACAGAAGACTTCTCTGTTGAGGTAGGAACATCACCTCCACAAACAACATTAGGTGCACCAACAGAAGCATTCTTCTATCAGCAGTGTTGCTTCTACGCTGGGGGTTGTACTGGCCCAGTTACATCAGGCAGGGTAGAGTTTTTCACACCCTTGACTGATGCAGCTATGCCAATATAACTTTCAAGCATAGCCCACGCCTGAGCTGAAAGCCTTTATGTGTTAGCAAACTACCTAAAACAAGGAAAAGTGTGGGTGGGTGAGGGATGGAGGGAGGAAATAAAACAGTTTTGCTAGTAAGTGTAGTATCTGGATTCATAGTATATCAGAAGAGAGAAATTCACTTGTGTAAGTGACTATACAGCATACAGACAACTGACTTACCTCAACAGAAAAAATGCCTTCTAAGTAGATGACCATAGCAGATTAACTTGGCCTGATTGTTTTACTTTGTTTTATTGATGATGAGGTCACATAGCAGAGGGGAAATCTAAACACTGCCACTTAATACAGTTATACAAATATAACCAGATAATAAAGATAGAACAAGTTTGACACTTATGCGTCATGGTTATAATTTCCAACAAACCTAACCTTTGGATCAGATCCTTTTGAAATCAAACAGAATGCAAGTCAGGGGTGTGTGTGCAGAGGGAGCTTAAATTACACTTTTGCATTTCCCTGGTGCTATTAGGTGTATGGCTTTTATCCTTGTGCTGTGTCAGAGAAGTCCTGGGGGCATGCTCTTTAGTTTATGCTGACTTTATAAACCACAGGACTTTGGAAATGCAGTCAAGGAACAGAGTGATAGAGAGGCATCCCAGCCAGACCCCTTTTCTTCAGTCATATCTCCTTTTTCCTTCTATGCTGGCAGCAGGGAGGTAAGTAGGTAAGAGTTCCTACCTGCCATAACACTATATTACTGGGGCATAATCCATGCATTGGGCCAATCTCTTCAGGCTATTTTAAACTCATTTTATAGCCAGATATACACATCAATGTGGTATAAATTGCTGCAGCAATTAAGAATTTGTTTATAACTGGTTGGATGACTATAGGTCAGAGGTGCCAAACTCATTCAATGTTGGGGGCCACATTCCAAGGCAGGATACTTGTCACAGGCCACATGGCCCCACAGGTTCCCCAACCCTTTCCCTCTCCATGTTCAGAGCATCATGGGCTCCCCAACCCCACAAGCTCTCTGGCACTTTTTCTTTCCCTTCTCTGTAGGGTCCCTTCCCCCACTGTGGCTTCCAGACTCCCCACTCCTTCCCCTAGGTCCTAGTGGCAGGAAAAACAATTCAGTCTTAGTCACAGGGAGTACCCCTGGGCTCCTGCCTCTCCCCCTCCTGGCCCACTCACTGTCAGTCCTTCAGAATGCTGGCTTTTGGTTGCTTGTTCCCACATGGGCCCCAGCCACTTTTTCCTTTTTTATTTGTGCAGTGTGCTGTCAATAAAACTAGCATGCTGACTGACTGACAGTGAACAGTTAGGTTGAGGGGCAGTGCAGTGGCTCTCTGGAGTTGGCCTAGCCTGATGTGACTGAGACTCTGATTGGTTAGCAGACTACAACAGAGCTGAGCCAGGATTGGCTGAAACGCTTCCTTTGTTTCCCTGTGCTGTGACTCGGGGCATGTGAGTGAGTCAGCAGCACCTAGCCCTGCTGTGCCACCAGCCTGTCTTTGGTGTTGGCTGATGAAGACAGTTTCCAGGCAGCAGCTCCGTGGGCTGGATTAGCACCCTTGGAGGACCAGATTCAGCCCACGGATTGTAAATTTGACACTCCCGTGTTATTCGTGGAAAAAATCAAACATTTCTGTAGAAAAAACAAAAGCCAAAACATGTTGGATAAAAACAAATTTTTCAACTGAAAGTTATATATGTAAAATTTTGAAATGCCATTGGCTATGTCTACACTTAAAAGGTTAGTTTGAATTAACTTAATTTGAGCTAAATAAGTTGAACTAATAATGATTAGTTCAAATTAAGTTAATTTGAATTAACATGGCCACATAAGAAACCCTAATTCAAATGAACATGTCCATGCACAGGACTTGCTAGTTCGAATTAGGTAGGGAGCACACTTGCATAGGGAAAATCAAGCTGTGGCTAGTTTGAATTAACACAGCTACATTGGGTTAATTTGAACTAATGAATTTGAATTAACCATCACTTTGAAGTTAAATAGGGTTTTATAACTTTGAAGTTAGCTTTCATTGATTTGAACTAAGGTAAGTGTAGTCATACCCATTGTGTATGTCCTGGGAGATGACACCATTCTTCTCCATAGGCCAACCTACTGGATCAGAATTCATCTCCCAAAGTACACTGAAGTCACCCCTCTTTTTGAGTGGCAGCACTGTATCATGGGAAATATATTGCCACTGTGGAACCTGGCCCACTGAAGAAAACGAGGGTATGAAGAACTCAAATGACACCTCCCAAGAGGCATAAGGCATTTTAAAATCAAAACTCTTAGGTTTTCAATGTTTCGCTGTTTGATAAAAAC
Source organism: Podocnemis expansa (assembly GCA_007922195.1). Lineage (NCBI taxonomy): Eukaryota > Metazoa > Chordata > Testudines > Podocnemididae > Podocnemis > Podocnemis expansa. The sequence goes on along the minus strand of ML682004.1, from coordinate 27,189,562 downwards.
TGAAAAATTTCTGCCAAAATTACTTTCAATGGGAGATTGAGTTAATAGTTATAAGAATAAATTTCTACTTTCTACGGAAAACTTTGAACCAGAAGTAGATTAGATCTTTTGGGTCTGTCTTGTCCCTTGCATAGTCACTATGCAAAGCTGCAAAATCAGAACATCAGTGTATTACTCTCACTTTTCACAGTTGTTAATAACTACACATGGAGTAAGGCAGTGGAGATTTTGGCCCTTTGTTTTCTGACTTCAGATTGTTGTACAATCCAGTTTGATAGTAATGGTGAAAACATAATAGTTTGTTTCTCATCTTAAGAAGGTTAAGAAGGTCACAAAAGTGCTCACAAGTAATTCAGAAAGCATCAGTCTTTGGCATTCAAGTTCAAAGTCACTGGACCAGAGAATGGGTGAGGGAATCTATAAACTAGTGGTTGGGAGCACCAGGAACCAGTTCCTGCTTCAATGCAGTATTATATGCAACGTTGAACAACCTCAATGGGAAAGACTGACCTGTCCCACGTATCTGATAGCCCAGTGGTTAGGGCACTCATGTGGAGATGGAAGTCTGTACTTGCTTTGCATGAGGTGGATGCATAAGGATGGGGGATTTGAATTTAGGTCTCCAACATCTCCTCTAATCACTTGGCTATAAGTATAAGAGAGGCCTAGGCCCTCCTACCATCTTCTCTCCTTTCCCCCAAGAAAGGGATGACCTGTGTTTGAAGCTTAAGCCTAGGTGAGGGTTCATGGCTGTGAATCCCAAGGAATGATGGATGCTGAAGTTGCTTGGAGGCTTAGGGACTGAACCCTCTCCCACTCTTCTACATTTCTAAATGGCTAGCATAAGACGCTGCCTAAACAGCTTGCTGGATTTTATGGCTCTTATTGGAAGGTGCTGAACATCACCTTCTTACATCTATAGGGAATGTGCATACTTAACTTGAGACTGTGAATTCTACTGGGTAACAGGGTCCCCAAATCTTAAACATGACAATGCTAGCCTAAATCCCTTTAGAGGAGCTAGTGTTATATGTTTTTATAAGAAATAAGCACATTTGGCCAACTTCTACTCTTGTTGATTTCAGGGTGAGTGTCCTGGGTATGACGGATAACAGACCTTGATTTATTTTTTCTAAGCATGGATGTTCTCATAACTGCTATAGTTGAAAATATCAGTTTGACATGTGAGGGCTAGTGATCCACCACTAGTCCATTGGGCTATATCACAGCTTCATTGGTGCTTCAGCAAGAAATAATCAAAAAGGATTGTTCTCAAGAAGTTTCAGAAGTAACTTTAAGTAAATGGATTTAAAACTGCCAGTTTTTACTCCTATTCAGCGCTCAGTAAAAGAGCATCTATAAAGACACAGTTAGGAAAATTAATATTGGGCATTGAAATGTGCAGAGAAAAGAGAGGAGGTGACATTGCTGGAATGGCAGGAAAGGATGATTACTTTACCATTAGAGTTTCAAGTAGATTGGAGAGGAAAGAGGAGCAGAGAAGAGATGTTTACGGTGATCAAGATTAGAGATAAACCAAGATATGTGAAAGGGTTTTAGCAGAGGCTGGAATGATTTTTGGTGATATTAAACAGGAAGAATCAATGTGATTTAGTGAGGAACTGAATTAATGCTTCACATAGGATTCTGGCAAGATTATTTTTGGCTGAAGTTTCAGGGTGGTTTTTTTAATTTTTATTTTTTTGGCAGGGGAAGGAATCCAGGGAGTGCCTTAACTTTTATTTCTATAAAAAATCTTTTTATTTTTGTTTATTAAAAGCATTAAAAATAACTGGTGGCTTCTCTACTTCATTTGGCTTTCATGTCAAAAGAAATGTTCAACGGGAGGGAGGGGCAGAAAAAACGGCCGAATGGCAACTTTATTCACTAGCTAGTCAAGAGTGGAAAATATTAAGTGATCATATGCAAGTGCCTTAAAATAACATGAACACAGGCAGAAAAATCTTCCACAGGAGGGAAATTCTGAGTTTAAGTAAATTGACAGTTCCCCTCTCCAGCCCTGCTAGATGTCTTCACAGAGGCATATACATCAGTCACAGTTACTTCAACATAGCTTTTGTGTTTTACAGTAACAAGAAACTTTGAAGAAATATTTTTCTGAAAGACACTTCTACTCACACATTCATCAAGAACATATTTTTAAAATTATATTTATCTCTTGTGTAAAGCATAGCACAGCAAAGTCTACAGATTTCTTACTCAACCAAGCTTTAAGGAAAAAAGTTTTCAGCCATTTCTGTATTTAAAAGTAATCTCTATAAGGTACTGCGTAGGCTTAGGTGCTTTGATAGGCTATTGCCTGCATAATGTAAGCCAAAACAGGAAAAAAAATCCTTTGAAATAAAGAAACCAAACCTTGTCAGCCTATAAGAACAAAAGGAGCATGGATAATTTTATTCTGAACCTGCTTGTTTTTTCCCCTCACAGCCTGGAAAAGAAATCTGGTTGAAATGTCTTCCCACTATAATTTTCTATGTCCATTTTTTTCTGAATGAACTGAAAACATAGCTGATTCCAGTTAATAAAGAGTTATGTGTTTAAAATCTTTTAGGTTTTAGAAAATACTGGCATCTTAACATTTCACCAGCAGAAAATTAGATTTATTGTTTTGCTTCATTTTACTATTGACAATATAGCAATTTTTTTCAGTGATTGTCTACGGTTGATGACTTTCTTTATGTCCAAAGGCGCTGAACAGTCTTGCTCACAATGGGAGCTAGTGAGGAACTCTGCATTTTTTAAAAATAAGATCACTCATGTAGTTTTGTAAATAAACTCAGAGATTTATTTTTGAAAACTTCTGTTTGATAAAACTTTCTACTACAACTTCTGATCATAGAATATTAGGGCTGAAAGGGACCTCATGAGGTCATCTAGTCCAAATCCCTGCTAAAAGCAGGACTACTCCCACTAAATCGTCCCAGCCAGGGTTTTATCCAACCAGGTTTTAAAAGTTCCCAAAGATGGAGATTTCACCATGTCTCCAGGCAACCCATTCCAGTGCTTCAACACCCTCCTACTATGAAAGTTTTTCCTAATATCCAACCTGTACTTCCCCAGCTGCAGCTTGAAACCATCACTCCTTGTTCTGTCCTCTGTTACTACTCAGAATAGCCTAGCTCCCTTCTCTTTGGAGCATCCTTTTAAGTAGTTGAAGGTTGTTATCAAATCCCACTCCCCCTCAGTCTTCTCTTCTGTAGACTAAAGAAGTCAAGTTCCTTCAGTCTCTCCTCTAAGTCATGTGCCAACCCCCTAATCATTTGCAATCACACTGGTGTAAACTAAGTGTAGTTCCATCAATGATAATAAAACCATGCTAGTGTAAATCTAATGAAGATGAGAGGAGTATCAGGTGCAAGTGCCTCAATTTAGGAAAACACTTAAGCATGTGCTTCAACCCAATTGGCATCAACAGAACTTTTGCATGTACTTAAATGTTTTGCTGAATAGGGCTTAAACGCACATGCATTAAATTGATTGGTAGGTGGACAGAGTAGCTATATGAGGAGATATTTGGGAGAAAAGTTTGGTGGGAGAAAGAGAAAATAAATAAATAAATAATTCAAAACTTTGTGTAAGACAAGGAAGGAGAGTATTTGGATCTAAGATTTCGGTTTACCTTTCCAGAATTAGTCGCTTACCGCTTATCCTTATTGGGCACATTTTCATTGTAGGGTACATTTATAAATAATTTTTAGACATTTAATTATTAATAGAAGTTTAAGTATGTTACAGACTGTAGTATGTGATAAAGATCATTATAACCAATCAGTGGTGCCATAGTAGAAGGTTATAAGCAATCTGTTGATCTGTTAAATTCAACAGCAGAAATGTGTGGGAATCAAGCCTTATATCTCATAGTAAATTTCATGCTTTTGACCTTTTTTTCCTTTTAAAAAATGGAGCAAAAGAAAAATAATCATAAACTTCTCACAAAATAAAATTCTAAATTTTTGAGTTGCTCAGATAAGATTGGAACATGTCATTTCAGTTTTGCCCTTCATTTTGTACTGTAATATAATTTAAAAATGGGAATGGAAAGTAATTTTGAAACTGAAAATCAAATGTTCCTCTCTGAAAATCTCAAAATAGTTTACCATTTTAAAAAATTGAAATTTCATTGAAATTGATTTTTCCATGAAATACCTCACATTTTTTATGAATCAGCATCTTACAATGGGAAAACATTTCATTATACTCAATGAAAACCTATAACAATTTGAGCTGGGGATTTTAGGCTATATCCGTGCTATGAGCTCAGGATGTGATTCTCTGCTTACTTCTACACACTCATGTTAGCTCTCATTGAGCAAGCTGGAGTATAAACAGCAGTAGATTGACAGTAGCATAACAGCAGAAGGAGTGGCACAGATTAGTGGTATCAAAAACACACCTACTTGAAGCCCATAGGTATCTGCTTGGCATGGCTAATCTGTGTAGCTGCTGAATGTGTTAACTGTGGCTAGACCAACGGTTCTCAACCTTTTCCAGGTCACGTTACACCATGCGGCATGTTGTAATTCTACATGATATACCAGCCCACCTCCACGGGCCAAATTCAGGCAACTCCCTAGCTCTCCACAACACATTTACCACTGTGTTATGACACAGTAATGTGTCCCAACAGTGGTTTAGAACCACTGGACTAGACTATTATTTATATTCATGATAGTGCCTATTGAGTTACTGTATGTTTACAAGAGTTGGAAATCACAACCCTAGATTGTAGTATGGACATAGCCCATGTAGATTAAAAGGTACTGATAGCAATTTCTGGGTAGGAAGCACTGGCATAAGGGAGTTTTAGATGCACTGGATGATTGATTGCCGGCCCCTGGTCTCCAAAGCCTTCCTACCAAACTTCTGGCAAAAGTGGACTGGGTTCATGATCATTTCTGTGAAGTACCAAGATTGATGTTTGTTGTGTTTGCAGTCATTCTGGGCCACAAATAATCTATTTAGAAATCAAAAGAATATGTTTTGTTGGAACATTTTCAATAAAATGTTTTGTTGTGGGAGAAAATACTGTTTCATTGAAGCTGAACTGTTTTGTGCATACATAGTGTTTGAAACATCTGTCTGCCTCTCTCTTCCCAGGCTTTGTCTACTGTGTTTAGATTTGGGCCAGCTGTTGTCTTTAGTTGCAGATAAGCACACTGACTGGCAAAATGGGGTCCCACTGTGGGTTGGTGTCTAGGCACTCCAGCAATACATAACACTTCTGTTTCATGATATTACTCCTTAGTAGCTACATTTTCAGGGTAGGATAAATCCTTTGAGTTGATCTGGCCAAGTTTTTATCCAACCAGGTTTTAAAAGTTCCCAAAGATGGAGATTTCCCTCAAAGTGGAGCAGAGGGGCATTGCACTACTGCACAGACTTTGAGCCAGAAAATAACAAAATCCCCCAATATGCAAACATATTCTAACTCCATGGCCATCCTTCCTCCCTCTCCAGTACACTCACAAAACCACTAGGGCTTTCATGGTAGAGCTAATCTACCCAAGTAGATCCAATCCATGAGAAACATTGATCTTCACCAGTTCTTGAGGGTAAGCAGTAACATGAAAAGTAAACAATGTATAAGCTAGGTACAAATTTAGAAGCTGTGAAATGTCAGCAGACTTCTCTGTGTATCTTCTGTTGCCAGTTCAGAGAATCAGGAATTCACTACTGGAAAGGGCTGGAGTTTCTTGATTTCTGAAAGGTCCACTTACCACTGCATTCCCCCTTAGAACTGTGTACTTAAAGCCTATCTAAATAAAGATTGAAGGTTTGAGGGAAAATCAGGGTACAAGTGAGGTAAACGGTTCAATTTAGTTCCAAAGGGGTCATCCGTGTTAGTCTAGTTCAATAAAGCAAATATATTTATTGCATGAGCATTTGTGGGAGAAAAGTGGTTTTTTTTCTCCCATGAAAGCTCATGCAATAAATATATGTTAGTCTTTAAGTGCCACAGGACTCCCTGTTTGTAGTACAATTTAGCTTTCATTGTAACCATGGTACAGGTCCTCTACTACTGGGCCACAAACAGTTAAACCTCTTATGCCTAAACTGGTCTCAAATCAAACAGGTATTTTAATGTCCTGGAAAACTTAGTTGATAAATGTGCTGAGAAGATTGAACCTGTTAGGTTTGTTTATGTGGACTAAACTGTGTGTGGCTACATTTTAGAATACTATCATAGTCCCATATGTCCAAAAAATAGCAGTTGAAAACAAGAAGGCAGTTGTTTTCTCCAGAATGGTCAAAGTGCGCAGCATCAGTTGTGCAGAGTGTGCTGCAACAGAATACTGTATTTGAATTTGGGCAGCAACCCTAGCTTGGATGTATGCCAAAATCCCATCTCAGGAAACCAAGAAATGCTTACAGAAATGGCAGGGGTGCAAAAGTTTACAGCGCTAAAACTGCTTCAAGTTTACAGCTCAAACGAAGTCATGCAAATGGCTAATAGTTAATGCTTCTTAAATGCTTTCCATTGTAAGAAAGAATGTTGCAAATCATGAGTTTATGTAGTTCACATATTGAAAAAACAATGGGTGGCCATTTGGAGATATGGTGCATATCTTGGCCACTTAGAATGCCACCATCAGCATTGGGGAGATCATTCATTCTGGTATTATCTAAAAGCCCCAGTTGAGAAAAAAGTCTGTGTATAGATCCTGATTTAGTGTTTTCAGCGTGAGTGTAACCCATATGCCTAAAAAAGGAGCAATCTCTTTGCGGGATCTCTGTAGGCTGGGTTACGTTGCTGGGCAGATTTGGCTATCCAGATCTGGAAGTTTCCAGAAACAGGGAGTGGTAGCATTTTGAGCATGCTCCCCAAGGTTTCTGTTGTTGATGTGAGCAGAAGCCTGAGGACAGCAGCCTGGAGAGGAGCATCTAAAGCAAGGGTCTCAAACTCAAATCAACATGAAGGCTAGTACAGGGCTGTATGAGGACTAGTGCACCACTGAAACCTTTTCATACAACAATAATGCAAATAGCAGTAACTATAGTGTCATTGCAGCCCGCAGGAAATAGCTACATGCAGCCCACGGACCATGTTTTGAGACCCCTGACCTAAAAGGAGCTGCAGAGTCCAGGTGCTCAGTGCTTTAGCGAGAGGAGCCGAGCCAAGGGTGGACTGCAAGATGTTTTCTCCCTGCAGGGGAGCATTTTGCTGCAGTTTTCTTTAATGGGACTGAAAGCTGGTTGACCAGTAAACAGACTTGCATGGTGCTGCTGACAGAGGAGAAAGAAAGGACTGCATGGATTCCTCTTGAAGATTCCTGCAGCCAGAGGGGAAGAGGACTGCTATTTCTTTCTACTCAAGCCTCAAAGACTTGAACAAAAGACTGCAACTGAAATAAGGGTGACTCCATCTGAACTGTGGAACTCTTGGGTTTCCTAGTGTTCTCTTTAAATTCATTTTTGTTTCCTTAGGATAAGGTTTGTAAGTTTATGATGTTTATTCTGAGTAGTATTTAAATATGGGTTAGTAAATCTGAGCAGTCTTCACTGTGAGTCCCTTTGGAACTGAATCCTGGCTCTCCAGCTGCTTTCTCCAGGGGTTTATCTCTGTTAGGCACTATTGAATGAATTCTAGCCCACCCGAAGGTTACCTGAGCAGACTGCAGTACCCAAATGGAACATCTGTGGGGCTAAAATGAATGGAGACTCTATGGTTGTATTCTATTCTATAGCTCTATTATGTCTCCACAGGAGGCTCTGTTAACTCAACTTAAATGTCAACTTTAGGTTGATTTAGTGTGTCCACACAGAAAACATCTGTCAACTGCCTGCATCCACGGTGGCAGGTGCTAGGTTGACCCTTCCTGGTGGCCAGGAGCTCTGGGAGGGGGCCTGAAGGCCAATTAAGGTGACTTAAGGGCTATTCTCCATCTACACTGGCTTAAATCGAGTTTAATAAAGTCAACAAGTGTTAAGTTGATCTTAAGAGGTGGTGTTATTAAGTTGATTTAAAGAAGTGCTTAGGTTGACTTAATAAAAGCCCAGGGTGACTGCAGGAGTCTATAGGTTGAGTTAAACTTTCTTAAGTCTACCTAAGGCTCCAGTGTATGTGAGCATCATCATGGACAGCAAGTGCAGATGCTGAGCCACAGCCAGTGACCTTCCTTGTCCCAAAGAGCTTACAGACTTGGAACCTCTACCCTTACCATTTGAGATAAAGGAGAAATACTTTTAGGGGATGGCATTATAAGGTCTACAATAAAGTAAACTGAGCAGTTTTGCTTCTACTCAAGTGGAAGGCACTGGTACAAACACACACACTCTGTCATATGATGGCAATATATTAGAATAACATGTTCTGTTCGCATGTAATGCAAGAGTTTATTTTAAAAATGTTATTTAAACTGATGTGTCTTTACCCATATTTGCATGACATTTACCAATAAAAGCAAGGACCAATGAAAGTAATATATATCACAAATATATATTTCCAGAGTCAGTTGTATAAGCCTATTTTTGCATGCAATGGCTGCTAGGTAGCTGAATCACGCACACAGGTAAAAACCTGGCAGGCAATCAATTCTAGAAAAAATAAGAATTAGGATGGGGTACAAACTTATTTTCTGAACCACTCAACGCACCACTAATTTGTAATTTTTTTATTGCGAGCTTTACAGTCCTTTTATTTCCTGCCAACATAACATACCTCATCACAAAGGACCTCACTGCAAGTTAAAACATTTCAACAGCTTTAGTGGAAAATCACCCATGTGCATTTCAGCTACGTGACTTCTGCAACTGCCATCATTTATTCATTTTCAACTCCATAATTATTTGCACTCTGAAGATAAGTGATTTTTTTTTCTATTTTTCTGCCTTGCTTAGAAGGTGAAGAGTATGTGACTTCACAAGTTTGGCATGTTCATGTCTTAAAGGAAATGAGTCCATTGCAGCCATCTTCAGTCAACATTAACAAACAAGATGAAGCATGTTGCTATCCTGAAGTTAAAACTACTACCTTCTTAGAAAGGAGGGGTAGAATATCCATTTCAGCTCCATCCCCATTTGCATACTGGCAATTTCTCCTTTAATACACAAATGTGTCATAAGCTAACTGAATAGTACCCAATGCTTTTAGTAACTTTTTTTTGGAGAAAAGAAAGGAGTTTATTGAAAGTTTTCTGTCTAAATTGTCTTTCATTAGAAAACTAGGATTTTGTCATAAAGCAAATTTTCATGACAAGTGCCTACTTTCATGGAAAATCGTTGGCTGCTTTTTTGGGTTTTTTTTAAAGCTAAATACCAGCCAGGCTGTCTCATCTATATGGCAAACTGATGGAATGAGGCGCCCATACTACAATTATAATGACTATAACATTTTCAAATTAAAGATTTAAAAAGCCCCCACCTGGCATCTTCTAAGAAGGGAAGACTTGACTGCAGAATTGGGCACCGTTAGCAGCAGCGCCAGGATACAGGGGAGGGATGTAGAAGACGTATGTGACCACCAAACACTTCAAAGCCATAAGTTGGGGGTCCTAGGGGCCCAGCACTCCCCTCAATCTCTAGCTAGTACCACCTGGGAAGCTTTTTACAGCCTCATGAACACCAAAGATTTTAGTAGCTCGAAACTGATCTTTTTTTGTGGAGTGGAGGGTGGAAGGAAGAGTGGGAACAGGGAAGGATTAAGTGGGGCCTGAGATAGGAGATAAACCCCAAGCACCACCCACACATCTCTGGCTTTAGGAACATAAGAGTGATCAGTCACATAGTAACTCAGTGAGCATTGTTCTTTATATCTGCTGGGGTGTACCTTTGCCTTCTGAAGAGTGCAGAGGGAATAGAAGAATCCACTTGGGTTCTTATGGCCTTCTTTCCTCAGGTGTTTGGGAGGCAGCCCAGTGAGGGTGGGAGGTAATTTTGTAGGGAGGCTGTTACCTTGAAGAGTTATGAGGCTAGTATCTTAGTTTGGAGGAAAGAGCTTAAAATGCTAGGCAAGGGGGAAGTCTTGAAACAATGTGTTCAGAAAAGAGAGAGGATACTAAAACAATAGGCAGCAGGGTCAACTTTTTTTGAGTGGATTGCGATGATGTGCAAATGTTAACGAAGTCAATGAGTTTCTAGATTCCTAATGTTTTTTTATAATGTTCAGTGAAATGAATTGGAATGAGGATGCTGTGTGCATTGTTAGTCTTTGTAGCTGCAAGACCATATTCATTATTCTTGTCCTCCCTCCATGTTATTTGATATGTTCACTTTTGGCAGTTTGTGTTTAAATATTAGTGGACAGACTTGGCACATGGCGAGGTAGACTCATAACTGTCTTTGGAAATTTCTTCTTCAGTTATTAGGCCAGGATGGTCTATTTTTCTGCGTCTGACCTACACACAGCCAAGTGTGACCCTGATGCTGATAGGTGACTTGTACACACTGTGAATGACCCAGAGACACCATGTATGGAAGATCACAGTGACAGGACAGAGTGGAGTACTCTTCAGAATGGCATCTCTATCTGTGATAACAGACAAACCCATGTCTGCTTTGGTCTCAGTAGTAGATAGGAACAAAACCACATACAAAGTGGGCTGTACAGCTTAAAAATCAGATTGATGGCCTGCTGCATGTGTGGGGGGAGATGAGGGTGTGTAACTTGGGAGTCCCTGTGCGGGGATGGGAAAAGAGTATATGAGAAAGGAAAGGAAGACTAGAGCATGATGGACTGACCTTGAAAGGTTATGGAACATATACAGGAGAACCAGGGGTGGGAAATAGACTAGAAGTGGAGAAGAACTTCTATCACAGGGGCAGTGAATCAGACAAAAAAGAGGAAATGTCTGAAGCTGGAGAGAAGGAGGCAAAAAACAATGGATAATAGAAAAAATGCAAATATCATCTGAATGGAAAAGTAGAAAGAAAAAGCAGTAAAGAAAATAAATTGTGTGTTACTCATGATCCAAGTGTACAGCCCAACTCCTGCTTAAAGGACAACAAAATAGGGATCTCAGTGATGGGATTTCATTATTAATTTTTAATGATGATATTATAGTCAATGTTCTTTGTATTTCCCTTTCCTGGACTCCTGGGTGGGGGTGACTTAAAACAATGATCCTCCTAGGGCACCAGTGCACCTAAGGCTGGGCTTAGTAACTCAGCTATGTAAATATTTATGCAATACAGTCTGAGAATCCAATCTTGTTGACTTGATTAACACACAAATAAAACCCTGCAGTAAATTCTGTCCGAGCTTGAAAGCATTTTACAGGTAAATCTTAAAATATATATAATATAATTTTTTTTAGATGTAGGAATCCCTTGACTTAATACAGTTACAGTCCTGTTACTATGTGTGCTGAGTTTTCAGACATGCTAGCAACATTACATTTCCATCCCTCCCTCCCAAACTAATTCCATTAAATTGTCATTACTTTCATCACCCAGAGCTTGTTGTGGGTAAGAGGTGGACATTTTAATGTTGTATTAATCCTGATTAAAAATTACAGGCAATAACACAGGCATTATTTCAAGGCCTGCTTATAGTAATCATGGAGACTAGATTAAAGAATACACTACATGGAAAAACAGCATTTGGTTTAGAGCCCCCAAAAATGAAGTACTGCATGGCAGCCAGTATCAGAACTATTTCAAGTCATATTTGAAGTTCACCAGATGAGCTGTAGAAGGAGTGACAACTTTAGCTAGAGACAGGCATCACCTAAAGCTGTTGATTTTGACCTTCTGATTGCACTAGCTGCACTGAAAGTTATTTGAAAAAACACACTGTGTAATTCATATATAAATACAAAGATAGTGTTCAGAAACAGACGTTTTATTTTGCACTCACAAAGGCCTTTAAACCATTGAGTTGCTGTTCCCATCCATTTCATAAACTTTCCACTAAACAATAGGAGCATGTACATCATATTCTCTTGACTGCCAACAGATTTGCTGTTTCTAAAAAAAAGACTACCTTTGGCCAAATTCATATATGGCATAACTTCATTCAAGTCCACAGGATCTGAGCCATCCCAAGTGGGGCGTGGCACCCCGAATGAATCACACTATGTGCCCTCTTAACATTGCGGGTCACTTTTGCATGTTTTGGGTCCGGTCGCCTTCATAATCTCCAACTTCTGGCACCATGTGACCAGACTGGGAAATGCAAAATCTGCCATCTTTGTTATGGTCAAAGAATTGGGTGAGTTTGGTCATATTTTCTATCGTACTTCCACTTTTTCTTAGCCTGGGGCTTAGCAACTGTTGTGATGTTGAAGTATGGGGCTCCCTAAGTGCAGACCTAGGATAATCACCCCAATTTTCTGTACCCTAGGGAAGGATTTGAGTGGTATTCTGTCAGGGATGATTTACATCAATGATGATATTCTCTTGAAAAGCTGTTTATGATCCTGCTGTCGTCAATGGCTGTTTTGTCATAAGGTCCAATCTGCTTGCTGCTGAAGCCTATCTTTGAAATTTTTGTGGTTTGCAATTTAAAAGCGATAACCATTTCTAAGCGAAAATTTAAGCCTGAATTGTACAAAGGGGTTCATAAGCATTAAGCTGTGACCATTTACAGAGGCCCCCTGAAGACAGTCAGTGATGATCTATTTTGAAGTCAGTGTGACTTTGTACAGGACTGAGAGTTCATTTCCAGATCTTTTTGCAGAAGTGATACCTACGAGTTTGTCTGGTGTGGAACATCCACAATATCTATTAAAGCCAAAGAGCCATATTCTGATCCAATATAGACTAATATGATTGAGTTTGGAATTTGGAGCCTGGGGAATTGTGTGTTCCGGATCTCAGAATCTGTCCCTTAACATGATGCAGTATTAAAAAGTGTTTTTTTGTCTTATTCAATGTGTGAAGTATAGTGCTTTTTAGGGAACCTACCTTTTGTGGATATTTCTGATATTTTCCTGTCATTTGTTCTGTGAACCCATGGTCATATAAGGGAAAACAAACATTAATGTATAATCAGTAATCTCTTCTTTGAATCCAGAGACTTAATTGCTTTAATTCTTCCTTGATTTGGAAGGCGAGGTAAGCATGCTGGACCACGTCCATAAAGGAATGACATATGTACAGCAGGCTCACAATAAGACGTTGTGACTCTTATATTTGCAGATATCCTGTTTTTCTCCTGATTCACAAAGAAAACTCAGTGCTCGAGGGAACTGCTAACTAGGATGTGCTGGAATGGACTAAGACAAATTTAACTAAAGCCAAGAATGCCCCTGGTTTGGCTCCGAAATGTATGGTAAGCAGCCAAGGACATTTGGAAGGCCAATTTGAAGCAGCATGGTGTGGCATGGTACTTTACAAAACGCACTAATATTTACATAACATGAATTGTATTACAATCAGTCATGTTTTCATACCTGGCTTCATGTAAAAGAAAGTCTGCTGTCTGGATGCAAGGCAAATAGGGCAGTATGTTAACATGTGGAACAAAATATATGTTCTTTTTAAATGGAACCAATTTAAATTCCATGTTGTTGGCTCCTTTTCTTTTAGTCAGAATTGACTGTATGGCTCTAGTTTGCCCTGGTCAGGATGTGGGCAGATCAGAGTCCAACATATAGATTTACTTAAGAAAGTTACAGTGCCATGAAAAAACAACTTTTAAAACCATAAATGTGTACTGCATTCTGCATCCTATACAGAAACTAGGATGGAGATTATTATTAGTAGTAATAATAATAATAATAATAAAATGTTATACCTTTCTCTGCTTTTGGAATATTCAGGAGCAAACCAACTTTTCCACAGATGAGCATTAATTTGCTTTCCAGTAATGCCCACTAGGCACTGTGGCCCACTTCTGCAAGGGTAACAGCAGACTCTCTCTCAAAAAGCATTTATTCTTTGTTGAAACTTAATTGACACATATATTTTATAGGGTTTTTTTTCTAAATGGACTGATCACAGATGCAGACTTTGAGCTGAGTTGTCAAGTTGCAATTGCTGGCATAAATGACATGAGACCTGTAGGATAGTTAGTCCCACTTTGTAGAGTGGCTTTTGTGTGTATGTGAGGCCCATAAATATATGCTTTCTGTTCCTTGACTGGATGAGCAGAGACACTTCTGACATGAGTACTGGTATACACACTTTAGAAAGGCACTTAAGTAGAATTTGAAGTACATTTTTGTTTATGCATGAGAACCTCTCCTCAAGACTGATTATTCAGCTACATTTTTTGTCTCATTCAGATCCTTTCTGAAATCTGACTTCTGTTGTGTAACTTATGACATTCATGTGATCTTACTGTACTAACTCATTTTCTTTTCTCCTCTTTCCCCTTTTTTATGACTGTTATTGCTGCGTCATGTCTGAATTGAAATGCCCAGGGTTTATGATAGGGTGTCTGATTACATGCCTCTTTTTATGTTAAGTACCATAGAATCCCTTTGTATTTAAAAGTAATGATAACAACCAATAATTAGAACTGGTCAAAAAAAATTCCATGGATATGATACTTTGTCAGCAAATTGTTGTTTTTAAAATATTTTTAACAGAAAATACTTGTTTTCTGTGGAAATTTTCAATCTTCCATCCAAGATCTGAAAACCTAAAAATGTTTCATTTTTGGCCACAACCCTCACATTTCCCAGTTTTCAGTTTCAATAGTCTTCTTACAGCCACAAATATGCCTTTGTGACTACTGTTGCACAAGTAATTTCATCTGTAAAGCCTGCTTGCTCAAATGTTTACAGAAAAAAAATATGAAAAAGGTATACGCAAGGCCTAAACAAATTCATATGAGGATGAGAACATACATTAGCAAATGTTCTTCACCCAGCAGCAGCAAAAAGTGTACACATACAGTCATGGACCCGGAAGCAAATTCCTTACTATCAAAACAAGGTGTGACTCGAAGGAATGTGAATGCTCGTAGCACAGTCTAGCCAAGAATTCTTTTTTTCTATTTTCTAACTCTGCATGGTCCACCTTGGCCTGCATGAAAACAAGGCCAAAGATCACAGGATAAAAGGAAAACTAGTCATCACACGCCCAATGCTGTTGCTTGAAAAAAAGATAATGCAGATGAATAACCTTACGCTTGTGACAAAATTACAAAGACAGGAAATTCTACTTAAGGCAAATTCTTCTCTATCTTTTCCTGTGTGTAGTAGTGTGAGTTAAAGGACAAAGCAACAAGAACAGGGCAAGCCTGAGCTTCAATGTACGGTCCTTTAGTGAGCATCATATTCTTAACAATTTCTAAATAAGACGGGGTTTCTAAAGGGCTCAACATTGATCTAACTCTGCTTTAGCATCTGAAACAAAGTCAGCTCTGAGTGCTTTTGAAAATCCTGCAAAAAAAAAAAACCAACAAGGAGTCGTGTGGCACTTTGAGACTAACAGATTTAATCTGTTAGTCTCAAAGTGCCACATGACTCCTTGTTGTTTTTTTGCTGGACTAGACTAACATGGCTATCCCTTTGGAATTTGAAAATCCTGTCCTCGGGGTATACTTCTGTATCTTTGGGAGCTTCTCTTAATATTGTAACTGCATAAAGTACCTTTCCTCACACACTTTTTGAAAGTTCAGCTCTGGATTTGAACATAGTAGCTTGGGCCCATCTATAGTTAAAATACGTACATGATAAATTGAAAGAACTCTGAAATGTAGAACTTGAGTTGTAAGCACAAAACAAATAATGCATAACCTTGTTCAAAATCTTTTTCTCAAACTCACTTTCTATACAGGATAAAGTCTGCGAGACCATAAGTGTTACTTTCATAAGTGATGTAGGCCCCAGGGACTTCCTGTGGGTGTTGGAGGTCTAACCCACTTAAGCACTTTTGAAAATCCCTTGAGGGTACTTAGTTGCATTTTTAGGCATATTTGCAAATCTGGCCCTGTCACTTCTGAAAATTGGATTTAGGCTTCTAAATCACTTAGGTGCTTTAAAAATTTTTCCAGTATATGAAAACTCATGACTGTGAAAATGTGTAGATTCTTAAATTGGCCTGTCAAATGCTAACTCAAGGTCAGATTGTGGTAGGCTGTAATGTAAATTCACAGGGTGACAGTTTAAGGAGATTGCCCCTGTTGTGCAAAATATGCAAGAGCCTGGCACATGATGGCCTTTGTGGTTAAGGACAGCAAAGCTTTCTCTTTTCTAGAGTCCATCCCATCTTGTTAATATCTAACAGGGGTTGCTCTCAGGTAAACAGAAAGCAAGGCCATAACTTCTGTATCAGGTCCCAGAGCTAGCTGCTGTATCAAAAGGACTCAGCAGTGTCCATACACTTGCTAATTGTCTGAGACACTGAGTCAACATGAGGACACTTCATAGTGATCATAACTGTAATTATCACATTCGTCCTTGATTGAGAATATTATTGTATCATCCACAAGAAAGTTCTGCTAATTGTACCAGCAGACAGAAATCTGATGAAGCCAAGGGGATTGCAATGTGGATTGCAATCTTTTTTGCTCTGTGCATTAAAAAAAAGCATATAATATCTTCAGTTATTCTAAGTGCTACATCTATAGGAAAGGCAAAACAGCCTGACCTCATTAAGTGTGCTCCTACAATATTTTAGATGGCATTATGCAGAGCACAGTTTGAAACCAGTGAAAATTCTAACATGCCCTTGGAGTTTTCCATTTACTTGCCAAAGAATTACCAGGTTCTGTGATCTGATTGAATTTAGTGAATTCTGCTACAGAAAGGGACACATACAATAGCATGTTCATTTTCTTTCTTTCTTAGGGGTAACAAAATTAACCATATAGTAGGAAAATAAAGCTCCAGCTTTTGGGCTTGAGTTTCAACATCTGGTTACGTCTTAAATTAGTAAATACCAAAATCTGCAACTGTTTATACCTCAGACAGCCACACTGGCTCCTATGAGCATGCATGGGATATAAATCAGTGCAAGATTCAGACCTAAATGGATCTAGCTATTAGTGAAACATTCAACATGTGTTGAACGAGTGCAGGTCTGTCAGTGGCTGCTATCAGCCTCACCAAACCAGATAACGCATTACAGACAAGGAAAGCTTGCAATGATTTTGACTGTTGTCCTGTGCAGAATGGAGTTCCTATAGAGTATAATTGAGTCATTAGTAAAAGCATAAATACTTTGACGGAAGTAAAGACACATTTGCTCCCTTCCCATTTGCCCAAGCCACTGCAGTTGAACCTCAGTGGTCTAGTAGAGCCAAGGAATTTCATGACATCATCCTCTGGCAAAAGCATAATCTCCACAGGCAGCTTCAGTAGGCATAAGGTAGAGTGTACTGGCAGTGAAAGAGTTAATGGGGGTGGGAACAACAAGTCCACTCGGTTGCACGTAGAAGATAGCGAGAACCCAATTAGGCCTGGGGTGGGGGGGTAGGTGGCTGAACTGAGGTTGAGTCCCAGGTGTGAGAAATGGGGCTGATAAAGACTGAGGAGGAGAGGCAGGAGATGAGTAGGTTTTAGGCTCTAGCGAAGGGAAGTTTGATATAGGAGGTGGGAAGCTGCTGGAGTGGAGTGGGCTTCCATGGTGAGCAGTGACAAAAGGGCAAGTTACGAAAGAGGCAGCCCAAAGTCTGGGTTTCTGGAGGCAAGAGATGTTGTAGTCACAGAGAGAGCATTGAGGAGGCAGACGGTTTCTGAGCCTTGAGGTTACAAAGCCCTGCAATGTGTTGCTTACCACATGGACCAGAAAAAGCTCTGCAGAACATGAGATGAGTGAATAGTCTGGGGATGTAGGAACCCAGGAAAGGGCTGGGAAAGGAGGTGGTCTAAGGATACAGAAAGTGTCTGAGTCTGATTTATTGTTTAGCTGCTTAGTGTGGAAAATGGAGTGGGGGACGGTAGGGTCTGTGCTCTCTGACTGGCTACTGAGGAAGTGGTGTAAAAGCCCTCAGTGATAGGGGTGTATGAAGACCTGGCCTGAGGTCATTGAACTATTTTTGTATAGAAGTCTGTCCCCTTGGAAGAGTTTGACTCAACTGGGACCTGGGTGAAGGGACAAGTTTTGAGAAGTGGACCAATTGCCAGAATTGAGTGGTTGTCAGTGGAGAAGGCCTGAGGAAGAGAACTTGCTACATCACATCAGGCCAGGAGGGGGTGCACCAGTTGGTGAGTCATTGTCTTACAAGACCTTAAAATTAATGACCATTTAATCCTGCATACAGACAGCAGGCCTAGACTTTCTATGCAAGTTCTGAGTGTGGCAGGATTTACATGCATACAACTGATTTACCTGCTCATAGTATGGTTGCATGTATGCAGCTCCCTCCTTCTCAAGGAGATGAAGTACTGGGATTTTTGCTTGAGGTTTGTATATTAAAAATAGATTTCCCAAGTAATTTTGCTCCTTTGTTGCTGTTACTTATCTGTATGGAAGTGATGATACAGCTATGCAGTTATTTCATGTTAGCGTTGCATCTATAACTTTCTAGATTACCTTTGGGAGTGAATCAACAATACATATAGCTAAATGTATTGTGAATGAAGGCAGAACTTTTGAAAATCATAGATTATTCCAGCTCTGGGTTTGTAAGTGTCTATTCTATCTGACTTGTTTGGGTTATATGCTCTTTGAACAGGTACTATATTTTGTACATCATCAGACAAGCTAGCCGTTCTGCTCAGTGAGTGATAGTTAAGATGTATGTAATGGAGGTATTTAAAATGTCCAAATAATATATACAAATTTTTAGGTAACAGAATAACATGTATCTACTTATTTATCACGTAAGCACTCTGCCTAAACTTTATTATCATCGCCAGATTATATGCAGAAGATAAAAAATTATTTGGTATTGACAGCAACCCCCCAGTGGTGAAAAGTCCGAGTAGGAATTTGCTTTCATATTAGATGTGATCTCTTATATCAACAGGAGGTTGGCCATTTTGAAAACATCATATGGTCCAGTCTTTCCACTGCTCATAGACATGATGAAGAGAGAGTTGATGGGGTATCAGTGCATTGTGCAGATTTTTGTAGTCATGGAGAGGTGTGTCCTAGTCATAGATTAACACATCTATTTAGTGCATGAGCTTTCATAGGAGAAAATCCCAGGTCAGACTCTAACAGCAAAGCTGCGAACTGATTCCTTGACTTATACTCCCTGCATTTATTTCCACTCATTCTATGAGTTCCTCCATCTTCAAAGTGTCTGGTAAAGTGGGATTTTCTTCCACAAAAGTTCATACAATAAATAAATTTGTTAGTCTCTAAGTGCCACAGGACTCCTTGTTTGTCTTACTGAACTAGACTAACACTTTCGAACTAGTCATAGATGTAGACCCCAGACTCTAGGGGCCAGGCTTTCAAAATAGAATTGCAGGTTATATGTGCTTCCATTTTTTCAAGACTATCGTAGCATTTACATGACAAACTCAATATGTAATTTGAACACACATGGGTTTTCTGCATGTAGGCTGGGATTTTCAAAAGCACCAAAGGGAGTCAGGGCTCCAAATGCTATATTAAACAAACAAACCAACAAAAAAGTGGGGGCTGGGTGTATAATGTCCTTAGTGTCCTTTGAAAATTCCATCCATAAATACTGTCATTGTTTTCAAGACTGATATGAGTGCACAATTTTTGCATGCTAGGTAGGGGATTGAGGCCCCTTTAAAATTTACCTCCAGATGTTGCATTGGATACCCTGTGATCACTCTTTCAGCAAAGGAGACAAAAGAGGAAGTGGCTAGGAAAGAGAACATGTGATCATGGCATTTTCCCTGTCCAAAACCAGTGAAGGACAGATTCAGGCTTTAAACAAATAGCCAATTTAGGGCAGAAGGATGAGGAGATACCATGCTGTACTGAGAGGCTCTGGAGGAATTCTGTGGGATTCATCCAGAACATCTGCTTACAAATCCAGATTGGTGGTTGTGTGTATTGGAAGGGGTGCCAGGGCAGGGGCAGGGGCAGCAGATGGGAGAAAGCAGCACAGCTAGAATGGTAGTTCTGCCACCCCTTGGAGGGTGCACTAGGCACTTCTAGTCTGAACAAGCTATCTTGACTGGGGCAGAGGAAATGGTATTATGTGCAAAAATTGGAGAAGCTTCTTATGTCGTCTTTATTTCTTGCATCTTTTCACATGGTGTCATTTCCAAATGAGTATCTGATCCTCCTTGTATATGTTGCTTGGACGTTTTCATCTTAGTGATTAACACAAGGACATATGTATAGCTTGTATTTTTCTGGGCTTCATATTTGACTTGGCATTGGCCACTATCAGAAGACAGGATACTGGACTAGATGGGCTGTTGGTCTGAACCAGAATGGTTATTCTTATGTTCAGAATACTAGTATCTGACAGTGCCCGAACCTGCACTAACACCTACTTCCATCAAGTCTGAATTTGACCATAGATGTTTGTCACACTGCTACAGTTCCTACACTTTATTTCCCATATGTTTCTTAGTCCAATTATTTTTAAGGAGAAATGTGGGTGTTAATGCTGCTTCTGAAGTTCACTTTTGGACATGGGCATTTTTTAATACACACTTAAGCCCTATTTTGATGATCTAAAAGATCCTTGCCAGTAGTGTACGTAACAGATTCAAGATCTGGTAAATAAAGAAAACAGAGAATATATCCAATGAAGATACAGTTCCTGCTTTCCTACACATTTACTGAGATTGAGATACAGTATACATTTGTATGTGTATGTGCATTCTCCCCTCCCTCCAGAATTGCAAATTATTTAAGTGGCATATTATGCCTTTATTGTTTATAACTTAAGGTTTAAAGTTGACAGTTAAAAAACAACTCTTTGCCTTGACTATTTTCCCTCCCACCTTCCCATTCTTGAGCAAAACTATTTTAAGCAAAAGTCTCCTAATTAATGCTATATGCTACGTTTTGGGTTTTTTTTAAAAAAAGAACTCCCTGGCATTCAAATGCTGCACTCCCTAAACTGCGTTTATCTAGTGCTGACAGCTGATGTGATGAAAATTCACTGCTATCACATTCTTGGTAACTTCTGCTTACCCTCAGCTGAAATGCTAAGTTGTCTACAGATTCAACTTGTCAAACTGAGTTTGGAGGCATCACTTAGGATGCTGAACTTCTTAAGAAGTTGCAGAAGAAGGAAACAAAAATGGTATCAATATCTTCTCTAGCACACCTGCTCAATTTCAGTAGGATATCTGCAGTTCAACTTTGCTGCCATAAGTCCAGAAATGCTGTCTTCGTGGTTGGGTAAATTTTTATATTCTCTCTCATACACATGTCCTTACAGGCAGAAATCTCTTAAGCATTCTGAATAACTAATGCATGGTTTCTGTTCCTAGGCTTTAAAAGTCATGGCTAAATAGAGACTAGTGTGGTCATCTAGTTCAGGAGTCCACAACCTTTTCCCTCTCTGTGTCCCGCTCCAGGTGAGGGTTGACCCAGGCCCTTTGTGCCCCCCCAAACATTCCTCCAGTGATCCCCAAACTATGGGGCACAGTCTAGTCTGACACCCTGCGTAACCCAGAATCTCCCCCAGTGATCTCTGCAGTTGATCTAATAAATCTTGGTTGAACTAGTATGTAACTTCAAGATAGATATCCAGTCTTTATTTAAAGATTTCAAACGACTGTTTGAGCTAATTTTCTGTAATAATTATGCATCTGATCTTGCCACCTTAGTATTTTATGCAGTCCATCCAAATGGCAAGAGAAGAAAAATATTTAAACTGTGTGCCATAATTAACAAATACCTGTTCTAAAGAACTATGAAAATGAGATGCATATTTTCTACACTAATGAGCATCCCATCGTAAGCTGGACAATAAATTATCCATTAGGGCCATATCAAGGAAAACTTAAATTGTTTGGGGGGGGAGGGGTTGGTGTGTCAGAATATTGTCTCTCATGGACCTTGTTTGTGTGAAGTTTGGTGTGCCAGAGTATCTTGGACCTTGATTAATTTGTCTTTGTCTATATTTAAGGCATGTGCACAAGAGAATTCCACATGTTGGGAGAGGGAAGAGATGGAACCTCTCTTCTCTGGCCTGCCGATGATAGCAGCCATGTTGCTTTTCTAAGTGACTGTTGTTGAAGACTCTGGTTTGGCATGTTAGATAGTCACTGGGGTGGGGTGGGGGGAGTATGTGTGTGTGCACAAGGGTAATGCAGTTAAAGCGCTTGATACATGAAGTTTATTATAGGTGTTGCACAACTTATTAGATGGGTATCGTATGCATAGGTGCCACCCCACCGCACAGAACTCCCAAAGGAACACTTGATTACTGCAGCTACAACCATGTAGTGTAAGACTTATTGTTGGTACTGACCTCAGACTTCACTCCAATGATGGGCCAGGGTTTCTGTGCCCTGATGTTTCTGATGAGCTGTTCATGAAAACTTAAATATATTATTTGTATAGAACATTCATGGAAATTTGAGAGGAGACAAATGT
Source organism: Podocnemis expansa (assembly GCA_007922195.1). Taxonomy (NCBI): domain Eukaryota; kingdom Metazoa; phylum Chordata; order Testudines; family Podocnemididae; genus Podocnemis; species Podocnemis expansa. The sequence continues at coordinate 27,167,218 of ML682004.1, read as the reverse complement.
AAAAATCTTTCCCTCAACCCTAACCCTGAAGTTCCTGGATATTAAGATGTGTTATAAAATGCTCTAGAAATTTGAACCAGTTGCTACAGGCCTGGGAAATCCCTGAGGCTGAAACCAAGTTCTGAGAGAGCACCTCATTACTCTTGTAGTGAATCCAGCTTGATTCATTCAAACCCTGTATTTAACAGCTAACTGCCATGTCAGGAGAAGAATAACAGGTTCTGCATTCTCTGTGATAGCTCATCTGTCATCAGCAGGATACTTAATAAGATAGAAGAAAAAAATTTTTGAACTTCATTCTGTGTGTGCGTGTGTGTGTCTGTGTGTACTTCTAGCAAATGGGTTGAGAAAATCTTGAATAATTCCATTTTGACTGCAGCTAGATATATGCTGTTTGTCTCTCCCTCGCAGATATTTGTTACTATTTTGTGAGCCTGATCTTTCTTACAATAGTTTGTACATTGATGCAACTCTAGTTACCTGAGCAGCATGATGTCTATAGTCATGTTCTACACAGAATAGCGGAATGATTGGGCTTTTCTTGGTGATAACATTCGATCATAAAAAGTCCTGGCAACCCCTGTTAGAGGTAGAAGGACTCCTATGAGCATAATTTGCCCAAACTCAGGCAATGCTGTCTCTTCACATTGTATGGTCCTGCTCCCCTGGGGTGTCTGCTTTGCCTGCCCTTTAGCTTCCTAGAAAAAGTGATATTTGAATTGCAAAATTGTTCAGGGAAGGTATTATGAGACCCTTTATATGTTCCCCTTGTGAAGAAAACCTGTTCCTGCTTGTGTTTGTCCAAAGAATAATGTACCATTTTGGAGTCTGCCTCTCAGGCAAGACGTGTAACAGCTTAATGAAATGGGGAAGAGTAAAGAGACAGAAATATCAACAAAGATAAGGAAAAAATTTGTAATAACAGCATTCACGACTGAACTAAAAAACCAGTTCATTGCTGGTCAGATAACTTAATTGCTGCACTACGTGCAGGCACCCTGCTCTACAGGGCTGACTGCTCAGACAGGCAGAAAATTAAACACAAGATGACTGGGTTGGATGACATTTTCTGTAGACAAAGTCTGCCTCATTCTTCATATGTATCAGGAGGAGGCATGGTAAAGGAAGAGGAACCCTGCTTTTAAGAGACTTAGATTACTGTGATCATAAAGAAGTGACAAGTTCCAGAGGGGTAGCTGTATTAGTCTATTTCAGGAAAACAAACAAGGAGTCTTGTGGCACTTTTAAAGACAAATTTATTTAATGCATACACTTTCATGGGCATGACTATAATTCCACAATTATACTTATGAAAGCGTATGCATTAAATAAATTTGTCTTTAGAAGTGCCACAAGACTCCTTGTTTCACAAAACAGTGGTGTTTTTATGTCAGAGTATGATTCACAACACAATTATTTCAGTATGTCTCTGGAAAGATGGGGGTCTCATGGTTTTGCGGACTGTTGAACCTGCACGTTGGAAATATTATATGAAGTATCATGAAGGGGCTATACTATACACATCACAAAATAAGTACTGGGTACTCAATCAGTGTGTGTCTGCACATGGGACTTGGGGAGGAATGGTCACAGTGTCCATTCAGATACATGTCACCTGAGCAACATTTTCTCAGGCTGGTCACAACAGTATCCTGCCATGTGCTAGTCTTTAACACAGCAAGGACAAGCAGTGTTTCAAAATTAGTTTGGATTTCACAACAGTATAGGAATGTAAACTAATATAAAGACACACTCACTGGATTCATCTGCTCACATGGCATGGACTCCAATTCATTTTGGCCAGTGTGCAGGGAGCCCATGTCTTACTATAATTTCAGCACCAACATCTTGGGAGTTCTGTTCCCTATTTATCTGGAGTGGTCAGTCAGATACTTCCTTAGCCACAGTCTCCTCCAACTGGCATTCAACTTATATTGGACTTCAGGGGTTCTTTCCTGGCCTGACATAACTATATCACCTTTTGTGTATTCTCTCTCTCTTGGAAACTCAGTAGGGGGGGGCAGGAAAGATACTTGCTGTTTTAAGGGGGTTCTAGAGACAGCTGTGGCCACAGGCGTCCTCCTTAGAAAGGGTAGAGAGACAGAATGGGCTAGACATTGGGGAATGGGTGCTGTAGTTATGTTCCTGCATTCATATTCCCAGGGCTGGCCCAAGGTTTCTTGGCACCCTAGGTGCCTGTAATTTCTGTGCCCACCCGCCACCCCCGTGTTGGTGTCCCAGGCTAGGTGGTGGGCCCAGTGGATGGTGGGCCCTCCTTCCCACTCCTGCTAGCCCCTCAAGCTTGGCCAAGCCACGGGCTTCCCAAGGGGTGCAGGCTGAGCTGCAGCCTGCGGACTGGGTAGTGGCTCAGCCTGGGCTGGGCAGGCCCCATTGGTGGGCCAGGCCAGGGCAGGCCAGGCCATACTATGGCAGGCTGGGTGGTAGGCTAAGCAGCAGGTTGGGCTGGGTGGTGGAAAATGCAGCAGGTCAGGCCACGGTGGCCCTGGCTGAGTGGTGCACTGCAGTAGGTCGGGCTGTGGTGGGTGGGCAGTGCACCGGGCTGAGCCGCAGGCTGGCAGAGGGACCCCTGCCCTCTCTTCCTCCCTCCCACTTCTCCTAGCCCCCCTTCTTCTTGAGTGGGGAGCAGAGCCATTCTCACCTTGCTGCACCCTATGCTATGGTGCCCTAAGCAACTGCTTAGGTCACCCCTATCGTAGTGCTGGCCCTGCATGTCCCCTCTCTTATTCCTTTTCCAGACTGACCAGTTGCCCACTCTCTGTGGCTCTGCAGGATTATGCTTGGCTCTTTGGCAATTAATTTGGCACTTTTAGTTTTTAAAGTAGTATGTGGTTCCCCTGGTACAATCTGGACTAGTGAATTGCTGTGTCTCATCAATCCCCCACTTCTGCAGCCCATCGTGCTCTGCTGTGATAACCCCAACTCCAGGGCTAGTCATGCACACAATCTATAGAATGTAAGTCATTTCAAACTAAGTAAGTGAGTGCTTCTAGCCAGCCACTCTTTGGATTATACAACAGAATGGCCCCAGCCTATATTCCCAGTCCCTGGTACAACCTTAGGAATCTCTTTCTTACAACATTCAGTTATGCTCATTGGACAATGCATGCTTATATAAATTCATCAGTTTAACAAAGAAATTGATAAGCATCAGCCTTGTTATTCCAAGTGGAGTTTCCTCCATGTTTCAGACCAAAAGCACTCCTTTACATAGAGCAAACAAATTTATTAGTTACAGAAGGATATTAAGTGATAAATCACACTGTAACAAGTCAGATTTGGTCAAAATCAGGAAAAGCAAAATGCATTCTAAACTAAGCTCAATGCTTGTAGCAACTTGACAAACTTACATGATTCTCACCACAACCTGGTTGGTTTTCCTTTGGTTAGCACTTCATTTGCTTGGTGGTGTTTGTAGTTAGAGGTGGAATCAGGGAACATGGCAAATGTCTCCTCTTTTTATAATGTTTTCTCCTCTCAAGGGCTTTACCGCCCACTCCCTGGTCAGGTGATTAAACCATGTCCTTATATGGACTTATCCACATCTTGAATCATTGAACATTACTCCCTTGTGATTCCAAGCTGCCCAAGGGAAGGGAGGTGAGGTGACCGGCTTGAGAGTCCCATTGATCCTCCATTGATTCCCAGGCCTATCCTTTGTTCCTGGAAGAGTGAACTGGTTTGTCCTATAGATGCCTTGATGAGGTGCAAACTTTCCCTCTGCTCCTGGAAAATTTTGCCTGAATATGTTTCAAGCCATGAGGATACATCTTTGAGAATATTACATAGAAATAATTAGTTGATCATGAGCATTAGAAAGAGATCTAACATGGCATATTTTGTATTAAACAACACACCACTATATTATAAGGGCAAGCATTGGGGGTGCACAGCAACACAAGTAGAAAATGACTTGAACTGAAACTAGGCCACAAACTGCTGCTGAAGAGCAAAAGGGCTTCTGAGTGATAGCAGGTTGTTTACAAATGTCCCGTGAGGTATTAATGTCCATTAGTGCATGTGGGATGACACTTTTCTGTGGGGGTATTACCAACTTTTTTGGTTTTGTTTTGTTTTCTTTTAAAGAAGCTTTATCTTTTGGATCATACACAGGTATTTTTGTATGTTACTTTCTTTCAACAACTGATGTGCAGAGCTTTTTGTCTTGATCATTTAGACCATTAAGGAATAACCCTCAGCCTGCAGCATTTTAGGTTTGTGGTATGTTAATAAAGTTCTTCTCTCTTATTTTTGTTTTCCTTGGAAGACATAAACCATTCCCTGGATAAACGGAGATTTCCGCTCTAGCTTTTTCTTTGCTTTTACAAGTGGTGTAGTGTGTTTTTTTTTTTCTTTTTAAAAAAAGAAAGGTTTGAAAGATAAGAAGACTGAATTGTAGCAGCCTATTCCAAGAATGATAAATTTTGAAAAACAACAGGCTTCTTCCAGGGCCATGCAATCAAAATAGTTCTTGCACTGAAGATATAAAAAGAGACTATGCACAACATTCCTGAAATAATTTATGCTGAGTTCAAGTTTAAAGCCATAGATATAATGGTATATTATGTGTTCTCTTGGCATTCTCTTTTTAAATCAACAAAGTGAGCTCATCTTTTGCACGGCATGTGGAGGCCTCATTTCCGTAATATTAAGCACTCTGACCTATGCTTCTCCCATGCTCCAAGGCAGACTAGAAGGGGGCTTTTTTGTTTGTTTGTTTGTTTTGTTTTTGTTTAGCTCACCAGTTTATAATGGCAATAAGTAATAAACCTTTGCGTGTCATGTCATAGCATCAGTCCTCAGCTGTTTTCATGGTATGTTTGTGCTTTGTTTATCCTTGGCCAGCTTTGTTAGGCTGGTTCACTGTACCCCAAAGTTTGTCTCATACCCTTGAGCCTGCTCCTACTTGTTACTGCTTACTTACAGCTACTTAGAAACCCCAAAAGGCAATTGCTAATTTGGGACCACTGAGACATAAGTGCCTGCCACATTCTCTTTCCTCCTGGCTACAGGGAGAAGTGGCATAAGAGTACCCACCTAAGTCATAGGGGTATGCCCCATGATTTGCTAGGCACCGTCCATGTAGGCATTGACCCTAGGAGCTCCCAGTCTAAGAAAATCTGTATGAATTTTCACTACTGCATTCACAAGAATATGCATGCAGTATTGTAACAGAGAGAAATTATTCTTACTCTGATGAATTCACAGTCTTTCTCACTTATTTCTGTAGATCTGCTGCGTGGTGGAAAGACAGAATGCAGGGTAGGAGGGCACAGGGGAGACTCTACAACAGTTGCATGCTACAGAGGAATTGCTGGAAGCTTCTAAGCAGCTCTGAGTAAGCAGCATGGGGACACTTAATGAGTTCAGGGGCATTGAAAGGGGATCTGCAGTTATCTGGGTATAGAGGGGCAGTCTACTCCCATAGAGGCCAGGATGCAATAGCATGGTTTCCCTGTGAACTGAAGTGATTTTCATCCTGGAAATTCACTGCACAAAGGCTATGTTCTCAGTCTGTGTGAGATGTGGCTGAATTCCATGCACACAGAGATCTGTTGATCATATTTTGAAAGTGGAGATGAGCAGTAAACTTAAAAAAAAATGTGAAAATTCCAAAAGATCAGAGTGAAGGTTTAGTTTAGGTACAGACATGGAGCAAATTCATTTGCATGTTCTGTTAAAGTCAATAATAAATACATTATAGCTGAGGCTAGAGTTGAGATTTGGGGAAATTAAGAAGTACATATCCTAGAAAGTCATAACACAGAAAGGCTTCCACCATCCATTAACAAGGGGAGCAATCCCAGCCTAACCTTTGTCATCTCTGAAAATGCAAGCAACTTCAGCAGGGAGATTATGGCATTAATCCTAAAATCACAGCATACACCAGTGCAAGGGGAATAGAGGCTGCAGCACCTTCTAGAAAAGCAAGCTATTTCAGAGCCGTAACTAGTAAATTTGGATGGATCCAGATCCGTTCCCAGCTGCCAAGGGGAGCCAGATCAATCCCCCGAGCCCCCTAAAATTCTGCTGCTGCTGCCGGCAACAATCTGGATCCCCCCACCCCCTTGGCTTGCTGGTGGTGGCAGAAGCTTCCTGCTTGTCCGGCAGCAGCTGGGGATGGATCCAGATTCCTGCAGGCTCCTAGCAGTTGCAGAAGCTTTCTGGTGCCGCTGGCAAGCTGCGGGGGTGGGGGTTGGATCTGGATTGCTGGTGGTGGTGGTGGTGGAGTTTTAGGGGGTGCAGGGGACAGATTTGGCTCCTCATGGTAGCTGGGAATGGATCTGGATCCATCCACAGCTGCTGCAGGAAGCTGGATCCATCCCATCTACCCTCTAAAATTCCCCGTCGGGGGCTTTGCCCCGTTCACGGGAGCCTAGTTACAGGTCTTCATCTGTGCCCTCTGAAAGAGTGCGCCTGGGGCTATGCCCTGTTTGTCCTGCCATAGTTACAGCCCTGAGCTATCTGCTGAGATTCAGCTTAGGAAGGCTAACTAGGAAGACTTTACTGCTCACTTGGATGAATCCATTTACAATATTCTGTTGACACACAGGTACTAGAAAGAATATCTCCCTTGTGTCTAAAAAATCATCCCTAGAGGATGTAGGCAGGGGTTAAAGTATGATTTAGTGGGCCCCAGAACCCTTCTAAATTGGTAGCCCCCCCTTGCACCAGTGCAAGCCCCTCTCACGCACCCCAGTAACTGCCCCCCAGATGCCTGCCCCCACCCCAGCTACTGCCTCCTACCACAGCTACTGCCCCTGGCCCCTGTCTTGCCACTGTTCCCCCAACCCTTCTCCAACCCCCTGCCATGCTGTGCCATCCTCCCCTGCACTCTTTCCCCACTGGGCCAACTCACCTGTCCCTGAACCTTCTCCCAGGGTTGCCTTACCTTGCCATCATGTCACTGCAGAGCGGCTGTGGTCTGAGCTTGCTCTGACTGAGCATGTTCAGAGGATCTGAGCATACTCAGTCAGAGCAGGCTCAGGCCAGAGCTTCAGCCTGGGCTGGGGCAACTTCCTGCATCCTGGAACACACAGGAATGGTGTTCTGGGGCCTGCTATTTTAGAGACTCGCCATGGGGTGGGGGCCCCTAAAAATAGAAATGGAGCAGGAACGTTTTGTTCCAGGACCTGCTATTTTTAAATGGTGGACCTCAGAACATAGTGTTCTGGCTCCATTTTCTATTTTTAGGGGCCTCGGAATGCTGAGCACCTAAAAATAATGGGCCCTGGAACTCTGTTCCTGTGTGTTCTGGCCTACTTTAACCCCTGGATGTAGGACACTATGCATACCTGGGCTTTGACAACAGACAAGCCAACAATATGGGAAATATTCAGAATTTTTTGAGTTGGATTCTTATGGTGAAGAAACCAGGGAAATGTTTCTTAGAGAGGTTGGAAAGGAACAGTGTGACTGCTGGAGGGTGCTGATTGTCAGAGGTCTGTTGTTTTTCTAATAGCAAAAAGCACGGGTCATCGTTTACAAGCTGAATACTGGAGGACAGCAACCAAAAGCTCTCTCAACCGAGTCACACAAACTCATCCTAAATGGTAAGCCAGCCCATCAAGCAAAGCACAGAATGAAATAAGTCAAGGTAGAAACTTTGCTTGTTCCTCAGAGATGGCAAGTCCACGATGCACTGCTCAGTCCTTAGAAGCTGACAATAGTTATGAAAGAAAGCTGCAGTGGGTGGTATATATAATGAATGCGTATTAATTCTCAGGATGAGAGAACAGTGATAGCTGCTTAATTCTTGCATGGAGACCATGACTATAGGCAGGCAGTGGATATAGGTTAAAGTGGCTGCCCTACTCCAACCACATAAAGACCCTAACACCTAACTCCAGAAAGTGTGAGCTCCAATACCCCTATTCTGCTCCATCTATCTGAGAACAGCAAGAATAGTGTCAATAGGGGAAGGGCAGCTGACTGAAAAATCCAGTTTCTTCCCAGGATATCCATTCTGTAGCCAAGCTGCAAACCTAGCTCCGTATATCAAGGAATGCTGTATGTCTACAGACTTATAATGACTGTGTTCTGTTGGCTGCTAACAACAATACAGTTGTGCTGGAAGTGCCAAGAATTCTGAGAAATAGCAAGATGATGGAAGTCATTTTTTCCCTTCTCATGAATCAACTTTTTAAAAAGAAAAGTCTAATTGCGTACCCAGTGGAATAGATTGCCCTGAGGTTCAGTGCTATCATCCCCTTGCTGTTTAATGCCTACACAACCAAGCAGCCAAAAGTCCCCAAGGTGCAACATTCCTTTCTGCAGGTAATCTTTGCATTCCCACCCGACTGGACCATTGTAAGGACACTGAGCACATTCTAACTGGGTCATTGAATGTACTTTGAAAATACTATTGCACAAGGTTCCTGAATGCCAACTCCAGCAAGACACAAGCATCTGCCTTTCACCTGAAACACCATTAGGCCAAGCAAAACCTCTAGATATCATGGGATGTTACAGTCCTTGAGGCCTATGAACATCTAGTCTACCATAAGACGAAACACTGACATTCAAAGAGTGCATCAAGAAGCTGATGTGAACTCTGGGAATTGTGTACTTTAGAAGCTGGCCAGCACAAAATGGGGTGATAACCCTCGCATACTTTGAGCAATCATTCTTGCCTTGTTCTAGGCATCCACAGGGTGCTGTGCCCCAGTATAGTCACACTGATGCTATGCGGACACGGCTAATACTAAACTTGGTCAGTAGTAGAATCATCATAGAGACTTTGAAACTGACTTCAAGACTGTAGCTGTTCTGTCTTGCAAAGATCACACTGCCTTTTGTGAGGTAGGACATCTTCAATAAAAAGGAGAATACAATGAACAGGTGTATGATCCAAAACATTCAGTGAATAGACATATTCCACCTATCCCAAAATATTACTGTAGAAGGCAACAGAGTACTAAAATGGCAGAAAAGGCTAATGATCTTCAGAGCACAGCCCCTGACTCACCCCCAGGCACTGACCTTGAATGAAAATATTAGTGTATTCTACGTTAAGTGAGAGGTGGAATGGCAAAGACTGAAGACCTTTGCCTAAGCAGAAGGTGAGGAATGACCCCCAGTGTGAATGTGGTGAGTACAAAGAAACATTCCAGCACTGCCTGATGCAGTTCTCCCATCGATATCCTGAACTTCTGAGGAACAGTTTGAGATAAGTGACAACAGCAGGTCTTGGCTGCAGTTTTGGAGTGAGAAGCTATGATGACTATTAATTAGATGGAATCTCTTCATAAAATTTAACTAGCCTAAGGAACTAATAATACAATCGGACTGCCATTGGAACAAATAGTTTCAATTACTTTGGATTTCTTTTTAGTGTGGAACTGAAAATAGGCATGATGGAACTCACACAGCATACCAATATATTTTTCCTGAATTGGACCAGGGTAGTGTCACATGCTTACAGTGTGAGTTGATTTTTAAAGTGGACATGAGTGTTTCTGTTCATTGACCAATAGGAAGAACATAATCCCTAAACTGCCTCAGTGCCATATATTGTTTTAGTGCTTTGATGTCAGTGTTTCCTAATGACAGAAAAACATATTAGCACTAATTTGGAAGCTCTAACCCCATGACACTAATGGATTTTATTTTTAAAAGTGTGCTTGATATGGATACAGGGTATAAAATACATTTTTGTGTGTAAGACTAGCCCAAGAACTCTTGCATGATATGCCAAACCTTTCTCAAAAACAATCTGTGTTTGCCAAGTTTTGAACAGACATTCACTGTTCCAGATGGAATGGGCATGGACATCAGAATCTTTTTGCCCATCTACCTACATTGGTATTTCAGAGTTACCACATGAAGTTTTAATTAATTTAATTAATTTAATTTAATTAATAGGGGAGGGTGTTTTTAAGAAGTGAAACATATTAAGAATGTACTGAAAGAGAAAAGAAGATTAACATCAATGAACTGTTTATTTAACACAGCTCTGCCATCTTTCTTACAGGTAAAGTCATGGGTCACGAGATTCCCAATGAGCAGAGTGGCATTTTAGGTTTCACTGTGGGCCTCATGCTGGAGACAATAGCCTCTGAAAACATATTACTCACCTTCCTGCAGATGGGGAGAGCACCAGGTGAGTGGAGCTCTGACTCAGCCCACTGGCCAATTAGCCACCTAATGTATGGGGAAAATAAATGGCTTGGCACAGAAAATTGCCAGATTATTTCCCCCGTGAGACTAGGAAGGAACTTTGTCTATCTCAGGAGTTCGGTTGCCTCCCTGGACTTCTGCTAGGTAGCACAGCTATGCATTATCCCTTGTTATAGGCTGTGTGGGTAATTTGTTTAATGGAGAGAGCTCCTTTTTTACATGTATATGATACCTGTAAGCAGTTTAGACTTCTCTGCAAGTTATTTATTAATTGTTTATTCACTGAATGCTTTCTACTATTACTACCAATTAATTATGTGCACTATAGTAGTGAGCAGGAGCTCCACTCATGGACCATAAGTGAGTGTGTGAGGCACAGTAAAAACACATTTTTAGCCTAATGTACTGGCTGCTTGGGAGGTTGTTTATTGTTGTGCGACACCTTGTGCAGTTGGTCGTTCACATCAGTGAAAAGTGGATGTAAAGTGGTACCAAGAAGAATGGGAAAAAAGCAAGGTGTCTTGTGGCACTTAAAGATTAACAGATTTATTTATTGCATGAGCTTTTGTGGGAGAAAATCCCACTTTGTCAGATGCTTTGAAGAGGGGGAACTTACAGAATGGGATGAAAATAAATGCAGGGGAGTGTAAGACATGGGATCAAGTCATACTGCAATAAGAATGGGTGTTTATTAACCCCACTTTGTGCTGGTGTAAATGACTACATACGGTGACTTATAAGATTGTGATAGGGCATTTTGAGTTTGGGGATTTCCATACTATAGCAGGATCTTTCCTTCTTTCTTTGCTCTAATTCTTGTTGTTTCTGGCTATTTCCTCATCTTATCTTAGATCTTCCACAGTTGGTATATTGATTTTTTTACTCTCCTTGGTCAGGAAAATCACTCAGTGGTAGAGCCATAAACAGAGGTTCCTTAAACATGAGCTAACAAAGTGAGCATGCCATAAAACTGGCTGCCAAAGACTTCAGATAAGGAGTCTAAACGTCCAGAACAGTAGTCATAAAAAATCCCCAAACCCTTCAGATCACTTAAGTCAACAAGACCTTTGAATAGGCTGCATAAAAGTGTCTCCATACACGTACAAGGGATTGACTAGAATCAAGGTATACATTGTCTTTCAGCTTGGAAAAAATGTTCTAACAGGAAATGTGAAACCTGATAGAAAAGCCCATTGAACCAGGGGCATAATTATGGATGGGCTTGGGTGGGTTGGCTAGCAGGCCCACCCACCAACTGCAGCCCTGGCAGCGGTGTGAGATTGCTGCTATGGTAGCAGATGGCCATAAGTAACAGCACTGTGGGTGGAGGAGCAGCTGTGGGCAGATGGACTGGGGTGGCTGCTCCTTGGTCTGCAGCTCTGGGTCCTTTGGCAAGGATGGCAGGAAGGTCCTGATGGCAGGAAGTTTCTGGTCATGTGATTAGAAGCAGGACTGGCCAGGTCCACCCTGAAAAGTAAGGGTCTGGAAAGTAGGGGCCAGCTATGCCCCTGCACTGATGTAAGCAGGAATCTTCCTATTGGTTTCACTGGGCCTTGGATTGGATTCCAAATGCACATAGTTCCAAGTTGAAATTAGATTTTTCAACCCAAGATTAGTGAAAACAGAAAAAATAACTCTTTATTTCTCTCAGGCCCTAGTTTAGGAAATCATCCCCATTTGCTTACTTTTCAAAATTGGCACGAGTGAGAAACCAGAGAAGTAACATGTAAACACATCCTTTTGACAAATGATTTAAATGTGCAATGTGCAGACAAGGCTCACCACAAAAACATAAGGTGTTTCCTCTCAACTGTTTCACAAAAAGTATAACACCTCAGATCTCAAACTTAGCGCTGAGTTCCACTCACCAGTATTTCAGAGACCTGTAATCTACCGATCTCCTGCATGTATTCCCAGCTGTTGACTCTGAAGTAGGTGTTGTGAAAAACAGAGAAAGGCCCAAATCCAGATCTTACTCCAGTATGAGGAAGTTGAGAACAATTTAAAAACCCAAACTTCATTGCACAGGCAAAGAAAGGACAAAGCTGTGTGTATGTGTGTGTGTGCATGTGAGAGAAAGAGATGCAGTTGTATTGGTTGGCCACTGGAGGACACTGAAACATGAACTTGAAAAGAATGTGTCCAGAAACCCAAAGTGTAGACAGGTTGGAACATTAACAGTGTGATTAAGTGAGTGATTGTTAGGGTGTTAATATTGAATTGTGTTGCTCTTGGTGTTCAAGGGCTGGCAGGTGTCAGTGAAAAGAGAATGCACAAGCTTAAGCTATTGGTTCAAATACATTCTTCATTCACGTTAACAGAGGTATTTTAATGAAGCTACACTACGGAAGAGTTTAATATACATGGAAAAAGTCAAATTGTATCTACTATATGATGCCAAGTTCAAATATTTTTGGGCCCCCTGATATAAGGTTATTTGTGTACAAGGAAAAAATATTAAACATTTGTAACATTTCAGAATGTATGGATGTGTGATCACTCAGAATCATCTACTATGTGTGAATGGAGCAGTTGTGTTTCCAACAAGTTTATAGCCTATTTGTTGATGCTGTCACTTGAAACTTGCATGGAATTTGTTTTGTTATATCACCTGGAAACTATAAAACATTCTATATGTGCTATGAGATGACTGTTCTGAACTCTCGATTGCTGGCACCCCTTTTTTAGGTGGATTTTCTTTAGAATTTATAAAGACATTCTATGTGCGATAGCAGGGCTTGCAACCTGAGATCAGAGGAGGAGCAAATGTAATGAATAGCAGGAAAGTGTTCTTTATACTAAAATAGCACAATCCACCTTTTTTCATGGAAAGACCTAACCGTTGCAAGGAAATGGCTGAATTAATTTTTTTCATAAAAAGGGACCATTGTAATGGGAACTATGGAAAATATGCAACATCCTGGTTACATTATGTACTTCTCAGATGTTCCCTATTAGGTAAAATAGTTCTCTTTAGATCTCAGCTCTCCTCCATCTAATGTTAAGATTCTATTGTTTTACTACCCTCAGTTAAGATAATTTGCTAGCATCAGAAATTTTAACCTATGTCCTAAAGCAATCTTTTTACTAAATGTTAATACATGATTTTCACTTTTAAAACAGTCGCTTGATTCATATTTTCCCCCAAACAGTCCAGATTTGATCTTTTACATATAAAAAAGTACAAATACTCTCTTTATCTGCCAGGTATTGCAAACTCTTATTTGAGTGAGCGTTAAGTGAATCTGTGGAAAAGTTGTCAAACACTAAACGCCTTTTGTGTTTTAAATTTGTACCACAATAATATTGAGAGTTCAAAGGAGAATGGATTTTGGCCTCCAGCATTTCTTTAAGTCTGTTTCTTTTTTTAAGAGAGACGCTAGGAGAACACTTCATCTACTAATTGATCCTGGACTCCCAACTGTTGTTCCCTTTTATTTTCTCCTCTCCAGCAGTTTTTTTCATACTTGTTTCTCTTCAGTTTTAGATGAAAGTGACGTGCACACAGTAATGAAAATGTATTCTATTTAAGATTGAATTTGGGGTAGCTGGCAATTTGATGTTTGGAAATTGCTGCAAATAAAACAGCTGGAGTGAGTACTATGTCATTTGATAGTTCTTATAACTCCTTAACAAGGTCCTATTTACAGTAGGCTGTATAAGGTAAAGTATGAGTGAATGGCTATTCCCATGGTAAGTTTAGTTAATAGATTGTCTAAAATTTTAACACTTTGGGCCAATTTATGCACTCACTTACACATGTGCAGCTCTGTGGTCATCATTGAGTGTATATATGCTAGTTACATGACAGAACAGACTATTTTTGCTTGCTTTTTACAGAACCTAGCGCAATGGAGGCTGGTCCATAACAGGGCTCCTAGGTGTTTTTTCACTATGTATTTATTGCTATCAATAATATAACTATTAATATAGAATCCACTTGCATTACTCTCCAGCACTTAAATCTCATGCACAGAAGAAACATGAAAGGCCTCATTCTGGTCTGACATCAGTTTTAGACCACTGTTTTCCCTGAAACTGATTATGATTCATAGCAGGGTCAGTGAGACTGGAATGTCATTATCAGCAATCCCTTGATATGAGGATGATGTCTGCCAGGGCAATGTCAGTGATAAAATATAAGATGGCCGAGGAGTCCAGCTCGTGCTCTACAGATTTTTCCACATGTGATAGGTAGTTGGTTGGAGAGTACAACCATTGTTTGGTGATGTTGTACACTTTCCTTCCTCCATTGCTGTATCTCAGCCTGTTGAAAAAGGCAGTTCTCCATAAAAATAAGCTGAGGCTTGATGTGTGATGTAATACCATTTCTGTGAAGATCCACTCAGTTGATGGGAAGTCAGTCTTTTAAGAGGACTCCAGCAACTGGGGTAGTGCTGAGTTGAAGGGAGGCCCCTCTGTTTCACTCAGCACAGTGGGCATTCTGGGTATGGGGCAGTGGAACTGAGATATGCAAGTTATTTTAGGTAACTTGTGTACCTCTGTTCAACTGTTGCCAAAAATTGTGGGCAGAGCAGACCTGCCCTTATTTGAGAAAAAACTTGGAAGACAGTATCAGCCATCTGTACACAATGACCAGCCCAGTTAAATTGATGGTTTATACTCTTTGCCTCAACACTTGTGATATTAGCTGTAGATGAAACTCTGACATTGGTGCAATGGTCTTCCTATCTGATATGGAGCATCTTCCTAAGCCAGCTCCATTGGTACCACTCCTGACAATTAAAATAACTTTGGTTTGACACCTTGTGTAATTACTGAATCCAGACCTTGTCTGTCTAAGGACACCCCATTAGAATTTCACAATACTCATCAAAATATCACCCACACCTTTTGTGCAGGGATTTCAATCACGTGAATGTAGTTTAGAGACATTCCAAATATTTTTAAAAACGTATTTTGGCAAGTTACCTTCCACTGGTTGTTACAGTGCTCCATTCATCCCATTTTGCAAGATTAATAAGGATCTGAGTATTAGGAAATCTCATTAAAAAAGGTGATTGCACATGTGTGTTTTCAACCCAAAGCAGCCCTGTGGCATTCAAGATTGTAGGTTGGTTTTTAGTTTTTTATTTTAAATAAATATTAAAAAATGCTTAATCCACATTAAAGATTAATTTCTTGCCAAGTTTTCTTTAAGAGGGTGGAACAGCCATAGCCTGTAGGGCTGTTTATTCACTCATTTATTGCTTCCCTCTTACATAAAGCTGATCAAACAGATTTATTTCAAAAAGCATAACATAAAAATATATTTCTGAGCTCAGACCTTGAATGTCAACTTCAGCCTGAATCAAACTTTTATAACGAAGTTAAAGTGGAGCTGAAGATGGAAATATAGACATAGCCTTAACCTGTGTGCTGTTGTCAGGTGTTGCTGTAATATGTGAGAAGCTGATTTTAAATCCTGGGGCAAAGTTGAATAGAGGATATTTTCTATGAAATATACTGGCACATACAGTAAGTACATGTATGACACAATAGGTTCAGTACTGGAGAGTTCTATATGTGCCTTGCTGCTGTTCAAGATCTGTACTTGTATACAATTGTGCATGATCTGTTGGGTTTTTTTTTTTTCTCCACACCACATATCCTGATTCTGCTTTAGTATTGCAACTTTTATAATTGGTCACATCCTGTCCATGGTAAGATGCAAAATTCTATTATCACAGTTTTGCAGGACTTTAAGTGAGGTCAGAATTTGGTGTATGTATTTATTATATCATCTTTTTTAATCACAAATATCTTTGGGTCATATTTCCCCTGATGCACAAACATATGTAGTAATTCAATCCAGTGAACTCAGTGGTGATGTATGAATCATGAATCAGAAGAATTTGACTCTCTAACTTAACTGAAAAAAGTGGTAGCAGTGAAGGCTGAAGGCCTAAGGCATCAGTAAAAAACACTCTAGTCTATTCAAGGCAGAATAGGCATCGTATACCATGCATTCAGGGAGGAATTTGCAGTGTTGAGCAGGAGAACAGAATATAAGAAGTAAGAAAGAAAGAAAAAGAAAGAAAGAAAGAACATTCATAGGCTACAAAAATGGCCACAAAATTCACAAAAGCTGTAAAACATGCCATATGTGTACAAATCAATAGCTGACTGTGTTCAGCAATATAAGTCACTCCATAAAATGCACCAAAGGAACACTTCCAATTTAGTTGCCAAATAAAGGTTGAATGGTCAGACTCAGAGAGAGAGAGAGAGAGAGAGAGGGAGAGGAACAGAACAGAAAAGTGAGGCTGGCTGTATTTTAAAATGTTATGGAGGGAAAAGCTCTTAAATATTGAACTATCAAAATTGTGACTTGGTATGAATAATGAAATTCATGCTTAAAAATGCTGTGCTTCATTTTTAATATCTCTTACTGCAAGCAGTTATATTAATGTAATTTTTGTACACACAGCAGCAGTACCAACGGATCATCCACAGTTTGTGTCTAGAGACTGACATCTGGATGGGATTTTATAGGCCATTTTATTTAAAAGATCAGCGTTTAGGACATTTTTCCCCCCTCTTGGTGCATTTTGTGGATACAAGTAACTGTAGTCATAATTCGGTACAATAATATAATCTGACCTGCAGTTTTGGTTAGTTGGATGTTTACATTCCTGATTTGTGAATACAGTTTAAAAATTTGTTCTCATGTCACAAAAAGTTTGTCGTTCATCCAGGTGGACTGTAGCAGATATTATATGACCAGCTGTACATCATGAAACAACAAATGGTGAATAATAAATAGTTGAAGTGAACAGTTTACAAATACTGCACAGATAGGAAATTCTTCACGTGAATTCTTCAATGATTACTTACAAATAAGAGAGAAAACAGAATCCGTGTGTGAACAACTTGGGAACAGAAAAGGGCTAAATTTGACAGAAAACTTATTTGTAATTAACAGTGTGGTCAATCCTTAAACAGTTTTTTTTCTGAAATTGGATATATTTTAACCCAATATACTGGAATTTTTTCCAAGTGAAAACACTATTTCTGCGGCACAGGCTAGCTGAGTTCTTACATGGATTATCTATTATGTAAAAGTTTGTCACGCATGTTACAAGTGTCCAAAGAGTAAAATCTAACATATGTATCTGGTTGTCTGGAATTTATTTACACCTTTCTTTAATGTATTGGCACAAATTGCTGTTTTGCATTGGATCCATTGTTTAAGAGCCTTTTGGTCTTGTCCACCTCCAGTTTTTGTTGTGACTTTCATAAGAGATTATGTCACTTTCATTACACGCTGTTTATAAATAGGGTGCTAAGGCAATATTTAGTTGGTACATTTTGCCACAAAGCAGGGGCAATGCCCAGTGATATTTCAGATCTGAAGAGCACTGTGTGTAGTGTTAGATCCATGGGTAAAAAAGCACATGACCGGATTCCAAAGGGGCAGCCGTGTTAAGTCTAGTAAAGCTAAAAAAAAGCAAGGAGTCTTGTGGCACTTAAAGACTAACAGATTTATTTATTTATGAATGGATTGTGTATCACAACTTCAGGATATGTAGTGACACTTCTCCAGTGGGGGGAAAATGGTGATTACTTAGCACTTATTTTTAATGGATTTACAAGAAACAGGTAAAAATAAGTAGAAAAACTAAAACATGTCTCTTGTTTGAAACCTAAGAGATTTCATGATATCTAAATTAGGTCAACATTAAAAAATCATGAGATTTTAAGCATAATGAAACATTGGATTCTTTTGATTTAGTTTCCAGTGTCTGAGGAATTTGGATTCATGCTTTCAAGCATTCCTCTCCCACTCTGGGAATTAGAGTCTTACTTTTTGAAACAAAAGCTGAGTTTCTTGTGTCAATATGATTCCAGGAGCTATAGCTTTAAGCAAAACACTATTTTGAGAATAGGCAGCACTCAAAGAGCTTGCTAGTGCCATGTTTTGAGGAAGCATTTTTGAGTCCAGCACTGCCTTTTTTATTTCTAAAACATGCTCTGATCACCTCAGTTCAGTATCTAAATTCTGGTTTCAGTGACCCAACAGAAGCCAAAGCCAAAGACTCCCTTCTAACCAATCGTCTTCAAGCAAAAGTTTCTAAGTAAACAGCTGGACCTGAAGATCAACATACTTTGAGCTCAGTTGCACAACTAGAGAGAGCAAATTCCAGAGTCAAGGACCCTGAACTCGTGAGGGCTTGCTTCAGTCCCACTAAACTGAAAATTAGGGCCTGTCAGCAGAAACATGACAGTAGATTTTCATTGTTATAGTGGTGCACTAGAGACATGGCCTTTACAGTTATCAGTACCTAAGCTATCTAGAGTTTGACTGCAGCAAAAACTTTGAGTTTAACTGTCATTCTTCAGGTGTATTAGAGAGACTTTTCAGTCTGACTTGTGTGTATCACTTTACAATTAACCACCCCCACCACTGGTAGTTAATGTGTTGAGAAAGACTAAGGCTATGTCTGTGCTGATGGTGGCAAAATTGCTGCCATCAGCCCAGCGTTCTGGGAGTGCTTAGCAGCGAGTATGAACTCGCTGCTTTGCTCCTGGAAGTCAGTGCCAGAAATCCTGGCCCCCAGGAGATGCAGGGGAAAGCCAACTGCAAGGCATTTGTGGTCGGCTTTCCCGAGCATGCCCCAGTGGCTTAGGAAGTCACCAACATTCATGCAAGGCATTTTATGTGCCTCGCATAAATGCCGGTCAACTCCTGCTGAGAACCCAGTCCAGTGTAGACTAGGGTTAAAAGTGTCTCCGAGAAAGCGCTGAACAAATGCTAATAAAAATGAGCAAAAAAGAGGGGAACTGTACTAAAAATTGTCAGGTAGAATTTTACAGAGCAACAAAGCAAAAGACATCACAGCACCAATCTGACCTTATGTCTTTTTTTTTCTCTTCATGCCAGTGTACTTTGTCCTACTTGATTGAATAATATATGAAATGGTTCATAAATATTTTCATTTCAAGTTCACTCTCTGTGCTACATGAAGTGATATTATTACTGTGCTTGTATGGAAGTAGGCCAGGAATGCAAGCAGAACTTTGACTGGCCCAAATTACCTGTCCAGCTGCTCATAGGTTAGCAGTGCTGCTCAAATTTGGCAACAAATCAGCCTCTGGACAGGAGATCCCTTCCCCACCAAGGGGTGTTACAGGGAACACTTCTGTTAATAGGGAGGCAATGATTGGAGCTGGGTGGTACAGTGGTGGAGGCACTTTCACTGCTGGGGGGATGGAAGGGTGATCAGGTCAAATTTGAGTGGTGTTTTGTTTTCATGGCCAGGGTGCAATACCATTTGAACCTGGCCTGGATGCCCCTCTGTAATACCAGCAGGAGAGGGGCACTGTTGTTGTGACACCCTGCTCTGGTCAAGAGCCAAGGGAGGAGACCAATCCCCCATAGAACCCCTGAAATAGGCAAATGACTGCTAGTTTACTTGTGAGACTGTTCTTGGGAATTAATATCTGGAAAGGGGCCTTTACACCCTTGTTGTTTTTAACATTGGAAACAAACTAGTATTTGGATTTCATATAGCTTTAGGCTACTTTTGTTCTTGTTTGCCAAGAGCAACTTAACTGTCTCTTATATCTCTTTCAGTATTAAAGCTAACATCTTGTTTCATGGGCTTATCCCATTGTCTCACAACCTTATGCAATGTATCTTCAGCTAGTATCCTAAGTGTGGACTTCAGTCTCTCTCAGAATGAAGTAGATGGAAATTGATTTAAACGAATGCCTGGAGAGACACATGCAGTATGTGGGACTACAACATAAAATCTGCTAATGAACCTAAAGTGAAATGAGAACACATTAAAATAATGGGAGGATTTCTTGGCCAACCGCATACTTATGGTTTGCTGAGCAATGATACATACTGGCATTATGGAAATCAGACTTGTAATATGACACGTTTAGCAAAGGCAATTTGGTGAAACATCGTAAATGTCACAGACATAGCATGTCATTTTCAATTACTGGCTTAGCTGGAATTCTATTTGCTATGTGCTTTGTTATCATGCATGTAGCTACAAAGCCTTTTCCAAATGGGTTGTGCAAAGATATGGAAAACCTGCCCTATTTTTAAAGAGATTTGTATCTTAACAGAAACTGCTGTATTGGAACATATTTTTAAGATAAAAACTGAATAATTCAGGTGATCAGCAAATAATTTTCCTTTAGGTAAGAGACCAATACAGATGTGTACATTAAAGTCCCCCTTCCAGAACTTCACCATTGCAGTGTGTGTGTGGATTGCTTGGCCATAGATTGCTTACCTCTTCATTGGATTTAAATTGTGGTTTTGTTTTAAAGACAGAAGTATTCACAAGCACCCGTAAATGAAGAAAATGCATGTCTACTAACTTTCTTACTTCATAGTGGGTTTTTTAGGCCAAATGTTAAACTGTTCTTTTATGAAAATCTCCTTTTTAATCTTTAAACAAAAACTTGTTTTAGAAAAAATTATACGTTGTATATTTTGTGAGCAGGATTTAAGACTTAATCCTTAAACATGCTAAATACTTGAGGAAGTAAGCATTTCACTCCACAGAAGGCACTGAGGCAGGATCAGGTCATTAGTGGTTAAAAGAGACCCTGGGAGTTCTGCTCTCCACCCTGAAATAACCTTTGGAGGTTTGCTTAGGTCAAAATTGTCACGTGAGTCCACTCATTTTGGATGCCTTATTTTCCATGTGCCTAACTTGATACACCTTGGGTCTGTTTTTTTTTCAGAATGCAATTCATCCTCAGCTACAGTTAAAGTAAATGGAATCTGTGAGGACTCACAGCCTCTGGAAATGAAGCCTAAGTTGACTAAGTTTGGGCATCCAACAGCTTTGGAAATTTTAGTCCTTGGGCCTAGTTTTCAGAGTTCAGTACCAACATCTTCAGCTGAAGTCATCTGTGAAAATCAGGCTCTAGGTCTTTGCAAACATTGACTTTAATCTCTATTTCAGTTTCCCTATCTATAAATTATGATAATACTTCTGTACCAGACAGGAATGTTTTGAGTCTTCATCAATATTTCCACAATGCTTTTAGATACTTGCAAAACAGGTGCTGCATTAACACATAGCATAGTATGTATTTACACTTTTCTTTTGCAGCCTCTTGTTCACATTCCTTTTGCTTAAAGCTGCCCTTCCATCACTGAAACAGTTTTGTGATCTCTGTTTTGCAGCAATGCATGAAACTGCAAACACCTGGAAAGATTTTTTTTTCATGGTGCAAGGTCTTGTGCAGCATTGGGCAAACATCTGAAACTCATTTTGAGTTTCCCAAAGGTCTCTTCATTCACCAGCTGAGAGGATTTTTTCCCCCTTTTACAGGTCAAGTTTCTCTTTTGAGGTTGATTCTAAGAACTTGACACTGGGAGTGGGGATGTCATAGGCTGAGCAAATGGAATTATTTACCAGTTCCAGCTTTAATAGAGATCCACAATAGCCAAACACATGCACATATTCTTTCTTGCAGTTAACTATAAATATTCAATTAAAATAAAGCCTATTTTTGTCAGTTACCTAATATCACTGAGACTTGAATAATCAGCATTTCTATAAGTAGATTGGTAGGTATCTGAAGCATGCTGTTGGAACTAAATGGAAAAGCTAGTTTAGGAACTATGAAAACTGACCCAACTTATCTCTTGAGCCAAATGAGTTCAATGCAGGTGAAGTTTCATGATCTGTATTCTAAAGGAGGTTGCACTAGGTCTCATGAACCCTTCTGGCCCATTAGACATCTTGTGCAATAATGATCTCAATAGATTAGTTAAGCACCTACTGTTCATTCTTCTTTCCCTTGCTCTCAAGGAAAGCGAAGAGGTGAGGTAGGATCAAGTAAATCTGCTACTTCCCCACTGGCATCCTTCCCATCATCTTTTTCTTTACATCACTCTTCCATGGTCCACTGGTAAATCTTCCTTCTGGTGACCTCTGTTAACACTTGCTGATATTTGTTCCATGTCCCAGTATCTCCAGCAGAGCATCTGCCATATATTACCCACCCTTTACTAAGCTAATGATCAGTTTTTAAAATGAATATTTTACTTACCTACCCATCCAAAAAATGGCATGCCTGAGTAGAATATGAGTTTTGTAAGGTGCTGTGATATCTTATGATGAAATGATGTTGTCTGCCCATACTGCTGTGTCTTTGATTCAGTGCTTCCATCTCTTGCTCACTTTCTTTCTTCATGGAAGTAAGGACACATCCTGAGATACGTATGAGCTGTGCATGGTGCACCTGAAGAGGGAATGGGGTTATAACCCATAATTTTATGGCCACCATACCATGATCATGGATCTTCTGTCAGTCAGGGATTGCTAGGTCATTTGTTTTCCCAACCATGCCCCCCATGGCATGAACTAGGTGTGGTATAGGAGATGCTGTGGCAACTTTATGCCACCTAGAGATTCCCTCTCAAAGAGGAGAATCCTCAAAGATCTGTAACCTGCTACTTTGCATTTAACATAAGTCTTATAAAAGGTCAAGGGAAACTAACAGATGAAACCCTTCTCTCAGGATCATCTGATTTATGTTGAGACAGTTTGGGCTCACAGTTTGAACATTCACATCCAAGTTTTCGTCTATACAGAAACATATGCAAAAGTTTATATATCTGGATTCAAAGGTAACTTCTGAAAATCTGGATCACAGTGTAATAAATAACACGTGGGTGTTATTGGATCTAAATAACATTTTTTAGCAGAGATATAAAGATGTCAGTGTGAGCTGGCTGCAGTCCTGAAGTACAGAGTTTGACCCTCATGGCTTACATATAAGAAAACCTTCATCATTATGAGACCAGCTCTATCCACTCTCCTTAGATTGAGTATGAATGGCCTTATGGCTAAAGCTCTTGATTACATCTCAGGAAGCCTGGCTTCAGCTTCCAGCTCTGCTGTGCATTGATGACAACAGGACTAGTCAGGTGCTTAAAGTCAAGGGTCTGCTCAAGTTCTTTGTGTGGGGACTGAGTGGCTTTTCAAGGCACATAAGTCTATGGCATAGCCAGAGATCAATCCAGATTTCCTGAGCCCTAGTCCATTTTCAGAGCCACAAAGACATCTATCTTCCTGCACTTTTAGGGTTAATCTAAACTGCAACCCAAGGTGTGACTGCAGATTAGGTGGATATACCTTTGCTAGCAGGGCTAACCAGTAGCATCGCAGATGAAGCAGTGCTGACTTCAGGACAGGCTAGCAAAGTGAGGAGTTACCCAGAGTCCCTAGTAAGCTTGTACTGCCTACATTGATGCACCAACCATGCTATTTTTGGGTGTGCTAGCTAGCATGAGTAAAGCGAACACAGGAGCACCTGTGCAGCAACCACATCTGGGATTGCAGCCTAGATATGCTCTTACTCTCTTAGTTTGTCCTCTGTAAAAGATAAACATCCATGTCTCATAGGGAAACTCATGAGGATAAATTTGTGTCTGAAAGATTCCTGCACAATACAGTAATAGGCAACATACAGTTAGAACCTCAGCTGTTGGTAACCTCTTTGAAATCAATGGGGCTAGCTTTAGTGAAGTACTAGCATGCGTAAAGATGACAGTATTGGGCTCTTCTGTCTTGTCACCTCCCCTATTTTCTAATTTAGTGGATGTGTATATTGGATTAGGCTTTATGGAGAAAAGCTTGTGGATCATTGAGCTGCACCAACTGTAGCACAGTTCAAAACGATAGAAGCAGCATTTTGATATTTTGCTGGAAAGCCAGAGTACATTTTTTTCAGACCTCTGTTTATAAATGTCTCCTGGTTCTAAGTACAATGGCTGCATTATGAACCAGAATTTAGAAATAGGCAGCATTCCAGACATAGTCTGTAGTGGAAAAGGAGTAACAGCTGAGTTCTTTTTATCAGCCCAGAGTGAGCAGGATGTGCTTTCACATATCTAAATATTTATGTAAACAAATGCACATTAAACCACTTAGAAATAAATAAGGCTTTCTGAAAATAGAACTCCACAATGACATCAGGCACTGTTTATCTTCAAGTACTGTGGGAATGGGCTTGAATAACCAAATATTTCATTGAAAAAAGTGCAATAAAACTAGCATCAGATATAATTCTTTCAGTTTGTGATACAGGCCATCTGACTGTGCTGAGCCTATAGACCTTTGCAGTAGTTTGTTTTTGGTTTTGTTCTTTTTTTAAAGACAATACTAACTTTACCCTTCATTTCTAACCTCATGCAATGATAAATCTGCAACTGTCTCCTATGCAGTGTCTTTTCTGCATAATAGGGTCAGTGGAGCCCCTTTCAAGTGCAGTCCTACAGGATACAGCGACCCCACACCTCCATCCTTCCCTGCACACTGTG
This sequence comes from Podocnemis expansa, assembly GCA_007922195.1. NCBI lineage: Eukaryota > Metazoa > Chordata > Testudines > Podocnemididae > Podocnemis > Podocnemis expansa. Next base: position 27,142,776 of record ML682004.1, on the reverse strand, counting down.
GGAGCACACTGATTCCTGTGTGTTCAGGGTTCCCTGTCATCGTTGCTTGGTCCGTAGAACTTCTCCTCCAATCCATCACACTTTGGTATTGAATGTTGCTACAGTGAAATCTGAGCACAAAAGGATTTGTTCAGCATAGCTGTGCAGGCATGTCTATCTGAAAGAAAGATTAATATCTGCTGCTGGTAGTATTTTTGCTATTTTAGTTACCACATACTGTTCTCTCTGCTTCTCACCACCATTTAGGAGCAGGGAACCATATGTCAGGGTTTAAAGCTTGAATTTTTTCCTCCCATTATAGAATCTCTGAGTTTTTAATATTAGTTTTGAGTGTCAGCTAGTGCCAGCCTGAGCACTGCTGGTCAGCCATGTTTAAAATGGTGGGGGCAAGCATGGCAAGGGGCACTTGGTGACAAAAACATTTATTCCTATCCTATTCTTACCAATCAAACAAAATTCACTCTTGCCCACCATGTCCACACCTTGCTATTTGTTAATGAACATGGACAACACAGGCTGTTTTTAACAAATAGCCATGTATTTGTGAAAATCTCCCTCCTTCACCCATCACATTTCATAAGCCTTGCTGTGCCCATCTTTCTGACCCCCCACCGAACCCCTTCCCTGAAGTCCTCCCCCTCTAGGAAGACATGTATCAAGGTTCTAATCTGAAAATCAGGCCATCTTATAAATAAGTCTTATTCTTAACACAAACTATTAACCTATTACACACCTTTGCAGCAACTCAGATTCAGGCAGCCCAGATTTTTGGAGACCTTTCTCATTTTCTTGCATATCAATTCATTTAGGCTTTTGACAGTCCACATTTTATGTATTATAGACTCCCTAAAGCTGTCTGGCTGGTCTAACCTTTAAGTTTTTAAAACGTCTGTTCCACAGAAACGAGTAATGTGCACAGTCAAGAAAATGTTCACCATCACTCAAACTCAGAAGGCATCAAACTGGATTAAAAACTTTTTGTGTAAACAGCTGCATATTTTCAAATGCCATCCCCAGTTCACATGTACAGTGCTTTTGAAAGGATGCAGCTAGTGAAATGAGTGCAGCTTTCTTTTTTGGAAAGTGAATTCCACTCTGTTTATTTTAGTGTAGTTGTGGCCAAAGGCAAAGTTGCTTTTTACATGAAGGACCATGATTTTTGAAACACATTGACTAATAAATTTATTCTCATCTGGCTCCAGTGAAGATGTTGGCTCTATGATTAAACGAAGCATGTACTCTGTGATTACAACAGCCCTTGCAGTCACTTGCTTCCATGCAACGTTATCTTGTGACTGTGGCAAACCTGGCAATTGCTGTTTTCATCACATGGCTCATAATGTTGATTTACTGAACATATTATGCTCAGAGTTTTGTCTATGGCTTGGAAAACATTGTTTTGCTGAAGCTTTGCTAAATGTGAATAAAATTATAAACTGAAGCAGTATCTGCTTTGTGTACATTGACATTAGAAGTGTTCAGAGTATTAAGACACACAAACACAAAAAAGCAATAACCTGATTCACAATTTTTTTGGAAATTCATCAGGGTTTGTTTTTGTTTTTGTTCGTGGAGTCTTATTATTCATTAATTGTGACAGCCAACCAGCAACCACGTCTGCATAATTCTTCCTTATTTATATTGTGATAGTGCCTATGTGTGTCAGTGATGGACTGGGTGTGTTGGGTGTACAGGGCAAACACCTGACAAAAAAAGTCCTTTCTCCAGAGCATTCTAAACATGATGTATATATGCTAATATTCACAAATACTCCAGCTTTCACCAGTCTTAGTACAAATGAACATTCATCCAAAATTCATAAAAGGATGATTGCAATTTGATTCATTCATTCATTCTGCTTAAAATGTTAGTCATTCAGTCAGGGAGAAGGCGTAAGACCTGTGACCTGAGATGTGACCAGTTGTACAAGGACTCTAGCCTTACAACTTACTGTGCTTGGGGATTGATTTCAGGACAAGAAACAAGATGAAAACTCAGCATTGAATAACTTTCAGAGAAAACTGTGATCTGGAAATTTGTTCAAATGAGTCAGTAAACACTTAGGAAACAACAAATGCATTTGATGCAAAGCAGGATTTGTTCACAAATAATTTGACAATCTACAAAAAGGTTAAATTTAATAATGAATTTTGTTCAGACTGTATAATTTATCAGGTCTAATAAACAGTAAGGAAAGAACTTTGACTTCTGGATTTGTCCTGTACATTTGGAGATTAAGTCAGGGTCGGCTCGAAGGATAAGCCAGTTTTGCAACAGCTTGAGGCACCAAAGCACAGGGGCACCGATAAGACGGACCCCACGCTCTGGCCTCTGGACTCTGCTTTCTCACAACGCCTCTGGGCTGGCCCTCTGCACCCCTAGGGAGGAACAGTTGGCCCAGGGGAGGGGCAAGAGAAGGTAGCCCAAACTGTGGGCTGGCCCACTTCACCCCTGGGCTGTCTGTACCCTGTCCTGCGAGCGGGGCGAGCTGGCCCAGGGCTGAGGCTGGGTTCCATGCTCTCATCACACACCCGGCCCCGACTGCCTTCAGCTCTGTGTTGCAGGTAGCAGGGTGGAGGTCAGCGCGGCTGGCAGAGGCACAAAAGGAAAAGTTGGCTCAGAGCATCACAACCAGATTAAGTGTTCATATGGAGGCCTTGTCTGCCGTTTCTATTTGTACTGAGGGGTATATAAATTGATGAAATCATATAAATTGATGAAATCCTAGCATCAGTGAAACTTCTGTTAGCACTGATTTTTATACAGGGAAGAATCTACACATGGAGTAGGGTACTATCCCCACCAAAGTCAATGGAATGCCATTGATTTGCACACATTGAGCACTGTTCCAATACTTATACACAAACTAAGTTTCATGAAATAAACACGTTTAATTACACTTTACAGTTGTAATTCACCAAAAAAAAAAAAAAAGGTCAAGAATTCATTTTTTCAGAACCTGGAAAGTTCTTGAAACATCAATGTAGAAATATATTTTGTTGTTGTTGACGTGTCCTCCAGCAAAGACAGAGCCTGATGACTAAAATGTCTCCACTGCTGTTAATTTTCCACCTTTTATTTACACTTTTTTTAAGTGTACAGCCAATGCATTGGCACCAGTTTTATACATTTGTTTCTGAATAAGTAATAAATGACTGGAATACTGTTCGGAAAGTGTCTACAAGTTAGTACTTCAACTTTCTAATAACTTGTTTAACAGAACCTGGTGTGTGTCTGTGTCTGTGTAAAGGGAAATTCCTCATCCTGGTATCTTACAGGTTTTAAATTAGAGCTGCATAAATGTTTTTTGTTTGGTTTGATTTTTTTCTCTTTTGCTGGTAGTTCTGGAAAAAAGCTTGCTTTGATCTCAGTTGCAGCCAAAAAATTCCATAAAATTTTGGCAAATCAAGAAAGTCAACAAAATTTGTTTTGAACAAGATATTTTGTTTGGCACAGTGTTGTGCTCCATTTGGGGCACTTTTTAAAAATAAAATAAGAGCAATAGAAGGGAAAGGCTTGATTGACAAAAGGGCAGGTGGAGAAGGTAGTGGTGCCCACTGTATAACTTTTACCCAGTGGTTAGGGCACTCAGCTGGGATGTGGCAGAACTAGAGGGGGCACGTTGTCTTGCTTGAGCAGGGAAGAGGTGTGGAGGGTGAGAGATGCACAGATTCTGCTGCAGACTCACAGTTGGTCAGCATTGGGGTGCTGACACATCTCCAAGGACTGGAAGTGATGTGGAGGTGATAAAGCACAAGCTCCTTTTCTTCAGATCAGGTGCAGCAGCAGCTACTCACCCATTCCTTGTAAGTGGCAAAATACCAGGTTTGGTGAGGACCTGCTGGGGGCATCTTGCTAGCTGCTCCTTTCCAGAGGGGCTGGGGAAGAGTTTTTCTTTCACTACCAGAGTGGCCTAGGTGGAGTGGGTTATTTTTTTTTCCTTTCTGACAGCTGGTTTGTGGGTGAGGGAGTTTTGTTATGGTGAGTAAAGAAGAGAACTAGGCTATGATATCACAATGTATTATGTAAGTATGGGGCAGTCATGTACTCCATAGGGAAGGGATATAGTGATTGGATAAATGACTTAATAAAGGACTTAAAGGAGGTGTTAGTTAAAGAAGCAGAATGGGGAAGGGCTTATGGGTGCCTATAACTACCATGCCATGTCAGGGAGCCAAGCCCTCCATTTTGGGCCGGGGGTAAGGTCACAACAATGGGCTGGCTGGGGAATGATATGGAAAGAGGTGGGGGGGGGTAGTGGAAGCCCTCAGGTAGATATTGCAGTCATGGTGGAGTTGTCTGTACTGTACACTTTTATCTGCCAGATAGTCCCAGGCATCTAATAATCTAGTTGTGGCCTCATTAGACTCAGATCCAGTGTCTTTTGTCCTTTCACTATAGCTGGACAACACCCCTTTCTGCCTAATATAGAACAGTGATTTTAAACTTAGTTCTTCTACCTGCTTAGGATATGCTCTAAACATTAGGCTCATGACTATTCTGGAACAGGTCTCTCATTCTCTTCTGTTGAAGCTATGTCACTATGTATAAATAATTAAATGAATGTATTGCATAGTGGTATTAGCAATTGTTGGCTACGCACTTTCAGTTCCGTCTGTTGCACCTCTAGAAAGAGGGAAGTATTTGGGTTGTTCTGAACAATTAAGGAGTTCATCTCTGCACTTCTGGTGACTACTACTTACTCACTGATGATATGGAAAAATCTAGGGACCTCATTCTCAGTTGTCCAGATTCCCATGTAGTGACAACAGTGCTTAGTGAATGCTTCATGGGTGTGAAATACTTTGCATTTTGCTTGTATTTGCACTGGTGACTGCAGAAGGTGAAGAGCAATGGAAAATAAGATTATAAAACTGATTTTGGTGTATATTTCTCCATGCTGAGAAGCAAAGGGAGACAGGATGTTGAGCAACACAAGCTTAACAAAGTCTGCCATCACTTACATCCATACAATCCCAAAGGTTATGAGTGTCAGTGCGAAGGAAGAAATTCACCTTGGCATGACTTCAGTTTTTTCTGCTTCTGAATCAATGCCAACAAAATCAAAGGGGCTTTTGTATAAGGCCAGAATCTTGCCCATACTGTTTTCACAAAAAATGTTACTGTTAGTTGCAGTGGGCTACTTCATTCATGTAAGAACCTGTGGGAAGCGGTTCTGGAGCAAGAAGACTGCAGAAATTTCTCTTGAGAGTTCCCTAAATTATCCCATTGAGAGAAGGGATTCTCTTCTTAACTCCATTATGATAATGCTCTGTCTGTAAACATGAATACACTTAATAGAAAATGTGACCACAAATGTGTAGTTATGGGTTTCAGAGGATGAATATAATTTGTTGTATATATAGGGTTTATTTCCTAATACCCTAAAAAAATAAACAGCTACCATCAGGTACACTTGATTTCCCAATAGACCTAAATGCATGCCTAACTTGCTCCATGCCTGATCAGGTATTTCATGCTTTGAGTGAGCCTCTTTGTTTTTAAGAATTCATTGCAGATGCTGCACTGACTCAAAGTCTCTGACCTTAGTTTTCATGTATGGCTAGTACAGGACACTGTGAGCTTTGCATAGACACACTTCAGCACCAGTATGGCTCAAATATCTGTGGGTGAGCAGTTCAGGATGCATGTCTTTAAGCCCTAATTATGGGGCTTTTATAGAGAACACCATTTTGTAATTTCCATTTTTCTCAAGATGTCTAATTTTTACAAACAATAACTGTCATGTCTTCCTTCCTGTTTGACTGTCCTGATCTGATGCCTACTGTCCTGAGTGGTACTCACCAATGTTCATTTGGAGCTGTTTCTGAATCTGCAGAAGCCACTTATCACACAGTCAAACAGGTTCTGGTTGGCTGATATGTTTAAGTTCTTAATGAAACTTCTCTTCTTGACATGTGGTCAGTTCATTGCCTGAGTCTCAACAGTTCTGTCATTTTTTGCACTGCTGCTCTAGCAAAATAAATTTGCAATGCTTATCAGAGACCTTCCTTTGAATTACACACCCAAGTGCTATTTTTTCATGAGCACTCCTGGAAAATCTTTTGTAGCTAATGATGAAGGCTTTTTCAAGCCAGATTTCAAATGTTTGCAATCTGTGTCCAGGGGGTGTTGACTAAACTTGGTTCTGGAGCAAAAAAGGCATAAGCATTTCTTCTCCACCTCAGTATTGTTTTGTTTTACTGGAGATAGTATATGCATCTAGGAGGCTATCTACTGACCATTTTGGAGCAGCATTATTACTAATTATTAGTAGTTAATTCATTTTACCTAATATTTTAGAATCTTATGACCGGTCACTAATTATGGCCCTACTGCTTTTATAGAGAACAAAATTCTGTTACTAACTGGGGGTGAAACAACTATTTAATGTAAAATGAGCACTGTCTTAAGTCTTAGTCCAGCCTTTGATCTCAAAGTACTTTGAGTTTCAGAAAGTTTGGAATAATTTATTAAATGCCTTTGCATTTATTGGTTGAGAAAGGAAATGAATGTACCATGCCAACCTCTTGCTGTGCTTGTCACCTGAATGGAACCAGAACCAGAACTTTTTTGTAAAATCTTTCATCATCATCATAACTCAAATGAAACTTGTGAACCTTTCCCTCACTGGCGATCCTGGCAATTTTGGGGTGCGTGCATGAGCTTGTGTGTGTGTGTGTGTGTGTGTGAGACAGAGAAGATTCAGTTTGAGGTGATAAAAGGAAATGTGTATACAGCTTTAAAATTCTACACTGATTACTAATAATGCCAAACAACGTTAAGGAAAAGTTCATTTCTGGTCAATTTCATTATTGTTCTTTTCTCAATCACACCTGTCAGGCAATGTTTACATGCTTTGGTGAAGTTCAGCCTTTCACTTTTGTTTTTTGTTGTTCGCGTTGTGTGCTACTTTCCTGTGTTAAAGAACTTTTGGCTGTGGGATTTTAGCCTGGTCACATAAAAGTTAAGTGTTGTGGACGTTCTCGGAGAACAGAATATTTAATCAGAAGAGAAATGCCTGGTAAATCTTTTTTTTTAAATGGTTGAAGATTTATTACTGTGTTCATTTTTATAGTTTCTTAATCTGGCATGAGGCACTGGGAACAGAGCCATAGACTCTTTGGTACAGAGCCTTTGCACAGCCTCTGTGTTATTGTGCTGAATCACAACACCTGCACTAGCCTAAACAAACCCTTTTTAAAAAAACCCTCTAGAGATTTTGGACTTCCCACTAGCTATTTTTCTAGTCTGTCTAATATAGCTTTAATAAGTGCGTCTAATATTTAGAAACAAAGAAATGTTGAACTACTTAAACTTGGCTTTAGCATAATTAAATTACAGCTGATGTTTATGGTTCATTCTATGAAGACACATAAATGATGTTTTAGTGGTATGAGAGAGTTTGGATATTGGTTTGTATGATACACTTTTGTTATTATTACCAGATGCACAAACCTTGGGAGTTTTTATTGTGCGTTTAACTGCCATAAGTAATCAAGACCGATAGAAAAATTGTTTAGTTCAATCTCATTTTTTCCATAGTTTCATTTAAATTCATTTTTTTTGCTTGCCATCACCATGTGATGCTCTTGCAGTCTATTGATAGAAAACAAAAGAGATATGGCCTCTTCTGCAAAAAATGGAAAATATGTTCTGTGTACATTGGGGCAAGTGCTTTAACCTCTCTGTATCTGTTTCCAGTTTCAAAAATAGGAATAATAATATCAACCTGACAAGGGCTTTGTGAGACTTGTAACGGACTGTAGAGATTCTCAAATGGAAGGGACCCTAGAACCATAAAATTTTATCATAATCAATCATGATAAGATCAATTAGTTCAGGTTTTTTTTTTTGTGGGGGTAAGGGTGTCTTTCTTCATTGTCAAGTGGACATTCAGAGCAGATAAGCATCTGTGTGTGATTGTCCATAACTATAAATGATATTTATTCTCAAAAAGTGTGTCTTTTTTATAGGTCATAAAATATTATCACAAGCCATGAGCTTTATTCTCATTAGCCACATGTGAATTCAGTTGAAAACCTTTGTAACACTGTGTTATTTATAGGGTGAGATAGTGACATTGGGTTTATTTACAGCAGCAGGGAAGTGATAGTGTGCTTACTACAAAGTTAATATTATGAAGCATCTTTGGTCACATGACTTTAAATGTTAGCATGACATAAACAAGATATGGCTCTACTTTATCTTATACTAACTACTGCCCTCTCTCTAATATTCCTTTTTTTTTCTTTTTTCTTTTTTTTTTAAGGTGAGTGAGAACAGGATTTGTAGTCCTCTGTCTCATTGACTTTTTTCAATCTAGTCACCATCCTTGATACAACATAATAATGGAACTAGCTATCCTGGTTGATTCTTACTCCTGCTTGATAAAGTTCAGGCATCCAGGCTCCATTAAGACCATTTTAGTAGACGTCAGTGGCATTGCCCTAGAGGATTTTTCACTAATCAGTAACACCAAGTGCTGACTGAGGGTAGGGCCTTTCAGATTCTTATTTTCAGAGACATCTCAGGAAATGTGGTTGAGAATGGTTTATCTGTAGGTTTGGGCAAAAAGCCATTTTGGTTGATGCAAACCTGTTTCTGTTGTGTATGTTGAGAAGTTTCAACCAAACCAAAGCCACAAAATGTTCCCACGATGACTAAATTAACCTTTTCATTTTAATGCCAGTGAAACAATTCACTTTTGAACATGAATCACAAAAGAACTGGAGGAGGAGGTATTGCCTGTACCCTCCTTGTAACTGGAGCTCACCTGATATGTGGGGGACACTAGTTTATATTCCTTCTTTGACTGATGTAGAGAAGGGACTTACACTTGGGTTTTCCACATTATCTATGCATGCCCTACTACCAGCCTATTGAGCCATCTCACTCTCTGTTCTTGGCCCAGTTCACCATCATTCATGGTGATAATGAATAGTCAGTGGTCCAAGAGTAAGAATGATTTTATGCCCTTGTGGTTAGTTAAGGCAGTTGTGTAGATTATCAGAGACCCATGCACAAGACCATGCCCCAGTGAGGCTGTATGGTAGGGAGAAGTCGTGGTTGCTGTGCTTAAACCATGGAAAATCAAAATGTAAATATTTTCTCATCTAACCCCATTATAATGTCAATGAAATTTACACAAGAACAAGAGCTACAAGTTTCAGTCTTGTGTAGCTCAAACAGAATAAAGATCTTGGTAAACTGCAATAGTGATAAAACAGAGAGCCCACTTATAATCAGCTGAGTAATTACTTCAGTTTAGATCCTCTTCTTCCCCCTGCAAATCCATGCTTGCCAAATCTTAACATAAAGAATTTGGCGCACATAACTATTCATCTCTTGCTTTGTGTAAAGTGCCCTACATGTGAGGCACACATACAGAGAAAGTTTGGGTAATGGTTGGCTTGGCAAAGAGAATTTTTTGGACGGATAAAAATTCCCAAGGTCTGTGTTTATTTATATAGTTCTTGGAATAACCCTGGTTTCTAAAGGCTGCTGGCCAGCTGCTGAGACAGCGTTCCAGCTAATATATTCCCAACGCAATCACCACACTTTGCTTTTCCCATCATGATATCCCCCAAGCTGCTTTTGGTTAAATCTCATGACTGGAATATAGGAAAGTTCACATTAAGTCAAAACTCTCAATGCCACAATGTTTCCTTTTTTAACCAAGCCTTTTTTTAATGGAAACATGCCTACTTCCAGTTGCTTTAACCCAAATTGTTTCAAAGTAAGTAGAAGGAAAAATATATTTGCAGAATAAGACATGAGTAAAATATATGTAATATTGTATAACCAGAAATGATATGGTGGATCTCAAACATTATATGGGAAGAAGCAGCCTTTTGCAAATACACTGAAAATTCTCCTTATTGAGTAAGATAGCAGAATTGGATTTAAGGTCCTGTGATCTCTCTTGTATTTTTAAATTCCCTTCATTTATATTCAGCAATCAAAGCACTGGGGCAGGCAGTCATGGCAACCAACTATCCTCCCCTCGCCCCAACTATACCAAGGATTGAAGGAATGGAGGTCATAGGGGTCTTGTGGGCAGTGAATAGTAAACATAAGAGACTCAGAGGTGTGTATGAGTACAGTAGAAGTATTGAAAAAAATATTTCCCCTTTCCCCTCTCTTTACCCAATGGTAATTCTTGCACATCCTTTAAAAATGTGAAGCCAGAAGTGAACGACAAAAAAGATGGGGAGCCTTCATTGGTTTCAGTGAGGGCTGAATATAAGCACACAGTTTGGCCCTGGATATTTAAATATATACTTTGCACTAATGGGGTTTTGAAAATTCCATCAGCTTTTCCAACTGACTAGCTAGGATAGTACACCTTCAGTACACTATCTTCTAAAAACATACAGCTGCATCCATCCAAAGTGGGTTCAGTCTGCTTAAAAATGTTTACAATATTGAGATGTGAAATGACATAGAAACTTCATCTGTAATGTTTCAAAGAACCAATATTCATAATTTTGTTCCCCCCCCCCCAAACGATGCACTGAATGCCACTAAACCCTTATATAACTGGCTGCACGTAACAGCTAAGCTGAAATTTAAGGACTCGGAGTAGACTTCACTAAATGCCTTTTCTTTGCTCTGTATATATCTATAAACATAATGTGTTATCTATGCCTGAGTTACACATTTCAGTAGGAATAGTGGGGGGAGAGTGGTTGTTGATCAAATACAATATAGATATATGTGATTATTCATTTAAAAGCTACTGACTGTGCTACTTAAATAGATGGGCTTGGTCAGTTCTATCTGGTTTCCACATGTGTTTCCTGTTTTTCTTCTAAATTCTATACTGCTTAGGGACCTAGGGAATGTGAGTCCAGGATTTTCCTGAAAGGAAGGACTGCTTTGTTCATTACTGCCATGGGAACGTGTTAAATTTAAGCATGTGTAGTGCAGGTCTCAATTGCATTTCTCCAATAGGCAGACATCAGTTTAGCTCATTAAAAATGTAAGCCTAGAAAAAAAAAAAAAGACTGTGCTGGAACTATTTTTTGACGGGGAAAAAGTTTATTTACCTGAGATCTCTTGACACTATCACTTTTAGTCTGTCAAAGCCAGTTCAAATAACTTTAAACAATTACTTTGAAATATGTAACTGAAGTAGCCACAGTTTGTAGCCGTTCTATAAACAACTTGGAATACATCAGTAGTCTTTGTCAATCAGCAAGAGGATAATGTCTCCTCAACAGAAAACCTAGGAATATATCAGAAAACCTTGTGTGTTTGAAATCTGTGACAAGTCAGAAGGTAGTGTTTTGCTCCACAGCCCCACTCAAACAATGCTGTTTTCATTATAGGTAATTGTCTGTTATTACTGTATTCTACAATAAAACCTTAGAAATTTCTTAAGAGCTAACTTCATAATTCTCCAGTTAGTGTAACAAGAGACTGAGAGTTAGATCCCTGAAAAGACTTAGGTGCCTAACGGCCATTTGGGTACCATTAAGATTTTAAAAATCTCTACCCAGCAGCTGTTTAATTATATGTGTGTCTAAATTTGCACTTTTTAAGTCCCCCAGAATCCTCAGTTTCTATCAGTGTGCATGCACTCAGGTACCTCAGTCAAAACTCCTAGGCACCTACCTCACATCTAAGCCCAGAAGGAGCTTCAGTTGAGGTGCTCCCTTCCCTATCTCGCCTGTGGGGCCTGACTTGGTAGACAGTATCAGAGCATACCAGCATAGCTGGCAGAGGACTCTCTAGCCCAGTGGTTAGATTACTTGAGATATGGGAGACCAGGGTCCAATTTTCCACCTCTGATGAGGTGGAGGGATTTTGGAGCAAACAGACAGGAGCCAGGGGGCTCCCACCTTTGAGGCATCACGACAACTACCTCTTTTTGCAATGTTTCCAGCCAAAAAATGGGGTATGCACCTAACTCTCAGTTGCAAATCCCAAATGACGGTGAGTGGCTCCTTCCAGGCCAGATTTAGGCACCTAAATTTGAAGGGCAGACTTTGGCCACACCCTTCTCCTCAGCATATCATAATGGCTACGTTAGGCAACTCCTTGCTCAGAATAGTGGCTTTTTGGGTCACATTCTAGGCATTTAGGAGCCTGGGTGTTTTTCAGGGCTGAGGATTCCACTGGATGCCCAGGCACCTAAAAGTTAGGCTTTGCCATTGGAACCCTTAAGGTCCTTTGTGGCTTTACCCTAAATCTATGGCAGCCAGGTCATTCATTACAATACCAACACATCTGCATGTTTCTAAAAATTTAACAGCAGGAATATCATAGTTAAAAACTAATTTTGTGCAATTAAAGAACTGTCCTTCTTTTCATCAGTTGGAAGATGATAAATATTATTCTTTGAAATTAGCATTGGGATTTGTAATTTACTGTGTTAACCATTAACCATACATCCACTAATCTCATCACATGAAAAGTAAAATGATTCTGGAGTGTACCCTGTAAAAAGGGAAGCTGCATGCAGTATATAGGAAGCCCTCAATCTGTAAATGGTATCATTTCAAAATAATCTGTTCATGATATGATGTTCATAAAGCATCTATTTAATAATCATATGAAACATTTTGGTATGATGCCATGTGGAAATTATGCAAACAAATGCTGTTTACTAATTTGACAGTAGTTTATACTAAATCTCTTGTTTTCTAGTTAGAGTTTTTGCTGCTGCACAAGTACTACATAGATTCCAAAATTTTGTTATAGTCCAGTGGGTTCACACTGCTTACCACATTCCCAGTGAGAGTTTCCCATAAGACAGAGTTTTCAGTTCCTTTAGTGTAGGGTCTCAAACATGGGGCCATGGGTGGCATGTGGCCCCTCAAGCTATTTCCTGCAGCCCACAACAGTGCTATTGTTACCAATATTTGCGATATCGTTGTATGAAATGGTTTCAGTGGTGCGGCCCTTGGGCTAATGTACCAGTCCTCACGTGGCCCTGTAATAGTCCTCAAGCGGCCCTCATGGTGATTTGAGTTTGAGACCCCTGCTTTAGTGTTTAAAATTGTAACAACATTGTGTGCTGAATTCTGTCCTAATATGCGAATAGATGGCTGCTATCAGTGGGAGATTTTCACATAGCTGAATATAGGATTTGTCCCCCCTACTGTAGTTTGATTTGTGTTCAAGACATACATCTCAGATACTAGCCAGAGTAAACCCAGTTGCTTTGATGTTATGAAATCAGCCAAATTAGTCTACATTTAAATTGTGAAATTGTCTGGCTATCTTGCTTCTCTTGTAAGGTTATTAGCCAGCTGCTGTGACAACATTTCATCTAAACTGTTTTTGGTAAATCCCAAGGCTGAAATGTACTGTAATTTATGAGGATCTTTTTTCTCATTGTCTTTGGTCTTACTTGTAACTTTATTGAGACTAGCAAGTTTGAATGTGCAAATGGAATCTAAAATTACGTTAAGCTATAGTAGCAGAGTATGAGGGATTCTTCATATGCCGAAGATATACTATGTATCTTTTAGGAAGAATTCGACACAGACAGTCTTGCATAGCAGGGTGAGAAGAACAGCTGGAAAATAATTAACTAAGAGCAGAACACTCTGATGATGATCCTCATTGTAGAGGGGTTTTGGCCCATGTGAGAAATGAAATCTATATTGGGTTTGCTATGCAATTATATAATCTTCACAAAATCCTGTCAAACAGCACAACTCTAAAACCAAGTTCAGATTGTCTGGAGTTGTGGTTTAATTAAGCTGTAGTTTTATTAACTTAACTCATCTGGGAACTTGCTGGCAGTAACTCAGCACAGGTCATGATTCCTTCCTTAAATGTGTCCATCGTAGGGGGGGATTCGGTTACCCAACAGCTGTCCCATTACATTGCTGAGACCCCTCTGTGTTCCCTATTAAGGATCTGAGGAAAGGGGGTTGTCTCCTCGCTGTACCAGATGAGCCCCAACCCCATTCACTAGCTTCTTTTAGAGGATCACTTCTCCTAAATCCAGTTGCTGTTCTAGTTTATCAGGGAACCAGAGCCTTTAATGAATGATTGCCTGCACTGGACACCCTCACAAGGAAGTGCAGCAATTAGTTCGGCTGTTTCCACCTCCCCACCCCCGGGCCCTAAGCTATGTTTCCAGAGAGTTAACAGTTCCCTCCCTAACATCAGCCTCAGTGACACAGTCTCCTGGTCAGAATGCTGTTTCTATCTTTCCTGACTAACTGAAATGAAATCTGATCACTGTCAAATTCAGCCCCCTCCCAGCCCACACATCTTCTGGCCTTGACAGCCCATGGAGAAGTGACGAGTTCCCGCCATACTCACACAGCAGCATTTCAAGCCATTTCACAATCACCCCTTGGGAAAACGTCCTGGATCTACCATAAACCTCTTCGCCCTAATGATTGTTTCAGCCTTATAAAATTCCAATCTTTTTTCACCCAGATATCCCATAATCATTTTGGTGATGGGGATCTAGCCGTTTGCCTGTGGACCCAGTGTACCTGTAGATCCAGATATTGTCCATCATGACTCTGTTCCCCTGATTCTTAGAGCATGCTCTTCCATCCATGCTAACTCAGAATGATCTCATCCCTGAGGCCCAGCAAATGAACTTCCATTCAGGCCTCTGAAGTGGTTGTGGGGAGCCACCAATGGACAGGGTATATTAAGCCCCCCAGGTTAAGGGGAATCAGTGGCTTACTAGCCTGCTCATCAGCCTGCCAGTAGATGTTATGCTTCTCCAGCACACCCAGGTACATTTTCTCTCAACTTCAAAGGAGGGGCAGACCCTTAAAGAGAGCCACTACATAGAATCATGAGGTTGGAAGGGACCTCATGAAGTCAGCTAGTCCAACCCCTTGCTAAAAGGAGGACCACTCCCACTAAATCATCCCAGCTAGGTTTCGTCCAACTGGGCCTTAAATGTTTCCAAAGACGACTACTTTTTCCTTGCCAGTCTAGACAAAAACCTCATGCTTCTGAGTTTGTATGGGGCACACTTTGAAGCCAGGTTATGGCTTCTCTGTGGCTATGTCCACATGAGGAAAAGTTAGAACTAAACACAAAACTTATTAACAAAGTGGACTAATTCAAACTAATGTTAGTCTGAATTAGTCCACTTTGTTAATTTGAACTAACTGCCCTCAGTTTGAACTTATTAAGTTCGAACTGAGGGTTAATACTTGTCTACATCATCCTTAGTTTGAACTAACGATCTTTAGGGCTTAGTTCAATAAGGGCAGGTCTTACTGGTTCGGACTAAGCTTTCATTAGTTCAGATTAAGGAATTCCTTAGTTTTAACTAATGAAAGCCTAGTGTCGACAGGTAATAAGTTAGTTTGAATTAAGCTTCCTTAATTCAAACTAACTTGCAAGTCTAGACATATCCTGTGTTACTCAGGTGGCTTGAGGTTTAGAAATAACCAACCTTCTTGATATATTTAAATTACGGGTTCAAGGTCCGGAGAGAATCCCATGTTCTTAAAAAAATTGTTTTATAGAATTAATCAGGCAGCAGGATATTTTTCTTCATCAGACTGCAGAAAATACTGCCTCTGATAGTGGTTCATCAAGCCAGATAGGCTCAGATGAAAGACTTCTGAAAATAAGTTTTAAAAATGTCAAATACCTAGTTTGGAATTTTGGTTATTTTAATAAAGATAATATTTCAAATGTTTGTGTCTTTTGTACCATAACAGACACATAAAACATCCCTTGTTCATGTGAAGCTAAATATTGATGCAGAATCAACAAGCCAGGCTGAGCAAGAGAAGAGGGAGGGATTCTTAAAAAAGAAGTAATCTTATATACGACCATTTTTTTATTCCTCTGTAAAATACTACCTTTCGTCTTGATCCTGCTCACACCGAATCCACCAAGAGTTTGCCCATGAACTTCAGCTAGAGCAGGATTGTGCCCTTTATGGGTTAGACCTTGATATTTTTACTGAAACCAAACAATAAATTACTCCCCAAGTAGTTCCAGTGATCTCAGTAAGGTGCTATTACAGGTGTTTAAGATACCAAAACCTGGCCCTATGTTAGGATAACCATTTTAGGATAGTATTATGTCAAGAGGTACCAAGGCCACAAAAATGCAACAGCTACTGTATTTCTAACTAGGTTGGTACAGAATTATACTTCCATAAAAAAGTGTGTGTACTGATTTTAGAGTTGCTCCTACTTTACTGAGGATCTCTAATTCATAGTTGAAAGGCAGGTAACTGAGTCTCGCTTCGCACCTCATATTTAATAAGGTATGGAAAGGGAAGTACCATGAAATAACTACTTTCTAGTGTACAAGTGATATCATTAAGGAAGGTGTAGCAATGATGTAAAATTCAGCCTGATTTTAACAAATTCAGCTGCATAGTTCTATGAGACAGTAATTTTGAAGCATTATTGCTATTAAAAATAACCAATTTTCTTAATCCCATGGTAAAAAAAGTCCTGTTCTTTTTCACTAAGAGTAAGAATGTAGCATAGCTAGACCTGAACATAGCCTTGTCAGAAAGGCCAGTAAAGTTGGGTTTACACTATAATTTGGATAGAAGACATACAAGAAGACAGAGGAATCTGTAGATTTCATGTGTCTCTCCAGTCCTACATTAACAGGGAGATGTACCAGTGGACATAACAGGTGTAGAAATTAGTCTAATCTGCAAAGTCTGGGGACCAATAACATTCCTGGTATACCTGAGAAAAATGCCTGTTGAAATTGGTGGAAATCATCATGCTTCATGCCAGTTATACATATATGTCCTGGCCTGAATCTGTGATTTTTGGTTCAGCCAATTTTAAATAAAAGGATTGCCTGCACAACTGAGATCTAGATTGACATTCTGGTTTGATACATCCCTCCAATTAAGGAGATTTCAGAACTAAGATTTAGATTTTGGATTGAACTCATCCACTATGTACATAATTTCCAACTTAATTCCTGTGATTTTTAAAAGTTACCTAGTTAAAGCCATACAACCATTTTTTCTACTTTGGTTTAGATGATTGTTAAGATGCACTTAATGGGCCAACTTTCTAGAAACTGACCTCCTTTTTTGACACAACAAATTGCATGTATAAACATTTGGTGGAGAAGTTTTTGGCCTCCAGTTACTTGGACTCACATTTGTTTTCACTTGCCCGTGGAAGTATCTGATTGTGCTTGCAACTCAGGTTCTTACAGTGACTTAAAATGATTCTACAATACCATGCTCAGTCATTTCTGTCCTCAGTCCATGAGCGCTCAAATACTGTGATGATGTGTCCTCGACAAAATTGGAAAACAGTTAATGGACAGAAAATGGAGATACAGTTAAGGCTGATAGAAAATTTGACACTAAAATTTAGAATTTTGCAGGAGGCTAAGGAGTTTAAGAACTACAGTAGCAAGAGTCTCTCACATGCAGAGATTAAGGAACACATTGCAGTGCTAAAGCTTGACGTTGACAGTGAAGCTAAAAATGAGGCTGAGTGTTTTAAGACTTGGAGAAAATTTGAGAAGGCAAAAGTAAAAGGTCTAATGAGTCAGTGAGTTAGAGGCACTAAGTGAAAGTGAGTGACTGAAGAAGATAAATAGTGTTTAAATAAAAAGTAAATCTTGATTTACAGTGTTGCTGAATTTATAGGCTTTTTGTTTTGTTTCTTGTTTTTTATTCAACCTTAATAGCCATTAGTCACAGCTGGTATTCCTGGTTTGACACAATCCTGATAACTATTTCAGATTGTAAATAGGAATCCTTAACCCAGCTACAAAACTTTTATTGTTTTTCTGTTTAGCAAAAAATAATTTTCTTTCTCTTGAGCAATTCTTAATAAATAGTTCAAGAATCCTTGTGCTGAATTTTAAACCTTGATGACAAATAATTAAGAAGTCCTTGATTGTACATGAATGAAGCTGACTCTGCTTAGCACAATCTCTCCAGCACAGGTCTTGGCAAAATCCCCAGTAAGATCTAAATATGTTGCTTTGCTTTTTATCATTCTGGAGGTGCGCTGAGCTTTGTTTATGGTGGAGAAATTTTCTAAATGGTTTCAAAACTGATTGTGCAAAATCAAGTTTTAAACCAGGTAGAGCCATACCATAGGTCTGGTTTTAGGAGGGGTAAGGCCTTCTTGACCCATTTTACTGAAACTATGTCAAGACTATCTCAAGATCAGGGTGCCATAAATCACTGAAATCTGTTTACTGTTTGCCTGTACATAAATTTTAAAATCAGGACCCTGATTTGAAGGACCATATCTTATGCCTATTCTGCAGAACCAGGTGTAGGTGAGAGAATTTGCCTGTCTTCCAATGTCATATGCAGTGGTGTTGCTGGTGCTAGGCTTATGGGGCTCAAGTTCTGAGTCTCAGCACCAGTGCTCCAGGTGCGCCACTGGGCTGCCCACATTGGCAGTTGTCTTCTCTGGCCTCATCCCTGGCTGGGGGTCTGGGGCCAGGCCGCCTACGGTCATGGCTATCTACCCCAGCCAAGGGTCTGGGGCCAGGCTGCCTGTGGCGGTGGCTGTCTTCCTGCAGCAGGAGCCAGATCTGTGCCCTGCCCAGGGCTCTGGGCAGGATTG
This sequence comes from Podocnemis expansa, assembly GCA_007922195.1. Lineage (NCBI taxonomy): Eukaryota > Metazoa > Chordata > Testudines > Podocnemididae > Podocnemis > Podocnemis expansa. Next base: position 27,124,252 of record ML682004.1, on the reverse strand, counting down.
GGACTATGGGGCCTGGGACCTGGGTCTTTCCTGGGCATGCGTCGCTCCCTGGTCATATGCAATGTAATTGTAGGCATGTTGGTTTCAGTATATTAGAGAAACAAGGCAAATGAGTTCCAAAGGGGTAGCTGTGTTAGTCTAGTTCAGCAAAGCAAGCAAGGAGTCCTGTGACACTTTTAAAGACTAACAAATTTGTTTATTGCATGAGCTCTCATGGGAGAAAATCCCACTTCGTCATCTGTTTTGAAGACTTCAAAGCATCTAAAGAAGTGGGATTTTCTCCCAGGACAGCTAATGTGATAAATAAACTTGTTAGTCTTTAAAAGTGTCATAGGACTCCTTGTTTGTGAAGTAAATGAGGTAATATATTTTATTGTACCACCTTTATGGGCTTCTCTCGCATATCAACAGAAGTAGGTCCAATAAAAGATATTACCTCACCCACCTTGCCTCTCTCAATGCACATTTTGGAGAAAATTCTGATTTAAATCTGTTACCAGTGGGATTAGTCCCAGTCTCTGAGAAAGGGGAATGTGGCTTTAAATCAAGTTAATAGCAAAGAAAGGTTTGACAGTAATCCCTTAGCCATTGTAGGCCCCATTTAGCTGCCTATTAAAATGCCTGAATGAACACAATTGTGAAGATTCATGTGAACCAAAGTTATGTGAATAATGGTGGCATTTTCCATTCTGCACATCTGAGCCTTGCTTTGCTTAGTTTCTCATTGTAGCGAGAACATGTGGCCTCCCTCCAAAAGTGATGAGGAGAGGCCACCAACAGCCCCTGCATGGATGGAGTAAGGAAGGCCATGCCCTCCACGCTGGAAACAGAAGAGTAGAACAGGAACATTAAGTTTAAAGGTTGGAACCTCCATCTTATTTAGGAGAAAGCCACCAATAAAGAATGAGGTCCCTTGCCTGCTGCTGGAGTGGGAAGCCAGAGAGGAATCTGGTTTCATTGAGGACTTGCTTGATCCAGTTGATCTGCCCAACAGTCTAAATGCCATGGAACTACTGAGACTGCTCTTGGTGCCTTAACCCAAGGATGTGTATGATGACCCCTGGATGTGAGTACAGTCAGGGAAGGGGAGGGAGTAACCCGTTGATAGCCAGCTACAGTCTGGCTCTGCTCCTGCCTGAACACTAGTCAGAGTGTTTCATCCAAAGCTGTAGTGGTCTGGTGGTGTAATGCGTCACCACTGTTGGGGCTCCCTGGGCTGGGACCCGATGGAGTATGGTGGAGACAGGTCTCTGTTGGATCCCCTTATCCCTTGCCACCCCTGCGCTGGCCTGGCAGACTCCCAACTCTAAGCAAATAGCTATTGCTCGTCCATATAAATATCCAGGTGTCACAGCAGGGTAGGCTGTTTTCTGGGGTATCCTAATATTAGTGCTTTTACTGAATATTTCAAAGCATGTCACAATCCTTTACCTCGGTCACTTTTTTTTTTAAGAAGGTTAACACCTAGCTCACTTCTGCTATAAGTTTAATGCAGAGGTTTTAACTATATTCAGTTGATCTTTATTTTTTCTTTTTTTGAAATGTCAGCAGTCCAGTTACTTTTTGTAGACTTTTGAAATTTCACATCTCTCTGTATGGCTTATATTTGTCACTTGGGAATTTGTGAGAGTTTATCTATTTTTTTTCCAGTGATAGAAAATCATGCCTTCTTTTGTGTTTGGAATTATTTTTCTCATTTTTTTTAGGAATGATGTTCAACTACAAAGAGTTCAAAGACCAGCTGTGATGGAGCAGATTAGTCACTGCCTTTTAAACTTCATCCTGATTGAGAAAAATAATGTCTGGTTAAGGTCTAGGACATAAAATTGTTTTAAAATATGTGTTGCATAGTTGAAATTAGGTATTATTGGAAGAAAATTAATCCTCTGCTTCCTGATTTACAATAGAGAAGACAGAAAAAGGAGGCAGATCCAGTCAGTTGAAACTGCAACCAGTTGATTGTTTTTTATAAATCAAGTGACTTTGCACTTACTCAGTAGGCTTTTATTAGTATTTTAATTATATTTTTAAAGAACTTTTAAAAAGGGTATTAAGTCTTTCAGAGGAAGCTAGGTTAAAAATATAAATAAATGTGTGACATGAAAATGTGAGGATAAATGAATTGTGAACAGATCAAGTAAGTGCTAAAGTATGACATGGCTGATGTGGAAAAACGGTGGACAGATCACCTCAAGAACAGGTGAAAACATGGCAATGTTTTGCGACAAAATGAGAAACATACAGATTGTAATTCACTGAATACCAAAGATATTAGTATCCGTGTCACTATATTGTATGTGTATATCTATATACATATGTACAGAGATGCATATATCTGTGCACACAAAAAACAGAACAAAAACACAAAAGGCCATGAACTGGCAAAGGTTAATAAAAATAAACAGCTTTCCTTTTTTGCCTAAGATATAGAATAATAGAATATTAGAGTTGGAAGGGACCTCATGAGGTTAATTTGTCCACCCCTTGCTAAAAGCAGGACTACTCACACTGAATCATCCCAGCCAGTATTTTATCCAGCTCGGTCTTAAAAGTTTCCAAAGATGGAGATTCCACCACTTCCCTAGGCAACCCATTCAGTGCTTCAACACCCTCCTACTGAGAAAGATTTTCCTTATATCCAACCTAGTCCTCCTCAGCTGCAACTTGAAACCATTGTTCTTTGTTCTGTCCTCTGTCACCACTGGCTCCCTCCTCTTTGGAGCACCCCTTCAAGTAGTTAAAGGTTGCTATCACCCTCCAACCCCCCCCCATCTTCTCTTCTTCAGACTAAATAAGCCTAGTTCCTTCAGTCTCTCCTTCTAAGTCATGTGCCCCAGATACATAATCATTTTTCACTGCCCTCCACTGGGCTTCTTCTAATTTGTCTACATCCCTTCTGTAGTGGGGAGCCCAAAACTGGACACTATTCCAGATGCAGCCTCACCAGTTCCGAATAGAGAGGAATAATCACATCCCTCAATCTACTGGCAACACTCCTACTGATCCAGTCCAATATGCTGTTGGCCTTTTTGGGAACAAGAGCACACTGTTGACTCATGTCCAGCTTCCCATCCACCATAACCTCCAGGTCCTTTTCTACAAAGCTTCTACTTAGCTGGTCAGTCTCCAACCTGTAGCAGTAGATGGGATTTTTCTGTCCTAAATGCAGGACTTTGCACTTGTTGAACCTCATGAAATATTGTTTGGCCCAAAGTTCCAGTTTTTCTAGGTTTCCCTGAATCCTTTCCCTACCCTCCAGCATATCTACCATTCCGTCCACTTTGGTGTCATCCTCAAACTTACTGAGCATGTAATCTATCCCATCATCCAGATCATTAATGAAGATGTTGAACAAAATTGGCCTCAGGACCGACCCCTGGGGCACCCTGCTTGTTACTGGTTGCTAACTAGACACTGTGCCATTGACTCCTACCCGCTGAGACCAATGATATAGCCAGCTTTCTATCCACCTTACGGTCTATTCATCCAAACTGTACTTTCTTAACTTACTGACAAGAACGCTGTGGGAAACCATGTCAAAAGCTTTGCTAAAGTCAAGGTATATCATGTCAACAGCTATTTCCGGATCCACAAGGTCAGTTATCTTATCATAAAAGGAAATCAGGTTAGTCAGGTACGATTTACCCTTGGTGAATCCATGCTGACTCTTCCTCAGCACCTTGTTTTCCTTTTAAGTGTTTCAAAATGGATACTTTGAGGACCTGCTCCATTATTTTTCCAGGGTTTGAGGTGAGGTTGTTTGGTCTGTAGTCTCCCGGATCCTCCTTTTTCCCTTTCTTGAAGATAAGTACTGTATTTATGTTTTTCCAATAATCTAGGACCTCTCCTGATTGCCATGAGTTTTCAGAGATAATGGCTAGTGGCTCTGCAATCGTATCAGCCAACTCCATCAACACCCTTGGATGCAGTTCATCCGGTCCCATGGACTTGGGCACATCCGACTTCTCTAAGGAGTCCCTGTCCTGACTCTCCATCACCAAGAGCCGCTCTCCTCCTCCTCATTCTTTGTTGCCCAGTACAGTAGCCTGGAAGCCAAATCTGCCTGTGAGGACCGAAGTAAAAAGTACATTGCGTACTTCAGTCTCTTCCACATCATCCACCATTGGATTGCCTGCCTCATTCTGTAAGGGACTTATATATTTATTTTAATTTTACAGGATTTTTAAAAAAATCTTAATGGGCCCAATTCTTCTTCTTTTTTACGTATGTTGTCTGTTTTAGCTTTCTGGTAACATTTCCATTATGTTTTGTGTAGTGCTGTGTGATGCTAGTTACCAATGTGCTCTCAAAGTGAAAAATTGCACTGGCACACTAAATGACCCCCCCCCCCAACAAAACCAAACCTGCTTGTGGATTGGAGGGTACATGACTTAGACATGGGATAATAAAGGAGATTTTCTTTATAAAAATATCATGGTTTAAAAGTTCTTTCATTTCAATTTGAACACCCAAAATTAGTGACCATTTAAAAAAACCCATAAAATTAACAAAGTTCACAAAATTTTGTGAGGGAACTTCATTACAATGACAGATATTTGGAAAAAGTATATCCTTGTACGGATTGATTTTTATTTGGCTTTATTCAAACTGGCCAATTCATGATGCTGGATTGGGTTGAATCATGTTGCATTTTTACCAGGCTTGACTCTTTGTAAGTGATCAATATTTAACTTGCCAGCTTGCTCCTCCCATGTAACAAATCTGTGGGAGATACCCAAGTAGCTACAGGTCAGGTTACTTTGTAGTTATGCAAAAGCTCTATGGCAAATGATTTCAAGGGCATTCCTTCTAGTCAGCAGTTTGCCCTATGAAGTGTCTTTCAGAATTTGCTTAACACATTCTATATCCCATTGGCCTGGTGATAAACGAATGGAAGAATGACTGCATTTCCCATTTCTGTTCTTCAGAAATTCTTCATATCCTACAGATGTGGACTACAACCCTTTGTGAGAGACTATTTGATTTGTACTATAGATATGACTGAGAATTATTACCAAGAACTTGATATTACGGTTATGGAAGTAAGCTGGGTGATAAGTTATTTCTGGTCACTTGCTGGTTTATTTGGTTACAATATGATTATAATCCATCTGTACTATGTCAAAAGATCTTCCTGCCAGTATATAAATAGCACTTATTTCACCCACACAGTTGGGTATCAGAATTGAGTATAGCAGCCCTGATGCACATTGCATCTATGCTGTGTATATGGGAAAGATAGGGCAAGAGGTATTTTTTTTGTTTTTTTGTTTTTTGTTTTTTTTTAATGGCACTCTCAACTGGGCAATAAGCAAACTTACAGATTCCTCTGAGTTTTCTTTGCAGGCTGAGCAAGCTAAGGATTGGATCTCACTAGCAATGAGTATCCGTATGTTTACAGTACTAATTTTGTCAGTGCTTGCTAGACATGGACTCTATCTTCACTTGTCCCAATCTGTGTTGGCCTAGAATAGGGTGTAGTGGTGAAGGGCAAATGACTTGGACATGGTTTGTAGCACTCTGAGAGAGTATTATATCTCTTCTGTAGCTGGCTCTAGTTGGCTGATAATAAGTGTGATTTTCTTTTAAGTTTGTTCTGGTCTCATGCACACACAACAGTACTGTTTGGCTGTTTTTCTCTGAATGTTCTGAGTTCAAATCATACTGTTGGACATATCACTCTGAGCATATAACATTTTCTTGCAAAGTAACTTTATCTGCCATCTATGCATGTATGTGAAATTTCACTTTGTTCCTGTTTAATCACCGCACACTCTATGGGACTTAAAATGCACCAGATAATATCCTTTTTAGGTGGCACAGAAGTTTGTCCTCACATTCAGGAGCTGGGACTTTCTTCCCACTGGGGAACTGGATGAAAGCTTCTATTTCTCTCGCTGGACTGAAAACAAAGTAATATGTTATCCTTGACACTGGCACAATAATAGTTGATGAAGTGGCAGTCCTTATTTTCCCTGAAATAAAATTACCCTTTAAGTTTGTAAATTTCAATGACTTTGCCTCATTTGGTTCTTTTGGTTTCTTACATCTTCTGTTCTGTGACACATATCACGTGGTAATAGCTTTAGGCCCACTAAGTGTCATTACCAAGAAACCACAGGAACATGCAGCACAGTTGTTAGTTATCTAGCATTTCCACTTATCTTGCAAACGCTAGCCAGTTTTCATGTCTGTAAAGATTACAAGCTAGGAGTCACCTCTACAACTGGTGTAAATCAGCATGGTTGAACCGTGAAGTCTCTCACTGTACAGCTCAGGATCTGACCATGATAAATGACTTCTATAATTCTTCCATACAAGAATTTTGAGTTCCATATCTTAAATTAAAACACATCTACTTAGTCAATTATGTGACTTAATTTCAATGATAGAAGACATTTCTCTTTTCAGTTCACTCATAGTTATTTTTAACACTAATTCTGTTTTATATTACTGTTCCCATTATAGATCTGGCCTTTATCCTTTTGTCTTTCTAAAGACGTGAAGGTAGATAATGGGGACTGGATCATCTGTTTTTTGGATTGTGGTTGTGGGGGTGTGTCGGTGTGTATTTGTTTTTTTGTAAAGTGGGATATATTCTTTAAACTCAATCTTGTCAGAAAGAATAGAAGTATTTCTGTGAAGTCTTCCAACTCATTTAAATCTAATTGTTTCTGGCCATTCACCTGTCACTTTAATAGGTTTCTGTAGGGTAAAGAAAAACAGATATTTTTTCCCCCTTTAGACTATCCTTCCATGGTGATAGAAGTCAGAAACAGAGCACATAATATTTTATGATGAAAGTTTTAAAAGTTTTTGTTTTAACAGAAAGGCAAGAAACATCTGTAGCTGCAAAACAAAGTATAAAGCCTGAAAACAGGTTCTGTTTTGTGATAAAATGCTTTGTGATAATCTGCCTGCAGTTGGTCTATTGCAGGAACTAGAAAGCAGAAATAACACCAGCATTTAAATGTCTCAACTCAGAAAAAAAAAATCTTGGCAGCAAGTTTTCTCAGGCAGTTTGCCAGTATCCTGATTCACTGTTTATGGGAACATCTTGAAATGGCTCCCAAATTAATGACTGTATCTTCCATCACTCTAGTCTGATGTCTGAACATGAGGAGAAATAAACAATAGTTAATGGTCTGGGAGCTGCTGGCAGATAGAGTATTAGCTCTGGTTCTTATTTTCACTTACTAATAGCAAACAGTTCTGATCAGATGTTTATCTTTGAAAAATATGTGCAATGGAAAATTGCACCTAAGATTGCTATCCATTTCACAGTCTCTTTCACCGAGACAGTTTCACACAAACCCAAATAATTTCATTTGACTGCTTGTTCGGATTAAAGGATTTATTCTAGAATATCTGTTCTCTTCAGTGAGAAGCCTGAGGCACCTGAACATACTGTACTGTGGGTTTCCCTTTTGAACCCAGCAGAAATATATGCCTGTGCCAAAAGACTCTTTCCTGCTGAGCAGCAAAGACCAACCTCAGCCCTCCTGTTGGGAGTCACACTTCTTTTCCATGGAGCGCTCAGATAGTATATTATATTTAAAACAAACAAGGAATCCTGTAGACTTTTAACAACTAACAAAATGATATTTGTCACATGATCTTGAAGGGCTTCTATGACAGAGAATGCAAACTTCAAAGTTTTGGGAGTAGAATCCAAGGATGGATTTTTATAGATTTGTAGTATTCTATGTGGAGGTGATGTCAATATAATAAAGGTCAATCCTGTGATAAATGTATCACCTTTCCATTTGTGCAACACCTGCTCATTAATCCTCTCGAACATTGCATAGTCATATGTTTTTTGTGGAGAGGTGAGTGGGTTCTTTGTTTTGTTTTTAAATCAATCTACAGATAAATGTTTCTTCCCAATACGTGGAATTCTCACCTGAGGTCAAGGATGATTGGTTTTTCAGTCCTGGCTTAATAATGGCTTTTCCTTGCATAAAAATTTCAATCCCAGTATCTGATAGCCCCATGGCCATATAGGGCCAAACAGACAGGGAACTTTTATATTATTATGAAGCAGGGAGATCTTCACTTTCCCAGTGGACACCATCAAATGCTTCCATTCCTGGAAGCAAGACCCTAGACAATCCACATTAACATGGACATTTTAGATCAGGCAAAGCTCTCTTGATCACTTCTGTAGACATTATGCATTTATCCATTTTTAAACTTTTCACTTGCACTAAGACTTGAACATTTGGATGCCTGAAATTAACACACCTAGGCTTATAGGGTAATGCAAGATACACCCCAAATAATATTTTTAAAACTCTTTAAGACATTTCTCAGTTTTATTGCAACATGTGTGGCACTAATATACATACAGTGTGGTACAAAAATTCTAGAAACATTCATTTGGGAGGACTTGCATAATTATGGCTCTGTCACTTTTAAAGTGAACATTCCAGTCTCAGGCTGATAAAAATCTTTATACCATATTATGACATATTCCTCACTTATATAAAATATACGCATGACTCCGGAGTCCATTCTTTGAACTAGTTCCTTTCCATTCCTGCCATCTACTCTACCCATTTCTTTGAATGACCCTTGTTTGCCAAAAAGATATTTATGGTTCTTGCCCAACCCTTCCTAATGGCTTCCTTTACTGTCTTCTCATTCAGAAACTACAACTCTTTCACTAGTTCATTGGCTGTAGCTCAGCTTACAGCTCTGGTGACTTTCCTTTGACTGTAAGAGCCTCTGTGGGACTAAGACAAACATGAAGTAGCAACAGTGGCATTCGATTTGGTGACTCTGAATTGCTAATGGAAGGGAAGTTGCAATTATGAGATTTCAGGGAACTGTGGTTCTCCATATTATTGTATCTAGAAATAAGAAAACTGTTCTCTGTTTTATAAGCTTTGCTTCCCTTCAGGGTTTGAAATGGACATTTTAAACCCTTTCTGTAGCCCAAAATAATAGGCTTCAAAACTTATTTTTGCTTGTTTGAATACTTTCACCTGCATTTTCAGAAGTGACTAGTAAATTTGGGCACCTTAATTTTTGGGTGCCCATCCTGAATCACTATAAATAGATCTGATTTTCAGAACGTGCTGGGCATCCACAGTGTTGCAGTCAACCCTATTAAAATGCTTCAAGTTGAGACTCAGATATTGAGACAAGTAATGAAACTCGCCGCTTTTGAAAATGTAGTCTCTATCATGAGCCTCCAAAAATAATTAATGTTGTTTTGACAGTCTTGCTGTTGTGTGGATGAACGGCAAGATCTGCACGCAAAATGTAACTGCAGACACAAAAATGGGTTGTGGGTTGTTTTTTTTTAAGTGCTTATGAATTCCACATGCAATAAAGGAAACTTAGATTCAGCCTGGCTAAAAATTTTCCATATATTGTTGATTGTGTGGATGGTCTTATTTCATGAGGTGAATGAGCATCTGTAATAAAACCAAAGGTGTGAACTTGTACCTCCACTACATGGGGCGGGCAGAGGGGACTGCTCCTTAAGCACGTCGACAGTATTTTCACTCAGAACTACCATAACTAAAAGTGAAATTAGTACCAAAGACTTAACATCAATAAAGCTACAGGAATTTTAAGAGTATTAATGAAATAAAAGGTCTGCAGGCCAGGCCAGAAAGACTTTCACCTGCGGTAGTATTCAGTTTTGCATTAGAAAAAGAAAGAGAAGATGCACAAGGTAGTAAGCACTGACCTTAAGGATTTAGCTTAAACAAGAAACTTTTCTGAGGTTTGGCAAAATTTAAATAACTTTTGGATATTTTGTGCCTCTCTGCATTTCCTGGCATTCTCATGTTCTTTTTAATTGTTAGAATAATTATCCTATAAGTGGTCAATGCAGCAGAAATACAACTGCATATAACTGCTGTGCTGTCAAATTTGTTCTTTCCTCTCTCTGTTGCTTCCATTGCTTTTATTTTGAACTAAAAAAGTTGTTAATTTCAAAGGCAAGGGGAATCTGAAGTTTATTGGTTGCCTACAATAGATACACTTTGTATATTAACTTAACATTTCTTAATGAGGCCAGCTGATCAGCATGCTTATGATACTGTTTAGTAAAGGTCTCTTCTGCTGGGTGGTTTAAATATGGATTGAAAGTCTAAATGTAGGCAACCAAATTTGAAAAGTTCAGACAAACTGTCCTCAGGAACAAAATGGTAATTTATTTATGGATTAAGAGGGAAATGCCATGGCTGCAGATATATAAAATTCGTATTATTTGAATTGAAATGTTACCTAAAATGCAAAGGAAAGAAGACCTAAAGTTTTTTATAATGTTTAATTAGAATATATTAAAAGTGGAATTTCAATGGTTAATATTAAAAGTGAGTTATGAATTTCTGGAAAGAAAAGTTAGTTTTGGAGAAACCCTCATTTATTTCTGTTATCACTTGGATGAGATCAAGCTCAGAATATAAAAGTCTGAACCAATGTAGGTTAAATTGATTGTATAGAAAATGAATTACAAAAATCTTTACTGAAGTAAATTCAAATGTTCCTTGTAATCCAGCAAAAGCAAGGAAATATCACGTGGGTTGCCAGGTCCAGCAGCATTTTTTACAGTGTATGCACTTTTAATTCATATGAAATTTGTTATATTTCACTCACCTCTTCCATGCTTTTGATGCATTTTAGCAGATGTCATCATTCAACGTGGCTGAACTTTGCAACTGAAATGCTATATATTTTACATTCACTTCAGCAAATCAGATAGGGCCTGAATGGTGACACAGTGCACATTGATAATGTGACTCATTAAAATAAATGTCATTAGAGAGTCTTTAGCATAAGTCACCCAAAGTAATACTTTAAATGCAAAGGGTGCAATAGTCTTCTACAAAGGCTACAGGAAACTATGAACTTCCATGTGCAGAGAGTTCTCTGTGAATGCATCCATTGTGGAGCTTAGATACTATGCTCGGAGGCAGTTTAGACCTAACTGGACAGACAGAAAAAGAATGATTAAGGTAGAGTTTTCCATCTCATCAAGGTAACCTGTTGCTTGGTTCCTAAATCCAGTGAATCCCTGTCTGTCACATGATCTGGGAAGCAATGATTCCTCAAAGAGCAGCTGTCAAAGTATTTCACCCCTTTCCACATGATGAAATCCAAATGCTGTGGAGGCCTCTGTGACCCATCCATGTCTAGATCAGTGGTTCCCAACCTCTTCTCTGCCATGGCATACCTTGATACTTTTAATTATTTTGAGGCACACCACCGGATAGTCTCTGAATGAGCTCATCAATATTCATGAGCCAATCTTGAACTCAGAGTCCTTTTTCAAAGAATTCTTTAGCACGCCTGCTCACGTCTGACGGCACAGCCATATGCCGTGGCACACCGTTTGGGCAACACTGGCCTACACAGCCACTTGAAAAGGTCAAGCTCGGAGTAGGCTGCAAAAAGGAGAGCAGATTCTCCCAGTGCTGGTGGATGACACTGAAGTCAGGTTTCCCAGCCAGCCACAAACAGTGCTTCTGATTCTCCACCCTGGTTGTCACGAAGCTAAAAGAAAAATGTACTCAGCCCCTTTACTGCATTTCAGACTCCCAATCATTCACTGGGTCTAATAAAGAGATGTTACTTAAAAACTCCACACTCTTCACCAAAAAGGATTTTTCTGACCCCAAGGGTCAGTCACAGTAGTAGATCAATACCCAAAATATCATGCTGCCAGCCAATTCTTATATAACTAAAACTATAGGTTTATTATAAAAAGGAAAGAAACTATAAGAGAACTGTTAAAGGCTTAAAGCAGTCAAATACATACGGTAATTTAAAAGTCCATATACATTAAGTCCTTGGTAGAATTTGAGTTTGCTGGCTTGTATAGTTCCTCTGGTGTACATCTGAGATGGGTCTCAGTCCTTTGTTTCACAGCTTCAGCTGTAGATGAATAGACCCAGAGGTATGTGATGGCTGAAGACAAAGTGTATGTACTGCAGTTGCCTTTTATGTCCTTTGGCCTTTGCCATTCTGTTTGTGGAGATTTACAGACATAAAAAGGAGTCCAGACTCACATGGCACATCCTGGTAACTCATCAGGATTCAGGTTTCTCACTGGTCTCTTTGTACCCGAGAGTTTTTGTAATGGGCCATTAAGCAGGCTATCATAGCTGCCATTCAGTCTGGGATGTGACCCAGAAACATAGCACAAATTAAAATACAGATATATCAAACATATTAATAACTTCCTATATAGACATGACCTATATGCATAAACAATATCATCATGCTTAGCAAATTATAACCTCTCTGTTGGTACTAACATGATGTATCTCAGATGAATTATTGTAATTTTAACATATTGATGTAAAGTGCATAAATGGTCCCCTTCATCTAGTCAGCATCACAGTTTCACAGAAATGTTTTTGCAGGATTAATAAAAGAAGGTACATGCTGATTGTGAGGGCAGCACTCTTTCATTCTCCGGTTCCATTGGGTTCTCCTCCCCTCTAACCACCAAGGAAGGGGGATCAAGCCATCTAATTGGTTTCTTACAGTAACAGGTTCCACTGATGTACACAGCACAAATGTGTCGGTCCTTAGAATGGTATTTATTGCTGTAGAAAAACCAGGACAATTGTGGAAGTGGAGGCCACAAGTTCCACTTTACTTTCTGATGAAATTTCACACCCGATTTTTTTTTTTAAATACCAAAACCAATTAGTGTAAATATTTCAGTTTAAAAGCTTCAGCCATTCTGTTCCAGTTTCCCACAGATGTCAAAAACATGGGGGGGTGGGAGGGAGAAGCATTTTCACAGTTTTTCTGCACAAACCAGAAAGCTCAGTTTTGCTCCCCAGTTAAGGCCATCCATGATAGCCTGGTTTCAATCCTAATTTTTGTTCAAGATTAGACCTTTCTCTGCCTACTCTTGAGCCTGTCAGTTGCCCCTTGCTTTGCGTTTCTGCCTCCTTCCCTTCCAGCCCCTGTCTACTTGTGTCAAAGAGGAACTGGGGCAGGTTAACTGAGAGACACTAGGTTTCCCTGGGTCAGAGGGAAACTTGGCACTGTTGTTTTCAGTGGCCTGTCTTATTGTTTCCCTATAGTGACTCCGAATGTTTTGTGCTTTAGATTTTATTGTATGACAGTTTTACCGCCATGTGACAAACAAACAGAAGACAGAACTTCAGCTGGGGCAAATGAGCACGAAGATTCAATTAAGCATCTGATTCAGACAGATGCATAAATAAATGATGGTAGAGAAAAATATACACACTTATACACACACACTAAATTTCAGTGCTGTGTCCTGTGCTGGGCAAAAGATTAAACACTCCTAAAGTTGTTAAACAGAAATTTTAAATGTCTCTCCATAACAATACATCTATATTCCAACAGCAGTGACCAATTTTTCCGATATTGGAGAGAAGAGCTGGCATGAAGAATAATAAAAATTATTAAAATATGCTATTCATGTATGAATCCACAAACAAAGAGAAAATATAATTTATAAATGGAAAAACACTTTTACATTAAATATTTTCAGATATTCCAGTAAATAGCATAAATTCCTTCAGTAATATGTACAGAGAGGTTAATGTATTAAAAACAATATTGGTATCTGATTTGTACTTAGCAATATGGGATGACAATAATGGAAGTTCTTTTAGGCAATTGCAACAGATACTGAGTTTAATAGTGAAAAGAAAAATCTAAAAATAATAGTGTATGGAAGGAAATGTTCATTCTCAGATCCTGATAGCTACAGACAATATGGGCAAAGTAGGCAATGGTAGATATTAACTAATGATAATTTAGCTCAAGAAATGGCTTCCAAAGAAGATGAGATTCATATATTTTAAAAGCAGAAGAAACCTCTATGAATGCAGACTGACATCTTGCATACCACAAGACAAAGAACCTCATGCAGTAATTTCTACACCAACTTTATAACTTCTGTTTTGATTACTTTTTAGAAAAAGATCCTATTTTGATTAAAAACCTGTAAGTAACGGAGCACCTACCACATCCCCTAGGTAAGGTGGTCCAATGATAAGTTACTCTTGGTGTCAAAATTGTGTGTGTTTTTTCTAGGTTGAATTTGTATAGCTTCAGCTTTAACCATTCTGTCTCATTAAGCCTTTTTCTGCTAAATTGAAGACCCACTTACAAGCAGAAATTTCTTCCCCAAAGATGTTTGTCTTATTACGGCTTTTTTCCTTTTTGGCTTCATGTATGCTATGGATTTGGAATACCAAACTGCCTCCTGCCTCTTATATTTTTTCATTATCCTGAATAATCAGGAGTTATACATCAGTGAACTCTCCACCTTCCCATGAGAAATTACAAGAGAAAAAAAATGCTTTTAAAAATCAAGGCCTTGACCTTTTCAGAACATCTGCTTAAATGTAGTTATATAACTCCAAACTAGAAAAATCACAAACTATGTGGATATTAGAGTGTTTTTGCATCAAACAATTTCCTAGTGTGTAATCATGCAATTATTTAAGTGATAGTTTTAAGCCAGCACATGTTTATAGCTTCCTTAGACTTTTCTATTAAAATAAACACTTAATTTTGCTTTATATCTACCTCATTTCCCAGAATAATTAAGGCTTAGTCATTTTCAGTAATATTACACAGGTATGAACATAGCCCTGGTTTACAGTTATAAAGGTGGAGACGACTAATAATGCCAGACTGAGTTTATAAAACAAGTTACACTTCCAAAAAATAATTTCCTTCCTTGCATTAGATAACATCGGACATCTGAAATTAAACGTGAGAACAGCAATGGGTCTGAGACCAGATCTTTTGATGCAAATCAGCATAGTTTTGTTATTTTCAATAAAGCAACACAATCTTAGGATCTGTTCCTAGATGCCTGTGATACAGTTTTAGTACTGAGTAGCACTGTACCATTAATTTAGTATATTATGAATATAAAACCGGCTCAACATGATTTTTCTTATCATTTACATATTTTGATCAACTCAGACGCTTTTGAAATATATCAGCATCTACAAAGAGGCATATAAATTTCTTCTGCATTGGCATATGGGCCTGCCCACACAGGTCCCGATGCAGGACCAATGCCTTGGTGAGTGCCAACCTCAAATGTAGTAGGCCATTCATTTTAGATAAGCTTCAGGATAGTGGCTCAGTGCTGATTTATGCCATTTTTGTAAATGTTTCCACGCTGATGTAGTCTTTTATCTGTGGACTAATAATTTGTAATCAGTGTGCCATTCATAATTAAGTAACCTCTGCTCCTCATTGTTCTGCTAATTAATGATTGTTGATTGGTTTGACTTGCTGCACATGGTTAGCAAGCATGATCAAAGAAAATTCAACATTAATCCACTAAACTAGATGTCAGACTAGTAAATTCTTCTGTGCTATTATGAAGATTTTTTTCTCCCTCAATAAAGGCCTGTCAAAGAATAATGGTTTGGATATACCTCTGGCAGGTCAGCCCAAAGGTCGCTCCCTGGAAACATGCACACATTTGTGCAACAAGGCAAGATGTCTCAGTTATAGCCAGTTTATAACTCCAAGTGAACTCTTCATGAATTTTAATAACGTTAATTTAATAAAAAAAAGAAGAATCATGTTGATTGCCTTTTGGAGACAACTGCAGAAGAAATTTACACACTATAATGTTACATTTGAATTCTTCACAGATCTACAGCAATAGGCAGTAACTCAATAAGCACAGTGTTTACAAGTTTCTCATTATATGCTAGAGTAATTACTGTACTTCACTCTTTTCATTTTCCTGAGTCAGTTCTCACTTCCATTACTTTTATAACCTTTGTTTCCAGGACTGATTTTTTTTTATTGTCCCTTTAATTTGCTGCAGGCAATTTTACAGACTCCATGGTGTCTCAATGCCATAAAATGTCACCATGAGCTACTTCTAATTAATTATATCCATATTCATTTTATAGGCTGAATTCTAAACTCTCTTACCTAATTTTACTGATTACTTTGATTTTTTTGGCTTTTTATTACAGAGCTCTCCAATGATCACGTATTAAAGATTAACATTCAGATACTTTTTTGACTAATAGTGCCACATCGAGATGTCTGTAGATGTGAAGATTATAGTACATTGAATGAGCATCATCTTTGGAAATCACACTTACAGCAGATCAATGGTTTGAGTAAATCTCAATTTTCCATTTACTTATCCTATCAGTGCATTATTAATAATGTAATATTTCGTAGATCATGTCTATTTAATACACTTTGAAATTTCAGCTGTAAAGTAAGTGGGTAAGTAGAGTTCTATTAGGTTGGAACATTGAACTGCTTGACAATGTATTACTAGATTTCAACTATTCCTACCAAAAAAATAACTTGTGAATTTAGCACTTTCTATTTTGTGAAGTATTTGTGAAAAGATTTCATTTTAAAAATATTCATGACTCAAAACTGGTCAACAAATATTTGATGCAAAAGGATGGCTCATAACTAGTTGAAATGTATGCTTCTGGTGTTTGCTGTTTGCAGTTCATCACCCAAGTTATATAGCTTTGTTTGTTTCTTTTTCCTGACTGGGTAACTATCTTTTAAAATGATTGCATGAACACACAGAATACAAATAGTAATACAAACACATTTTTAGCACAAGTATTAATTCTCTTTCTAATTCTTGTGAGTGAAAACTCAATCAGACAAATGTTTGTGGAGAGAGTAAAAGAGGTTGCAAATATTGTCATGTTGAAGTGTTTATTCAAATGAAAACATGGCAGTCTCTTTGCTCAATCTGTCTCATTACCATCAAATATTTAATTGGTAATTCAGACTTCATGTATTCATTGGGCCATGGGAATAAAGCTGGCCATGGGAAAAAAGCTTAGGATAAATATATTGTTTTAAAAATTCTGTTTCTTTACTGAATGGTCTACTGGACTGTCAGGGATGGCCTATAGATTACATAATATACTAGCATTTTTTTAAATTTATTGGTCATTGAGTACATTTATGGGGGTTGGGACAAGTGCTGGTGAAGTATGTCTGTTATATCTTGATCTGTCAAGGTAGATACTTGCTGGATTGCCTCTTCAAATTCAGTGTCATTTTTCTGTACAATGCTAGAGGAATTTTCTGCATATAGATATTTTATTATTCCAAAAATATCCTATTTGCCTGCTAATAATATATGTATGTTCTATATTAATAAAAAGTATTTTCTGAAAACTCAGTCCTATGAAATGGCTAAGTTAAATAGTAATTTTTTTCCCCTTAATGTAGGGATGTCTGTTGGCTTAAAGTTTAATAGACTTTTAAATGCCTTATTTCTGAAGAGCCTTAAGTCACCATTTCAAGTCATGCTAAGTTGCTATTGGCTGAACATAAAAGCTATCTGATCATATTTATGTTGCCTTCATGAAGAAAGCTAGCCATTTCTTTAAGATTGCTGGTTTATAGCTGTAAATCATTTAGTTAGATATTCCAGACTATACATGAAGTGGATTTATTTCTGTTCTAAAACTGGAGTGTATTGTGTCTTGCTCCATGGGCCTGCAAACACTATTTGAGATGGACAATGTTAACCTACTCCTTTCTCATACAAGCCTGTAATCCACAATGCTGCTAAAAGTTTCAACACATTCTAAAATTAGAGAAAGAGCAATATCATGGCTTGATTTATATTTCCACAGGCCATAGTACTAAATGCTCCAAGGGTAGTAGATGGTTTCCTGTAAATGTGCAAGCTGAACCAAAATCATTTTGCACCTGAACTCTTTAATACATGTCAGCAGATTGCTGCAGCTTCTTCTAAGACAAAAGAAAAAGCAAGCCGAGCAGCTGAAAATAATATTGAACTTGACACATCAAAAATGTAATTTGTCACTTGTGATTAAAGCCTGTATCATTAGTTCTACTTTTACATCCATCATGACTCTCCCTTAGCTATCCTTAGGCTGCACATGGTTAGAGTTTAGTTTGACCCTTGACCCATCACCAGATACAAAGGAATCTGTTGCCGCAAAATTGGAGACCAAAGTAGCCAACAACAGTGTAGATCAACAAATGTAACCTTCATTAATATAACAATGACCCTCTTGGATACATGGGACATCATCTTGGATCTTTGCGGTTTATTTAAAAAGGTAACTTTTTAAATGTGAAGATTCTTAAAAGTAATGCTCAAGTATGAATAAAACAATAGAATTAAAATAATCAACAGTTTTAAATGAAGATTACCATAACTGCTTGTTTTTCTCCTTCTTACAATCTCTGTTTTTATGTGCTGAAATTTGCTAAACTTAATGTATACAGTGAAGGGCTCTGGCTGTTTTAAAATGGACAATAGAAGTAGTATTTTAACGTATCAAAGCAACGTCCATATGATTCTGCTCAAATTGAAGAATAAAGAAACCTGATTTTGCAAATTGTCTGTTTTTCATTCTTTTCTGAAGCCTTCCAAAACTGACTGCACTACAGCTATGGTAGTTGCTCTTTTTTCAGAGTGCAATGAATTAAAAACCTCCATCATGCTATTCCTATTCTCCCACTTCTGAAACCAGTTTGAAATACTGTATATAATCTGAAACAATAAAGTAAACTACAATCAGTGAATGTTGTTCATATGTGAGCAGGACTTTTTTCAGCACAGAGGTATGTAACTGAAAATGGCTTTCCTTTAACCAAAAGTAGAATATTTTTGGAAGCAAAACATCACTCAGTGTTTTCCCACAGAGCACAACTTTAAGAAAAATTCATATAAGAATATAGATTAAGCCACATAAATGATGCTAAGAAAACTTTAAGCGCGAGTCAAATACACAGAAGTAAAGAAGTGGGGCTAAAATGTTATACTTAAAACAGCAGAAGTCCTGTTGCATCTTAACAACTAACCAATTTCTTTGGGCATACTGTAAGCTTTTGTGGGCTGCAGCCCACTTTGGCAGATGTAGTGGGTTGTATGCAAGCTAGAAAAGCTTATTCTCAAGGAAGTTTGTTAGTTTTTGAGGTACCACAGATCTTCCATTGTGTTTTGCTGTATACAGCCTACCATGGCTACCCCTCTGGAATTGATACGTAGCTCATCTTTACCCTTTGGATGATATGTAGAGTTGTAGCTACTGACCAACTGCAGTCATTATAGATTCCCTTTCACCTTATGAATAAAATGCCAAAACCAATGCCAGATGGGGTTTTGCTACATACGGTTTTGTGCTTTCAAGTGAAGAAGTTATGCTACACTTTCCCTTTTAATTAAATCCATGTTGTGCAGTTTGGCTATGGTTATAGATCTCCCAGTGCTGAGGAGGATCTACTGCTTGAAGTGATCCTTATTATAAATACAATCTGACTCTAAAGGACTTGTGTGCATAGTAACTACATTATTCTGAAGGGGAATCCTACCAACTTTTTCTCAGTACAATTAGCTGTGCCTGAAAATCATAGCATTAGGCATTTAGATCCTTGACTATCAGCACCAGTAATTTCTGGTGCAAATTTGAACTCTCAAAATAGGAAGCAGAAGCTGAAAGTTGAAACTACTGTCTGTACAGTGATGCTTATTTTATATTTAGGGCCTGATTCTCCTCTCCTGTTGAGTTCAGAGAAGTTGGTCCTGCTTTAGGCCTGAGTAGGATGTGAGGTGCAATGTTCAATTTATAGAATTAAGTCCAGAAGGCAACATTAGATCATCTATTTTGACCTCCTAAATGCTATTAACAGGATATTAACTTTCAACCAGTTTCCCTTATACTGAGCCTAATAACTTGTCTTTGACTGAAGTATGACTTGTATTTGGCTAAAGCTTATTTTCAAGAAAGGCATCCGGTATACTTCAGCAACATACTTACCTTTTATCAACCAAAGTAGTAATCTCATCAAAGAATAAAATCAGGTTGGTTTGAGATTTATTTTCAGTAAAACCATGTTGTGAGCCATCAATTATAGTTTTGTCCTTTTAAATTCTTTACTAGTTGAATTCTATATTAGCTTTACTACTGTTATGCATAGGATTTATGCTAGGTTAGTCAGCCTATAATAAGCCAGATTATGTGCTTGCCCATTTTTGACTATTGGCGCAACATTAGCACTCTTCCAGTCATCTGGAATTTCCCCAGTATTCCATGATGTATTAAGAATTAATATCTTTGGGCCAGAAACCTCTGCTGCTAATTTTTTTAAGACTCTTTAATAGATTGGCTGCCTAACATCCTTCTTAATAACTAATGGACTGGAAAGTACTTCATCATCTTCATTTGATAGTAGAACAAAATTCTGCTTCATTGCAAATAGAAAACAGCAATATTATTTGAACTCTTCTGCATTGTCATTAATTTTACAATTTCCATCTGGAAGTGGGCTTGTACTATTGCTAATATTGGTTTTGTTCTGAAAAGTGTGTGTGTGTGTGTGTGTGTGTGTTTGTGTGTGCAAATATAAAGAAAGCCCTTCTTACTGTATTAGAAGCCATGGATTTTTTTTTCCAGATGTCTTTAGCTTCCTTTAGCAAAGGTCTACTCTTCATAAATTGTAATTTATATTGATTGCTATCGAGTTCACCCTTTTTCACTTATTTATTTATTCCCTCCTGACTGATGCCTTTACTTTGCTACTGAATTAAGACAGGCTTTAGTTATCCTTTTCTCTTGGTTTGGGAACCTTAGCTTTTTGGCCACCTAATAAACTGTTCTTTAAGAACTCCCTATATTTTTCTGTCTAATATTTTCTTTTAAATCAGCTTTGCTTCTATTTTTTCAGTTTTGGGAATAAGACCTTTTGAAAAATTAAGTATATATATATTTCTGGATGGGACTGCCAATATTGAATATAATGATGGCATGATCACTTGTCCCTAGCAACTACCAGCTTCCAGTTCAATGAATAATACACATTAATCTATCATAATGTGGTTTAAATTAGTTCTCATACTGGGTGCAATACCTTTTCATTTTAGAAAATTAACTAAACTTTAGAAATTCTAATGATATTTCACTACTAGGTGCATAAAAACTCCAGCATATGTGTCTCACACTTCAGTCCCTCATAGCACAAAAAGAAAAGCTACATGTTATGGAGAGATGTTTAAGAAGTGATTTATCCTGTTTTCTGTTGTGATTCAGTGTCTATAATAACCTCCCACCCATAGCTCTTGCTGTGCTTTAATTAGCCCATATGCACTAATCCACATGCATTCAAGATCCTGTACTTCTGACTGATCAATAACTGAAAACAACTCATGGTGTCTTTAATGTAGAGAGTCTCCCCAAACCACTCTTTCACCCACTCTGTTCTTCTTGAATAGGTTATAACCAAAAAAAAAAAAAAAAAAATTAACATTACAAATATACAAACCATTCTAGGAGGTTTCAGTAATATGAATTAAATCAAATGTCTTCTCATCACTGAGAATGTCCACATCTAAAGAGAATCAGACTTAGTTTGAAGTGTGTTTGAAAGAAATTATAAAGGATAATTGTATAATAATAATATCTCATTTCCCCTCTATTTACATTAACATTTTGGACATAGATTACATTGCTCAAACAAATCAAAACCTGCATGACCAGCAAACTGTAAGATCGTGAACCCCTCCCCGAAAAGCTGGGAGAGCTGGTGAGAAAATTTCTGTCAAAGCATTTCAACAGAAAATATGGTTTCTACAAAACAAAAATCTTCTGCAGCTTTGCATAATTTTGCAGATTTTTTAAAGCTTTCCATCACAGAGAAATTGAGAAGAAATAGTTAATTTTGAGTTAGCTTGGCATTAAACTGTTACACTGGCATCCAGCTGGGCCTCATGTTGTTGTTTAGGTACCTCAAAAACCCATTTTCCCTTATGCAATGTTGCATTTCCCATGATTCATTGCAGGTTTCCCTCTGAGTTATCTGCTGTGGTGTACCTTAGGTCAGAATCTCATGACCATAGTGCATCATGGGAATTGAGCTCTGACCAAGGGACCCCTGTCCATAGGACAGAATGAGAGGCACAACAGCAGTTCAGTCAGAAACAATTTAATGTTAAAATAACTCAAAATCTTGTAACCTTTCAGTTTGCGGAACTTTGGATTCCCATGCAAATTTTTGTTATTTTGGCTGTTAATCCTGATTTGGAGGGAAAACAAATGTTGAAATATTGGAATTTTGATAGACTAGAAATTCTAGTTTTTTTATATATATCATTTTACTGTCACTGGAAATTCATGAGGAACAAGTATTGGAGACTAATCTAGAAGAGCAGAAATGCATCCAAAATTTAGTCTATGGCAATATATAAAAGTCTCCTGGCCCTCATTACTTCCTGCTGGAATTCACAAGCTTTTTTCCCACCAGGTCTCCTCCTTTCTCTCTCCTGTCCCTCTCTTTCTCCCTTACCCTGGATTAAAGCCATAAAGAGACAGACACATAGGGCCAGATTTAGCTCCACTTCTGTTTGTGAACTTAAGTGGCCAAGTTTACAAAGAGTTCAACATACTTAGTCATGAGTTCTTTTCAATATCTACCCATAAGTGTCATTGTAGGGGCTGTTATGTGCTAAGCACTTCTGAAAATCTGGTCCTTATGTAAGTGCCTAAAGAGAAGTGACTTTTTGGAAATCTGGCCCTAGTCATGAGTGTAAGCACTTAACTATCTGGCCCACAGTGGGGATTGTGCTTGCTGTTAAGAAAAGAAATCTGGTCCTGTTATTGTTAATGGAAATTTTGCTAGTGACTTCAATTTTCCAACATATGGCCATTTGTGAGCAGCATGAAAACATATTGATCCTCCTGACTGCTCGTTCCTGGGCCTGGGCAACTTCTGTTTCCATCCCTCTCATGGCTGCCTTGCAAAAAAGAAAACACAAACAAGAGGAATACGTGACAAAACAACGATCCAAACCGGGCTGGATTTTGGTGTTCATAGGTCCTAGGCACTTTCACTCCGAAATGTGCAAAAAGAGGGGTAAACACCAATTGAATATGTTGATTAACAAGATGCACTTTAAACTATTCTAATGCTAAATTGCATGATTTTCCTTATTTTTCCTATTTTTTCTTCTTTTTAAATTTCTTCCCTCCTTTGTAGGCCCTAAAAATTTCACAGGCCCTAGCCACTGTGCCTACAGTCCCTAATGGGAAATCCAGCACTGAATCCAAACTCTTGCCAGAAACCTTTCAGTTTCACTTTTTTTCCAGGGTGTTTCAGTCTCTTTAAGTAGATACACATATCTCATAAAATAGCACCAAATAAAGATCTCATCCTGCCAGGAGCTCTGCATATGTGAATCTGTGCACCCACATAGATCTTTTCAAAGGTGAAGGATGTCAGTCATATTCTGATGGGTCAGAATGTTGATTTTGTTTTGTTTTGGTTTTTTTTAATTGACAAATCACCCAATGCATGTATGACCATTCATAGCTCTCTGTGCAAATGCCATGCAAGAGATGGATGTAGATGGAATCCTTAGGATCCTGCTACTGAAGTTAAAAATCACAAGAATCCCCAGTTGCTTGCTTATTTTAAATATTTTTACTAGGTCCTACAATAATGATTAATAGCAATATAATTCATCGATTGTTCCTGTGTTCATGGATCAGAAGAGATCATTATAATAATCTATTTTAGTCTCATATAAAATACAGGCCTTACTTTTTTCCCCTGGTTATTCCTGTATCAAGCCAAATAACTTCTGGTTGAACTAGACCATATCTTTTAGAAATATATATAATCTCAAAACATCCCAAATAAAGCCATTGGGTGTTTTGGGCAATGCAAGGAAGGTAGCTCTCTGGCATAAAATAATATTCCTGAAGGATTTTGAACCTCTATTTTAAATAATGTGGGTGGAGTATTGACTCTTCTGCAGTCAAGAGTTTTAGCACTGATTTGAGCAGCGTCAGGATTCCACAATCTTTTTTTCCCTCTTTTTCTGTGAATATGGTACAATTCACCTTTCAGAGCCTGTTCCCGCTGCCCTCCTTCAAACAAGGTATTTGTTCAGTAAATGATCCCACACATTCCCACTTGCGGTAGTTTTACTGAAGTATTTTCAGCCATTACTGAATAATACCATATGATAATTGCTCTTAGAAGTTCAATGGGAAATGACAAAGACTCATCCTCAAACCAAACTTCTATCCACAGAAAAGGAAGCTGGGCCGAGGCCTTGTCCTAAATGAGACACCACACCCACTCTCATCTCTAGCCAAGTTCCAAAGGGGCAGCCATGTTAGTCTAGTTCAGCAAAAAAACAAGGAGTCCTGTGGCACTTAAAGATTAACAGATTTATTTATTGCATGTGCTTTCATGGGAGAAAATCCCATCTGACGAAGTGGGAATTTCTCCTGCGAAAGCTCAGGTGATGAACAAATCCGTTAATCTTTAGGTGCCACAGGACTCCTTGTTTTTTTGCCCCCCCCATATGTAGATTACTGATGTCTTTTCTTCACATTGTGCCAATGTTAGTTGCTGATAAAATAGATCTTGGTAGGTCCCCAGTTGGTTAGTTATTTAGATACTTTCATCAGTGATCAAATATCCCTCCCTGTGATGGGGTGGATGCACCCTCCCCTAGGCAAGCCCCTTATAGCCTAAGGGAGGTGGAAACTCCACCCCTTAGGCACTGTTGGTCATGCTCAGACTGCTCCCCCAGTATGAGAGTGAGCAGCTCAGCTCATTCTGGGCTGACCAGCAAAGAAGGAGGATGTCTGTTGGAAGCTCCTGACACAGAGTTGCATCAGCCCCAGGATGTGGGAGAAACTGCCTCCAGAGAAAGTCTGGAGGAACAGCTGCCCTGCAATGACCACTCCATGGCCCCACCCAGGCACTTGCCATGGCCAGCCAACCCTGGAGACCTGGAGGGAAATTATCAGCAGCCATCTCAAGTGGAAAGAAGACATGGAGCAATGCCTCGCAGGAAGCCATCCCTGACACCCTCAGGGAGCCTGAAGGGGCGAGCTGGGGGTAGGGAGGAAAACCAGTCAGCACATTTTGGTATGGATCCCTGCTGACCTGGTGCCATACCCTGCCCCTGGCACCAATAGGGCCCTGTGCTGGGGCTCAATGCAGCAGGAGGGCCTGAGCTCCCTACGTGGGTGCTGTACTTCATTGGGGATGCTCCATATATTGACTCTGCGGCCACTGGGCCATGTTGCCCTTATGCCAGGGCTGTTTATTGACTCTGTGGCCACTAGGCTGAGCTGCCCTGACCAAAGGAATGTGTATTGTCACAGATATTGAACGTAGAGAAGATCACAGGGATACCCTCCTTGCTCACACCCCTTTTACTCTCTCCATTGGGGGCATTAGGAAGGTTTTACCTGGTGACACTCCCCCACATTTCTTCTACAAAAAATGCTACCATCAATAAAGGTCAATCTGAAAAATTGAGTGTCACAGAATCATAGAAGACTAGGTTGAAGGGACCTAAGGAGGTCACCTCTGCTCAAAAAAAAAAAAAAAAAAAAAAAGACCAATCCCAACCAGGGCTTTGTCAAGCTACAATTTTAAAACCTCTAAGGATGGAGCTTCCAGCACCTCCCTAGTAACCCATTCCAGAGCTTCACCACCCTTCTCCCAGTGAAAAAGCTTTTCATTAGATCCTCCCCCACTGCAACTTTGAGACCATTGTTCCTATTTCTATCATCTACTACTGCCACTGAAAACAGCCTAGCTCTGTCTTCAGGCTCCTATCAAATCCCCCCTCAGTCTTCTCTTCTGTAGACTAAAAAGCCTAGATCCCTCTGTCTCATAAGTCATGTGCTCTAGTCCCTAATCATTTTTGTTGCTCCATGCTGGACTCACTGCAATTTCCCAAATCCTTTCTGTAGTGGAGGGTCCAAAATTGGACACGACACTCTAAACATGACTTCACCAGTGCCAAACAGAGGGGAGTAATCACTTCCTTCGGTCTTCTCGCAATGCTCCTACTATTGCAGCCCAATATACTCTCACTCATGTCAAGTAGTACCTTTCTTCCTGAACAGCCTAAACGGATTCA
The DNA here is from genome assembly GCA_007922195.1 of Podocnemis expansa. Taxonomy (NCBI): domain Eukaryota; kingdom Metazoa; phylum Chordata; order Testudines; family Podocnemididae; genus Podocnemis; species Podocnemis expansa. The sequence goes on along the minus strand of ML682004.1, from coordinate 27,098,349 downwards.
AATTTGGTTCCATCAAAATTAATGGGCATTTTGCCATTGCCTTCAGTGGATCCAGTAACTGGCCTCTGGGGAACATCATTAAAACACCATGATACTGATTATTACTTCCTGACATTTTTGCTCAGCTTATGTATGGGAAATGTAAGTTTATGTCCCGCTGTAGTGGCACTACAGTGGGACTACAGCATTAAGCAGTAAGGTATTAATCCAGTGTGAGTAGGATGGCCTGATTTTTATTCTTCATTTAGAATGTGGCTCATCATTGTAAACAAATAAGACAAGTTCCTTAGCCTGATGATTTTATTTTGCTATAAACAATACAAAATATTAACTGAGAGAAACAAAGTCAAATAATAAGGGTAAAGCTAGTGACAATGACAGTTTAGCCTTTTCAGTTACACCAGGTAATGTTTTAAAGAGTTGGAATTTGCCAAATTTTCAGCAGCTTAACTTGAGATTGAAAATAATGCACACAGAGAAGAATATGATTAACATTATAACCATGTGGGAAATTTGCTTTATAATTTCATTATATTCTTGTTGTTCAGGCAGAGGCAGAAGTCAAAACAAACTTAAGTGCTTCCAGTTTAAAAATGCCTTTAATGCAGTACTGCACTTTTCTTAGAGCAATAACATTTTTCTTGGAAAAAGTATATTAAGTCATATTTTCTAAACAATAAAATATGAAGCTTTTCCCCATAACCAGTGCAATTTGTTTGAACTCACATATGGTTGCACTTCAATTGTGCAAATGTGCTTAACACTTATTAAATTTGGGAACGGGGTTCCAGCTTCTAACCAATAAAACTTATAATTGCCAAC
>ML682004.1:26968090-27097517 GCA_007922195.1 Podocnemis expansa | reverse complement strand
TTAACTAAATACAATCTATTTTTCATAACAGAGTTGCTGATGAAATAAAAACAGGCATGTATGATAGTCATGGTTAACTAATTTATATTTTGGAGTATTCAGGACCAAGCATGTGTAAGAGGTGCGCTTCTCTGGAATCCAATGGCTGTTTTACTATTGACATCTGTGGGAGGAGGATTGGTACCTTAATTTTAATATATGAGACCCACTTTGTGGATGGAGAACAGCTTTGTACAGTATTTTGGGGGTGGTAGGGAAAATGTAGCCTTAAGTCATTGTTACATTTCTTTTGCTTGGTGTTTCTGAGACTCAGTCTAATCCCAAAGGCACAATTTGGGACAAACTCAGACCAGCTCTAACTTGCACTGGTTGCCAGGTGCCCCAAATGGCAGTTCCAATAGGTTTGGCTCACTGAAACATAGGGTTGTCCCAGCCACGTCCCTATCCCGTTGTGCTTTAGGCCAGGAGCAGTGAAAAAGGGTAATCCCTCTACTGGAGTTGGGAGGGAGGTCTGCGTGGAGAGGCTGCACCCTTGTGCCAGCTTCACACCACTTGGGGGGGGGGGGAGTTACTTAACACTAAGGCTGATCTTTTAAAAAAGTGGTTTTCAAACTTTATTCCTTGGGACTCAGCTGAAAAAAATCCTTTATGGCCACAGTCCAACAATTATGTCTTTGAGCAAGGCAGTCCAGTATTTTAGCAGCAGCAGCAGGGGTGAAGTGGCCTGGTACCTGAGGGTCCGTGACCCAGTACTGGGTCCTGAAGCCACTGTTTTAAAAGATTTAGGGTTGCTTTGCATGACTAGGGAAACATAAAATAGCCCTAGCACAGCTGAGGATCAAGCCCATGTCCTCTCCCGCCCCCCACCAATGAGCCAGTTCAAATGTGCTGTTTGAGCAAATGAGATACAGTTTCAATACTTGTTATTTTGGCAAGAAATTCCCCATAGCATCTGCATGTTTTCCACATGGGCCTTTTCAGCAAGATTAGTTAAACAACATTAATGTTATCTAAGTTAAAAATCAAACTCAGATTGATTCCATAGGAATTTTATTTCTCAGAATTCACAGTTAATAAGGGCCAATTCCTGCATTGTCCTTGTTCAGGCAAACCTCCCACTGACGTCAATGGGCTTTTTGCCCAAGAAAAGACTGTGTATGGCTCACAGGATTTGGCCCCAATGCTTCTGAATACTGTTAATAATTATCATGATAAAAGAAAGGAGAATTTTAAAAAGAAAGGAGAGATTTCATGCTCTAAACTTTTGTACTGTCATTGCTTTCAATTATTACTGGGCTATTTCTTGAAAATGCTGCTAAGGTAACAATCTTATCCTAACTATATTTTTAACACCCCAGACTTTCTGTGTTTTTCTGTTCCTCCCACGCTCTCTGATTATTTTTTGCCTATTTTTTGAATTACAAACAGTTTTGTTTGTTTTGCTTGTAAAATTACAGAACAAAACTTTAATTCTTCAGTTTATACAGAAAGCAATTAGCAGACTAAATGTTTTGCTCTTCATAGCTGAATAGTTATGTCTTGTCTGGAGAGACATCAATTGTTGTGCGTATTTGTGCAGGAGGTTAAATTTGAGGTCAGTGGTTAGTAACTGCCAGTTGCAATACATTTTTACGGCAGGTATAGCATGACTAACAGAAAAAAAGATCTGGCTTTAAAATACCTCTGTTAGTTGGGATGCTTTCTAAGCTCTTCATATGCAAAATACTAGATAATATCATTTGGCTTAAGCCAACCTAAAACTGTCCAAAAAAACATCATTGACAACAAAAAGCTCTGGCATGTTTATAATAAAGACATTCAAAATGTTTAATGTAAAAAGGATAGTCAGACATAAACTATCTTGAGTCAGAAAACCACAAAGTAAAGTCATTCTCATTCAGCAGGCCAAGCATAATTAAAGGATAAGACAAGGTGATAGTTAAAGACTTTGTGTAGTCCTTGAAAATCCATTGTGAGATCTTAACAGTTTCATTGCTGACTATCTGAATCATATCTTATTTCCCAAAAGTCAAACTGCATTGGCACCTACTCATTAACCCCACTCTATACTGGGAATTGAGTGAAAAAGGTTCACATGTACATAATTTCATTAATATCTTAACTAGCAACGAGGAACTTTGCACCTTTGCGTGCTTCTCAGCTGGAATTAAAACATAAAAGAACTAGTAAATAGTCTTTTTAGAACTAGTTCTAGCCTGCTTTATTTGCTTTGATGTTAAAATGGTTAACAGGACACACGATTCTTCTGAATAGGAAATTTTAATTCTGTGCCTTTATTTCATAGATTCTTTACAATATGGCTGTGTCAGAACAGTTGTATGGATTGATCCTTCTTAAAGATTTCCAAGGAAGTACATAAATATTTGATGGAATTTCAAACGTCTGTTTTCCAAAGGCATCCCCACTCTTGCTTAAGTCACCACAATTGTTACCAAGCTTAGGGCCTGATCTTGCAAATGGTTTAGATATCTGTTTAACACTGGGAGAAGTCTCATTGACTCCTAAAGGATTACTTATAACGTGCAAAATTCAGTAGTTACATCAGCTTTCCATTATTTTCCTCAGCTGACAACTGCCTCTGCATCCTTCTCATTTACCTTTGTTTTAGGACTTACAGTAAAATGTCATTGCTTTTATGTGTGCAAAGGGTCCCATATTGTAAGAGTACCTCCTATGAGCCGCTGAGCTCCGATAATGTGGAGAGTAGGTCCAGATCCATATAGGTGCTACAGTACTTCCACCCCGCAAAACACTTTTAGGTGGTCTACCAGCCAGCAGAATTCACAAACCCAAAGGTATGCACTGAGGCTCCCTATACAATATCTGGGGAAAGGAAGGTACCTGAGAACTGGATCCGCAAAAGCCAGTCTGCTGTGTGGGGAGTCATTAAGGTAGGTAATGCCAGATGTGATGAAAAAGGCATGTCCTAAATCCTGTTCCACTCTGCAAAATCAGTACCTAGGTCAGGGTTCAAGAACCCAAAAGATAAGAAGAACCATTTTAAAAAAATTTTTCAGTGAGCAAGTGTTTCGAGAGCCACAATGGACGTAGCATCCTCAGGGCAGAACTGGGGCAGGGTGCCTACCACAGGGTCCCATGGTCAGGTAAGGGGGAGGCCCAGAACCAGAAGTGAGCCCCACTCAGGGTCCCCTGGTGGTGGTACAGAGCCTGGCTCCTGGTGTGGGCTGCCCACAGGGTCCCCTGGTGGCAGGTTTTGGGGGAGGCCCAGAGCCTGGAGCCACAAGGAGGCATCCCAAGAGCCACATGCGGTCCTGGAGCCGCAGGTTGCAGATCTCTGACGTAGGTCCAAGCTGGGGAGAGGTGCCTATCTCTGCGTGAAACCCACAAGCAGGAACCCCTCCCTGGAGTCAGGCACCTAAGTTATTTCCTTGAAAACAATGGTAGTGCATGCCTAATTCTACATAGAACAGACAGGGAGTGTCAAGGGAGGAGCAGGCAACAGCCTTTTTAATCTAGAGGCCAGAGATTAAGACATTCACCTGGTGAGTAGACAATCCTGGTTCAGTTGTGCTTGAAAAGCTCTGAATGGGGGTTTCCAACCTTGCTGGAGTATAGAATTATTCTCACTCTTTCTCTGGCCCCGTGCATGTTTAATTATGTACTTAGCTATGCAAAGTGGAGCATCTTCAACAGGAGAAACTGAAAAAGACACACTCCAGAATATCCCTTAGGTGAGTGGTTGGGGCATTCATTTGCAAGTGGCAAACTTGTATTCAGATCCCTTCTCCACACCAGGCACAGGGGAGAATTTGAATTGGTTGTTCCCACATGGCAAGTGTGTACCCTTGCTACTGGACTAAATATTATAAGGCCATTGTCTCCCTCTATTCCTTATCCCCCTTCACCATTTTGTGCAAAGCTAGGTGTGTTTGCCTTAGCTTAGGCAGAGCATGCCTACTGGATTTAGCCTCTCAGATAAGATAGGTGGGGAAACTCCTATCTCACCTGCTTTAAAAGTTGCCGGGCTTTTTAGGTACAAAATAAATATTCAGGAATATGCATGAGGTAGCAATGCACATGCCCAGAGGTAGAAACTTAGGAACCTATGAGATTTTTACTGTTAAAATGTACACACTTACTGAGTTCAGCTGCCTACAGAGTTAGCTGGAAGCTAAGCTGGGGTTTGTGGATTCCAGTGGTGCCTAAATCTGGGCTGTAGACACCTACATTTCTTTGTGGATCTGAGTCTCAGTACCTTGGAGCATCAGGCCCTAAAGACATAAATCAATTCTAAATAATTATGATGAGGGCTATAAATCCAATACTAGCAAACATGGGGTTAACATGAGCATGGGGGCCTAATTAGCCTACTTGGTGATGCCTGGAAGGAGGGCTATGCACAATTTTATGTTAGGTCCAGTTTCGTGTGTATCAGAAGCTAGGCACAGGTGTTAGAAGGAAAGGAAGCTTGGGGAGGGAGGTAAGTCTCTGGGTTTCCTACTGTGATAGAGAGCCTTGCAGGGAACGGGAAAACTCTTGAGGGGGCATGAGAACTCACTTGTAGCACAGAAAGATAGCTGGTAGGAAATAGTAGGAAAGGATGCCTCAAGAAAGATCCAGTCACACAGTGAGCTCAGGAAGAAGATAGGTTAAAGTAGAAAGTGCCGCAGAAAGGCTGCAAGGGGTCTGAGTAGGCACATTTTGGTTACTTGCTATGGCTTTTCTATACTGGAACCCGGAGTAGAGGAAGACCCAGGGTTCTCCACTGGGAAGGCTGTGTGGAAGACTGGTGCAGAGACATAGTACAAGGGGTAAGGGCAATTGTCTGGAGTCACAGTGAAGATCCAGCTGGGGATCAATTGACTATTATTTGACTGGACTCTGTTTACCATGGGGAAGGTGGGATTTAATGTGACCTGGGTGGAGGACTGAATACCAAGACAAAACAAATCACCAACAGGCTGAAAGGCTATGGAGAGGGGGCAATGGAGAGAAAGGCTCTATGGCTATGTCTACACTGCCAAATTAGTCCGGACTAAGTAAACTTAGTCTGGGCTAATTTGACCAATGGCCACACTAGGCTTTGACTAGTCCAAACGAAGAAGTTTCTTAGTTCGGACTAGCAAGACCCTTTGCTTAGTCCAGACTAGCCAGCTTAGTTCAAACTTTAGTTTGAACTAAGTACATGCAAGATGCGAAATAATGGCTAGTTTGACCTTAAAAAGTTTGAACTAAGCCATTGGTTCAAACTAGTCATGCGTTCTAGTTCAAACTAAAAAGTTAGTTTGAACTAGGACATGTGGCTAGTTCGAATTAAAAAGCCGCAGTTAGTCCAAACTAGCCCAAGGCTATTTCGGACTAACCTTGGACTTTTTTAGTTCAGACTAGCAATTCAAAACTAAAAAAGTAGATGTAGACGTAGCCTATGATGCTGTGCTTAATCATGAGGAAACATGCTGGTCAGTGAATCACTTTTTCACAATTATTAACAAATTAATAACATAATACATCTGTTTTGTTCACAGGAAATATTTGGTCAAAGTTTTAGACACCTGTGATATGGTGTACTGAATCTGGTCCTGAAGGTTTCTTCAATATGAAGAGTCAGAAGAGGAAAGAGTGATGTACATGTTGAAATAAACTGGTGCTGTGAGCCCAAAAGGTACACTTCAGGCCTGAAGCTTTTGATAAAAAAGAACCATAAGACAAGGGAAAGTTAGCTATGCTGAGTTAAGTATGTACCTACTAGCATGTGAATTATAAAGCAATAACTAATTTTCAAACATTAACATACAGAAAAAATACTAAAGCACTTTACTGTTCACATCTGAGTGAAAAAAATTCAAGTAGCTTTACTGTGCATTCACTTTTAAATCAGTTAGGTATATTACATGGTGTTTTGCATACATTTCTGTATTGCAGCTTAATAAAAATGCCAAAACAGAACTCCAAATCTAAAGATTCTGAACCTCTTTCTGTTGGTGGTATCACAAGCCAGACTCAAGTATGAATGTCACAGAACAGACAATCCCTGTTGACTTCAGAGCATAGGTAGAGCCCTGCATGATAAAAAAAAATGTGGATCTGCATCTGCTCTGCATCTGTTCAGTGACAGGATATTTCTGGTCCACGATCTGCATGCCATGTTTTGTCTATATCCGTAACCTTATCTGCAACTGAGCTTGGACTCACAGTCAGCATTTTAGCCTTTGATTGGCTCATTCCCCACATGGGTCCCACACACTTCTTTTTCTTGTTTGCTGTTCGCATGCTGTGCTGTCAATCAGATTTCCTTGGCCACCAATGAAATCTTTGATTAACAGTATGACATGCAAACTGCAAATAAGAAAGAAATAGGCAAGGAAGTCATGGGGAATGAGCCAATCAAAGGCCAGCATGCTGACTTACTGACAGTGAGCAGTGACCCTCCAAGCCCCAGCCTGCTGTGACTGAGACTCTGATTGGCCAGTAGACCGCTATCAGAGCTGAGCTAGAATTAGCTGGAGAGCATTCTTGTTTCCCTGTGTGCTGCTGACACAGGTCATAGCAGCAGCTGCAGCAATGGATTACACCCTGGGCAGATAAAAACAGAATCTGCATCCGCGGATCAATCTGCAACGATGGGTCTATGGTTATCCACACCTGCATCTGTGGATACCCACAGATCTACAGCAGATAGCTCTGGATCTGCAGGGTTCTAAGCAAATGGACAAAATTTAGCCCAATGACTTATAGATTATGTTTCTCAATGTAAGAGATACCATGCTCGACAATTAAGTAATAGCAAGTACAGCTAGTCCTCACTTAGTGACCTACTCGTTTAGTGACCCCTCAGAGTTATGACCGGCTCTCTGATGAGTTGGTATTATGGCGATGTACGAGAACTCGTATCAACTCTCTCAGATTACCTATATTTACAGTACACTATGCAAACTAAGTTCAGTACATTAGAGCTTAAAACATTTAAAATATATATGAAAAATGTTATAAATGATGCAAAGGTGACATTAAAACTATCTACCGATGGTTGAAAAACCCACTACCAGTAAAGTACATTATGCCTGAAATACCGGTAAGGGCTGCTCCTCGTTTAGTGACCAATTCGTTTATCAACCGGGTTTCAGGAACGGAACCCGGTCACTAAGTGAGGACTACCTGTACACAACTTTAGAGTCAGACTCGTTCACCATTCATTCCAACATTTCAGAAGCCCTGAAAACTGACTCCATTCTTTCAGCTTCCATGCATGTGCTGTGGATTCTTCCATGAAGGAAGAGATATAGATCAGAGTTTTTAAGGTGAGGACAGATGCCTTCAAAAGTTATGGTGCTTAATCTCAGCTCATTAGTCTCCCAGTTCTGGGATGCAAACATATTCATAAAGTGTTAATGATCTCTAGATCTTGTGCAGTCCAAATTGCAAAGGACACTCTTTTCTTCACTGTTGAATGCTGGTTTTTCCTTTAAGTTCTATGCATAATAGCTTGCACACTTTTTATTATTTTCTAATTCCATTGTACCTAAAAGTCTCAAACAGACACCATGACACCATTGTATAATATAATGGGTCAGATTCTGCTCTTTCATAATTGAACATGCAGAATCTGGCCAGTAAGTAGGAATATGGAATAATTTTGGTCAATATTGCTGAGTAGCAAATGGAAATAGAAAGCTAAAGCCAGACAGAATATGGTTAGGCATTGAGAGAGCTTCCTTTCTTAATGAATGTGATTTCCAAATACTCAGGCCGGGGGCACTTTCTCTCATCCAGACTATTCATTATGCTGAATAGCTCCACAACGTGTGGTGGTTTTATAACATTCAACATCTATCATGGATTAGGTTCAGCCTCTTCAAAATAATTTGTGATCTTAACTAGACATGAGCACTAGTTTCCAGGAACAGAGACACAAGGCTAGTGCATAAAACTACTTCTGTCACATATAGGTGAAAAATGGTATAAATTAAGTCTAGGTTCCTGCCAATGAGAAAAATGTTGTTTTGGGATGAGGGTTTTTTCCCTGCTCAAGTGCATTCCAAATCATTGTTTTTCACTTAAAAGTTAGTATGACTTAAAACATATAAATCAAAATAAGTGCTTGTCTTCCTAGAAGGTTTATTTCCTTCAAAGTAATAAGATAAGGGCGCTTTTCCTTTTTTTGACATTGGCAATATTAGGGAGAAAAGACCTGTTTTTCTGTATGTCTTTATCTTGATCTGTCATGCAGCATTTGTCTCAACGGAGTCTGTGAGGCCAGTGTCTTTTGAGTTGCATAGAGTGAATGTACCCAAAGCATAAATAATAAAAGGAACAATTAACATTGACCACAAGAAAAAAAAAAGCATACTGATGTAGCAGGTGCTAAATTAACATGGTAATGTTACTGGAGATTGCAGAATACATAGGATAAAACAAAGAGAAGAGTGGAAATGAGGGGAAGAAAAGCCCCTAAGTCAAATAATTCAATAAAGGATAAAATAAACTGTACATCTGAAGATATAAATGCATGCATCCAACCTGAGCAATGTTTAACATCATGTAAGGAACAGAGGTTGCTGTGATGCATTTAAATATGATTCTGTTTTTTGTTTACTTGCACCTTTAAATGTATGAAACCTGCTAGGGAGCAAAGTTAAGAGAGAACAGAAGGTGAAGGGTCTTGGGGTGCAAGTGTCCTTTCTTTGTTCCTCAGGAAGATTTTATAGCCATTTCACTTTTCCTAATCAAAACTTAAGTGAACCAAAAGTATATGTGTCGCTCTCTGTATGTGAGGGAACAAAATAATAGCTAGTTTAATGCTAGTCAGGGAGTAGAAAGATTAAGGAAGAACTAGATAGGGATCCTATGATCCTGAAAGGAGCCAGACTAGAAGATCAAAAGTGAAATGCTGGCCCCATTGAAGTCAATGGCAACATTCCCACTGACTTCACTGGGACCAGGCTTCCACCCCAAAGGTCAAGATGGGAAACCAAGTTAGTACGGGCAAGAAGGAGAGATGAGAAAGCAAGAGATTATATCAATACAGGTAGTCCTCACTTAGTGACCGGGTTCCGTTCCTGAAACCCGGTTGATAAACGAATTGGTCACTAAACGAGGAGCAGCCCTTACCGGTATTTCAGGCATAATGTACTTTACTGGTAGTGGGTTTTTCAACCATCGGTAGATAGTTTCAATGTCACCTTTGCATCATTTATAACATTTTTCATATATATTTTAAATGTTTTAAGCTCTAATGTACTGAACTTAGTTTGCATAGTGTACTGTAAATATAGGTAATCTGAGAGAGTTGATACGAGTTCTCGTACATCGCCATAATACCAACTCATCAGAGAGCCGGTCATAACTCTGAGGGGTCACTAAACGAGTAGGTCACTAAGTGAGGACTAGCTGTATAGAGAAAATGGAAGATCATATGACTCTAGTGAGAGAAATGTCCTTGCCAGGATCACAGCTTCATCTGAACCCCCGCCTGGAAATTCTGACGATGACCCACAGTGTCCTCGCAAGTCAAGTTAATTTGTATATAAAGTACCTATAAAGCCAGGGTGGGTGCTGAACACAAAGGACTGGTGAGGGGAAAGTGAAAAGCATTGCAGTGAACTCTGCAGTCATCATTAGAACCATGACCACAGGCAGTTGTTTGTATTATTCTCCCATCCTGTTAGCAGATATTTTTCAGAAGGGTGATTTCTTTGAATTGTATGCATTGTCTGACTTCTGCTGTGTTTCTAGGACAAAGCGATTATCTGTGGACCATGTGAACAACCAAGCCTTTGCTTAAAGGAACTTGTCATTTGTCTCCAGCCCAACAAAACATGAAGGGATACCTCCAAGCACCATTTCATTATGCAAGTGTAGTTTAATGGTTAAGCAAAGGACTCTGAAACTGATTCACCATGTTGCCTTACGTAAGCAAAATAATCTCTCTGTGCCTCAGTTTCTTCTCTTGCTCTAAAATGGAGATGAATTGCCTACCACAAAGGAGTCTCTCATGATTTCATTATTTTTTAATGTTCTCAGGAAGTACAGCAGAAATTTTTCAAAAATTATTTTCTATCATGTCTAGCTTTTCTGAGCTTTGGCTGGTAAGTCAGTACACACCCACACATTCCCTCGAGCACAAGTCTGAATAACATGGACTTCAAATGGAATTTTTAGGAAAGGTTGTGGTCTTTTATTTTCTTGGCTGACCATGTCTAGATCAGCTGTGTTGACATCCAACCAAAAATAAATCAAAATCAGCAGTCAGTGTTCTGACTGAAGAATGGGAAAAAAAAGTTTTGCACAAATAAAATCCTAAAGATGGTTACATTTTAGAAAATATATAGAAACAATTCAAAATCTAGGCCTTCATCTTGTACATTTATTTACAGAATTAAAAGTTAAGAAGCTATTTTGTCACATCATAACTTATATATCACATAGCCTTACACTTACCTAGTTATGCCAATACTGAGCTCAATAACTTCAGTTGGCTAAAGCATATCATCCAAACAACCATCCAGTCTTGATCTGAAACCATAAAGAGACAGAGACTCCACCATTTGGTAATGTGTTCTAATGGTTAATCTGCCTCACTGTTAAAAAGTAGTCACAAAACTTAAATTTGTCTGGACCTCAACTTCCAGCCATTGGTTCTTGTAATCAGAGAATAAAATTGGGTTTGACTGACAGGATCTGTCTTCCATAAAAACAGCTTGACTGGTATTTACTTATATTCCTATCTCTTACGTCTTTAACAGTGAAATGTTGTATGTAATGGAGGTAGAGACAGGGATATAGCAAAATGGGACCCTACCTCCTCCTAGCTTAAGGGATGAGAAGCAACCCATCCCTCACTGCCCCGGCATTACCCAGAGAAATGGATTATGTGTATATCCTTGCCTGTGGGAAGGGGCGGGACACTAGTAACTCAGTGGAATTGCCTTTTCCTTGACCTACATTGTGAGGCTATGTCAGAAGGGCCTTGCCAACTGGCCCTGCAGAGCACTCTGGGATTGATTTTAAGGCTGCAACCCAACTACCCTCCTTCTTGAGGGATATCACTTGTGGGATTTTAGGGCTAAGCCTGAATCCTGGAGACTATGGCAATGGAACCAAAAGTAATAACCTTCCCCTCTCATCATGTTACTTCCTGTCCAGTTGCTCCTCTTACCTGCATCAGATTTATGTATGAGGTGGAATTCTGTCCACTTGGTTACTAGATAGCTTCCCACTAAGTGATATATCCTAATGAGTAGTAGCTTTGTCTTGAACTAAATTGTTACAAAGGATGTGCACAGAAAACACTAAATCAGATTTACCTTTCTCAGAAACCACCCAGAACTGGGAGAAGATTTGTTAGTAGGTCTCAAATTATACTAAACAATTGAAAGGTTTTAGAAGATGCTAAAGCAATCCATACACTCATTTCTATACTTGAACGAAAAGATGTGCTACATTCCCTATACGTATGTATGTGTACAACCCTCCCACTCAAAACAGTAATCATCTGTTTTGTGGGTGGTGAAACTTGGCCCTTCAGTTCAATAGCCTGAGAAGGGTTGTTAGATAAGGACTATGCCCCACCCACCAGGCTATGGCTTCTCCTAGAGTTCCACACACATTATCACTGCGAAGTCCAGACTCCCCCTTTTTAGTGCAATCCCAAGATTATCCCTTACAACAAAGTTTGTTTTAAAAGATCTCTAGATGCCATTCCACAATAGGCTTCAGTGAGTGAAGACAGCTCACCTCCAAGTGTGTGAATGCATTAGCTGAGTACTCAGTTGGGGGGAACGTCCATTCCCCTCCTCCCCACCTTCTGTAATCAAGGATCAAATGAAAAGGGGGGGGGAGTCAGGGGAAAAAAAAATACCTTGTCCTCTTTGGAGCTCTGGACCTCCCTGGCTACTGCAAAGTGATGCTGCCTTTGTCTGAGTTTTGCTTAGCTCACCCAGAGCTTTGCCTCCGTGGTGGCCTGGAAATCACACCACAGCACCAGTTGCAGTTATCCCACATGACTTTTCACCTTCTCTCAGGGACTACTGGGAACACCCCCTTTCACTGCTAGTCAGGGCTTCCTGAACAGGAGGTCTCACGAAAATATGGTAAGGTGGTTTCTGGGATGCTACAGCTCATCTCCCAGCTTGCTGCTCCACTTGCTTTCTTCAGCTGGAGAGTCCACGACTGTCACTCATTCCCTTACAATGTGTCTCTGATTCCCAAGGTCACTCTCTCCAGGCCCTTCTGGTTTGTAATGCTATTGTTCACTCCACTTTGCGGGGTCCTTCCTGCCTAGTTTCACCTCTTTACAGTGGGTTTGTGCTCCCTGTCTGACCATCACCCTGCTTGCTGGCTCTCTCATATGTGCCACTGAGTCTTTAGGATGGATGCCTGGTCAATCAGACTAACCTGGGGTGCTGACTACTTCCAGGTCTGGAGCTCTCTAACTAACCGGAGGCCCTGTCAGTCCCAGGATCCTGACTGCTCTGCAGCCTTTCTCCTAGTATGTGGAGAGAGCCAACCAAAAACCTACTGAGTTTTAGTAAGGGATTGACAACCCCTTCCATATATTAGCTTTTCTATTATCTTGCCTGGGACTGATGTGAGGCTAATGGATCTACAGTTACTCAAATCATTCTGCTTACTCTTATTTAGTATTGGTACAACATTAGTACTTTTCCAGTCTTCTGAAATTTGCCCAGTATTCCAAGATATTAAAAATAGACATCAGCTGCCCAGAGACTCCCTCAGTCCTCTCATTTAGGACTCTTATATGCTAGTGTTCTGAATCAGCACTTTTAAAATATGTTTAAATGTAAATAGTGTCTAACTTTGTAAATACTGTCTAACCTTGTCCTTAATTACTCATGGATCGGAAAGCACTTCACCATCTTCGTGTGATATGAGCTGAACTATTTGAATGCTTTTTCCAGTTTAGCACTCAAAACAAAAAATCCAAATCAAAATTTGTTTAGGTTTGAATCAAAGCTGAATTTTCAGATTTTTCTTGATGAAAAGAAAAAACAAAAAAACTTGTTTTGGGGTGTGTGAAATATTTCATTTCACCTGTTTTGGAGAGCTTGTCAACCTTAGCTGAATTTTGAAACAAAACACCATTTTGAAATGAAGAGTCAAAATGTGTTTATTTCAGAATGTAAAAAAATAAATATTTGGACTTTCTAAACAGAAACTAGTTATTGAATATGACCTGTATTTGCAAAAAAAAAAAAAAAAAAAAAAAAAGAAGAGGAAAAAAAAGTATTTTTCCAGTGAACTTGATGACTCAAAAAAAAAAATTGCACAGATAGAAGTACATTATCCCACATCTTTCCAAATACAAAACATATATTTACTGAACACTTTTTCATCTTCAGCACCAACATAAACAATTTTACCATCCTAATCTATTAATGAGTCTATCAAGTGATTAGTCTTATTCCCCCCCCCCTCCCCTAATGCTATTCTAAAAGCAAACTTGTTTTTTTATTGTCCTCAGCTCTGCTAGTCATGGATTTTTTCCCTGATGGCTTTAGCTTTCCTTATCACTTTTTTACACTTAACATTTTGTCTTTATTATATAAATAAAATTGAAAATATCAACAGGTCTTGCATGTATTAGAATGTACTACGGCTAAACAAACTAGTAGAATGTCCTTTTTCCCCTAATGATTACTTGTTACTTATTTATACATTCAGATTTATATTTAACATCTCTTTAGTTGTCCTTCCTCTTCTTGAAGATATATCACATCAATGAAAATAGACGGTGTTACATAAAGGAATGTCCACAAATAAATAGCCACCAAACTTCTGTAACCAGCAACACTTCCCTTTCTCCAAAAGCGTGGGGGAAAAAAATTAGACTTTACTAAATCCTGTTTCTGGTAAATTAATGGGGTGAGGAGTGATCGGTTTCAAAGGTAAAGGCTTATCAGGAAGACCCTCCATCCAGAAGGGTGTTCAATGAAATTCAGTAAGGACAAATGCAAAGTATTCCCATTAGGAAGGACAAAATCGAGTGAACACCTGCAACATGGGAAATGACTTCATAGGAAAGAGTATTTCATAAAGGGGATACTAGTGGATAACAACTAAATATGGGTATGTCTACACTGGAGACTCTTTTGAGTTGACTTAGAGCATCCACACTGAACACTCCTGTCGACTGCATGCGTCCACACTGGCAGGTACTACATTTACCCTTCCTGGTGACCAGGAACTCTGGGAGGCCAATTAAGTTGACTTAAGGGCTATTCCCCATCTACACGGGCATAAGTTGACTTAGTAAGGTTGACTTAAGCATTAAGTCAACCTTAAGAGGTGGTGTTATTAAATCAACTTAAGGACGTGCTTAGGTCAACTTAATAAAAGCCCAGTGTGGCTGCAGTGGTCTTTAGGTCAACTTAAGCCTCCTTAAGTCAACCCTAAGGCTCTAGCGTAGACATACCCTATGAATCACCAGTGTAACACTGTTGCAAAAGAAGCAAACATCATTCTGAGATGTGTTAGCAGGCGTGCTGTAAGCATGACACGAGAAGTAATTCTTCTGTTCTACTCTGCACTGGTTAGATCTCAACTGGAATGTTGTGTCCAGTTCTGGATGCCAGATTTCAGGAAATATGTGGACTAATTGGAGACTCTCCAGTGAAGAGCAACAAAAATGATTAAAGATCTAGAAAACATGATCTGTGTGGGAAGATTTAAATATATGGGGTTGTTTAGTCTAGAGAAGAGAAGATTGAGGTGGGATATAACATACCTTCCAAGTACATAAAAGGTTGTTACTAGGAGGAGGGAATAAAGATATTCTTATCGTCTGAGGCTAGGGCAAGAAGCAGCAATAGACTTAAATTGCAGTAAGGGCAGTGTAGGTTGCACTTTTGGAAAAAAACTTTCTAACTGTAAGGCTAGTTAAGCATTAGAATAAATTGCCTAGCAAGGTTGTGGAATCGCCATCATTTGAGGTTTCTAAAAGCAGGTTAACAAAAGACCTGTCAGGGATAATCCAGATTCTACATAATGCTTGGTCCTGCCATAAATTCAGGAGACTGGATTAGAAGACCTCATGAGGTCTCATTGGTTATGTCTACACTATAGGCCTCAGGTAAGTTGCCTTAATAAGGTTGACTTAAAGTCAACTTTAAGTTGACTTAGCGAGGCCCCATTTCTTCAAGTTGACATTATAAAATTGACTTAAGCCAGGAGACCCATCTAAAGTTGGCTTAAGTCAACTTTATAAAATCAATTTAAATGACTCTATTATACTAAGTCGACTTTGTTAAGTCAACATTAATAGGCACATTCTGTTAAGTTGACTTAGTAAAGTTGACTTAACCCTTAAAGTCGACTTCAAGGGCAGGAGTTATTAACTCAACTTAAGCAAATGCTTAAATTGAATTAATGACATCCAAAAGTAGCCAGGAAGTTGCTTAAGTTGACTTCAGCCTCTGTGTAGACACAGCCGTCCAGTCCTATGAATCTATGAAAACAGAATCACCTGAAATGGAATTTGTTTCTTTTGGTCTTTTAATGAAATCATCAAAAAGACAGCACTCTCTTTACTGTGTCACCAGACTGAGAGTTTCTATTTTTTGGAGTAGTGGGGCAGAGGGTGTCATCTAAGGGTTTATGAATTACCTATTATGTGGGCTATGGGCATATTTACAGTATACTAATATATTATTTTTATGCTTTTACTTTGCCCTTTTGATTTAAGATGAAGTGTAATCCCATAGAAATCGTCTTACTGGAGACCATGTCTTGCAGCTGGTGAGAAGCAATAGGCTGGAGAAATGGGATCTAATTTAATCAAACTCCATTATCTCTAACTCCTTTGATTTTCTTTTTGTTTGTTCGTCTCCGTTTCTGATAATTCACAAACTGCACTGGAGTTTGAATGGGGATGGGTGGTGGTTTTCAATCATTCAGTTTTCATAAAATCCTCTCTCTATCATTGCCATTATTTAATGTCTGGAAAATCATTGACCATTTCAATGAAAAAACAGTGTGCATATTGCCTATTCTTTGTTTGGAGTATGCCTAAATTAAAAATGACACATTCAGTGCTTATTTTCAGCACTGAAAGCCAGCATCCATTTTAATTGTGGCTTCTTTTGCTTAAAAGCTGCAACTTTTTATTTTCTTAAGCAATCCATGGGTCATTTTGTTTTAGGAATCATTTGCTATAATGGCACTAACTGTTTTTCTTGGACAGTAAAGCTTTAGATAAATAGCCTATGAATCAATACATGACAGCTTGAGTCACTGGGGTTTATTAATTTATATACTATTTATCTCCATGTATGTGGCCCACAAAAACAATTATAATTTAAATATACCAGTCTTCTATGCTACTAGATCATCTTACATTTGCTTGTATAAACAAACGTCTATGAAGCATAAATAAGTTGTTCAGGGGATTTCTATTTTGGATCACTATTTCAAAATTCTATAACGACTACGAACTGTACTTACTCCTGGAACAGAAACCAAAACATTGATAATTTCTGTGTTAACCAGCAGTATGTATGAGCTACTCTACAGAATAGCAATTTCCTTTACATCCCTGTATTTTAAGGAAGTATTTTTCAATTCATTTACACAGCGTACTAACTAGGTTCCTGTGTAAGGTGCAATATCTATGCAACTGAAAAATCCATGTCCCACTCTGTGCCTTGTAGTAGAAAAGTTGCATTTCTCCAGTGTTGATTACTACTGCAACCAACTACTGTTCCTCTGACTTTGGCTGGAGAAGTGATTTCTAATGCAAGCCATCCTGAGCTAGATGGTACTTTAGTAGAAATTCAGACATTTAGCTAGCCTGGTGTCTAAATTGTGAGTGTCTCATTCATACCTGACAGTATATAACTTATTAACTTATTTTTATGACGTATAATTTAAAGATTTTTAAAAAGAAAAAAAATCATAAATTTCTTTTCAGTAAAATGTTTTTCAGTGATTCAGGCAAATTAGACAAAGCTGGTGTAAGGAGCTGTGGCTTCAACATCTGCTATGAAATCAATTGCAGACCCACCAGAAATTTTTAGGAGGAGACACTGGGAAAAATTATTTTCCTGCTATATGTCTATAAATCTCATTTTCCCCTCCACACACAATCAATTATTACTTTATTCTTGCAAATATTCTAGTTTACTGGATTCCATTTCACTAGCAGCAGCATAATTTGTAAAGCAACAGTGAAATCAAACAGGATCCATGGATGAGTACATTTTTCCACATCCTTTCCCCCAGCCAATAGTATCTCAACATCTATTTATTTATAGTTACTGATGACATTTTTCCTAACATATTTCATTTATTTAAAGAATCATAATGAACAGTACAACAGTGTTAGTTTAATCTTCCCAAATCATGGGTCCATACACAATCAAAACACAATATTTTCTATGGATCTCCTGGACTAAGCCTTTCAAGTGCTAGGACTTTTATCAAGTGCCAAATTGTAAAAAAATATATTGCAATGAGATTTTATCCCATTGCTCTAAGCATGAGGTGATCAGATCAAATCAAAACAAATCATAGGGCTGGAAGGGACCTCATGAGATCATCAAGTCTAACCCCCTGGGAATTGAACCCAGGACCTTCTGCATGTTAAGCAGAGGTGCTAGTCACGATGCAGCTGTCTATTATATAACTGTGCCTATAATGTACAACCTAAACTTAAGTTTTGCAAACATCACAAGAAAGCACCAGAAAAGAAATGAATTCACATGAATTGTGTTCTTTGTGGGCAAAATGTAACCCAAATCATGATATTTTGAAAATGTTTGCAAAGCAGACCTGTTGTGAGTAGCATCTGAGAAATCCCTGATGAAACAAACAAACAAACAAACAAAAAAATCTCCCAAACACTGGGTATAATTAGATCCTTTTCATCACAATTTTTTTCTTGCATGATTTCCATGGTAAAAGCTCCAATCTAGCAAACGCACATGCTCATGTGAAACTCTGCTTACATGAGTAGTCTCATTCAAGTTAATGTTTATGTTTGCAGTAGTGGAATCATTGCTGTTATTCATAGGTGCATATTCTCACCTCGTTGTCAATCATTTATAGCAAAGTAGAGGAAAAATGTGACATCCTTCTGTGTGGAAGATTTTTCACCTTCTCACGCATTGTGATGTGTGCAACACTTCCCCTTCTCCACCTATTTCCCTTTTCAGTTTTCACAAAACATAAGATTGAAAATTAACCATGGTGTAGCATGTAAAATTCCTTTTTGTACATGTGTGAGCTTGTGGATTTTGTAGAAGTTGGAATGGAGACTTCCCAAAGTCATGTGGCCATGTACATGAAGCTAAGAGTAGGAGGGGCTAAGTACCTCTGTCAACAGCTGTACATAGTAACTTATATTTTTTAAAATTTACATTGAATTTTTCATTCCCATTTTTAACTAATCTAAATGAAATGTTTCACTCAATCTGAAACACAATCTATTTATAATATTTTTGGGGAGTGTCATGTTAGGCCTGAGAAGGCCAAGCCATCTTGTAAAATACATGACCCAAATCTAACCTCTAAAGACATATTATAGGAAAATACAATGGTAGTGTTACAATTAGGCTAGGCTTTGATATGCATGTTTATCAATTGTGGTTTCTTAATTAAATTTACATATATCATGTTTGAAGATAGGGAGGTAAATGAACTGCTTCCTTGTCTGTCACTCTTGTTCTATTGGAAGGAGTTGAAAGGGAACATTAACATCTAGATGGACTTTTGATGTACCAGTGTAAACTATCTGTAATGTAGCTAATTACCTGTGGTGCCCAGGAGGTGAAGGTTTGACTTCAAAGGACAATACACATTACTATTCTCCACTTAAGGAACTGAGAACTGTCATCAAAGCCTGCAGGAAGAAATGACCTCAAAATGCCTACCTTGCTACAATTATAAAAGGAGTGAGGAGCATAATCTCTTCATCTGACATTTGTCCAAGCTTCTCAGGGAAAGTTTGGGCTGCAGGATTGAGATCCCAGCCAGCACTGGCCTGGAAACCACCCTGCTAATTCTCAGGGGAGAATTAAAACCAACTCCACACCTGGACTATTTGGTCTCTATTCCTTAGAGCTGGATTTCTAACAACTGAAGTTGTGAAACAAGGACTTAAACCCATGTAGGTATTGGATACATGCCTAAGACTTATGAACTCCAAATTCTTCAAGGACTTATCTTCTATGGACTCTAAATCATTTGTATGTATGTGATCCACTTTGACCCTATAATATCTCTCATTTTTTCTTTTATTTTTATATTAAACCTTTAGTTTTAGTTACTAAAGAACTGGCTGGCAGTGTGGTATTTTGGGTAAAGATCCAAACTTATACTGTTCCGTGTAATGTGGCTGACCTTTTGGGGTCAGGAGAAACCTTTCTGGTAAAGAACTTGGAGTTTTAAGCAACTTCCCTCTTTACCAGACCCAGTGGCTGTATTGGGGACCAGTGGCTGAAATGCTGTAAAGGGAGCTGAGTATATTTTATGGTGGCTTCTTGATATCCAGTGTGGGAGATCAGAAGCATTGTTTGTGACTGGTTGGGGAGTTTATCTCCAGGTAACTCACCAGTGCTGGGAGAATCTGCTCTCCATTTTGCAGCTTGCCCTGATCTTGGCATATTCAGGTGGGTACCCAGGAGGCCCAGGTCACAGGGAAATTCTGGGATGGAAACAATTTTTGAACCAGTGAAAAAGTTGAGAAGAGTATTCAACAGGGAAAAATAAAACCTGAAAATAAACTTTTCAATATGAAATGAACATATTGGATTTGCGTTGTTTTGATTAAAAATAATAATAAAAAACTCCTTTAAGAATTTTGAAAGAAACAAGTGTTTTATTTCCAAACGTTTCTCAAATGACCATTACTTGGTCCCTTGACTCTCAGTCCTTAGTGATTCCACTAACACACAATGATTCTTGAACAAGCCCTTCATCTTTTTGATCCATCATTTCATAACTTGGGAAATTGGGTTATATGACATACATGGCTACCTACAAATATTTACATATTATGGATTCATAATAAATTAATTTATAATTTAAGTTACTATAATCATTAGAAATTGATCTGTATGTCCAAGTTAGTGAACATTCTGTGTTCACCATAACTTGGAGCAGAGAATGTTCCTGAAGTGAAAGAGCAGCTACATATACTCAAACATCAAAATTGTAACCATCTTAATCCAATAATAATGTGAAATATATTGTGTTAGGATAAACTCAGATATCTGTTAGTAAATAGGAATCTTGTTCTCAATGGATCCAAGTGGCCTCTTGCTGGAGGGAAGAGCAACAACCAAATCACTTAATCCATGCCCTCAGCTAGACAGTCTTTTTCAATAATAGCTAAATAATATTATACAAATATTCCCATCTTTCCACTTGGAATTTCATCAAAATATACAAAAGCACAGCCAGCTGAGAGGAGAGATGGGTCTGCAAGCTTTATTTAAATCAAAGGAAGAGTGTTAGTGTGTATACAGAACAGATAGCTGAGAAATATGATTTCCTTCCAGTAGGAAGGATTTGCAAAGATTCAAAGACACTGCCTAGGCTATTCAGTGCAGTGCACCTAATTTGGCTCAGATATAAGTGGATGTAATATGTTTTCACTTCATGCATGTATTTAGATCAGTCAGTCTGAGTCTCTCTCTTCTTCAGATCCTATAAGTTTCTTTCCACTCTTCAAGCACTTACAGTGCTTGCCGTTTTAAAGATACCCTTGTCAACCACACAGAGGTATTTGAGATGCATCCAACTCCTATAGAAACCTAACTTGTACAGACACAAAGAGTAGCCCATTTAGTGTCAAAGACAAGAAGCTAATAGAAATGAATAATATGTCACCAATGTATCAAGTCCACTTGGTTATGTGGCAATTAACAAGAGTGTTGCAAAACCCATGGTCATGGCTTGTTCCCAGTTCATCAGGGAAGACTTAATTAAAATACTCTGTCAAAATATGGACCACCTTGTGTGGATGAGCTAGAGGTGAGCACTCAAAAGCTATGTCTCCATGTAGCAGAGGGGAGCAGTTAGGCAGCTGCAGAGAGGCAGCTGGGTGCCCGCACTCCCCCTACTGGCCAGAGGAGACACGGCAGAGCGGCCGGGGCCGGAACCACAGGGAAGGGCGCCAGGAGCAGGAGGACTATAAAAGGGAGCGGACCAGGCAGCCATTGTGGGAGTGGCTGCCACTCTTGGCAGACCTTTCTCTACTGGGAGTAAAGGAGACTAACTGGTGCCCAGACTCCCCACCTAAGAAGAGATGGAGGGAGAAACCTTGGGCAGCTGCACCCCTGGAGAAAACTCCTTGAGGGGAGGACCTTGATGAGCTTCCTTCTGCAGAGAGCCTGAGCCCTGTGGACCAGCCTGATGCTGGGGAGGACCTGGAGGAGCTCCCCTCTGCTGGGGAGGATAGTGAGCCTGCCCTTCCAGACTTGTGCGACCTGGAGGAGCTGCTGTTGGCTGAGGAGGCTGAGTTCCCAGCCTTGCCTCCTGAAGATAGTGATGACCTGATGGGGATGCCCTAGGAATCCTACCCGGAGGATCATGAGGACAGCATGCCCCAGGCCTCAGCGGGCAAGGGAAGAAGTAGCCCAGGGACAATTGTAAGTCAGTGTGTTTTGGCGGGAGCCCCACTGACACAGTGGCCTTCTGCGTGGCCACTGCTAGGGCCCTGGGCTGGAATGCAGTGGAGTGGGTGGGCCTGTGTTCCCCTTCCCTTCCCTGCTACCAGCCAAGCCATGGTTGGTTTGCCTTACCCCAGCTGGGGTTGAAGGCCTGAACTTGGTAACTGTTTGCTTGCCTTACCCCAGCCGGGGTTGAAGGCCTGAACTTGGTAACTGTTTGCTTGCCTTGCCCTGACAAGGGGAGGACCTGACAACACTCCACTAGAGGTCTCAGGTAAGTTGATAATGTTGACTTTATTCATTTGACTTAGTGAGGCCCCATTTATTTAAAGGCTATAATTTGCTGAGTATGATGATATTATGTGCATGTATTGGAAGTTATGGATATGTTTGATGTATCTAGTGTTTCAACTTGTGCTGTGTTTCTGGGAGACACCTCAGACTGGATGGCAGCAGCAATAGCCTGCTGAATGGCCTGTTAAGGGAACTCATAGGTGCAATGGACCTAGGGAGAAAAGCCAGGGCTACATCTGATGAATCACCAGGACTTATTCATGTGACTCTGGACTCCATCTTATTCCTAGAAATTGCCATAGGCAACATGGCAAAGGCCAAAGGACATAAAAGGCAGCTGCACAACATCCATTTTGTCTTTAGTCATCACCAGCACTGGATCTATTTATGTACAAATGAGGTTGTGAAATAAAGGACTGAGACCCATCCAGGTACTGAACGTACTCCAGAGGGACTATGCAATCCTGCAAACTCCACAACTTTACTGGAAACCTCACGTATACAGACTTTTAACTAGTTCATAGATATGTGATTGCTTTAGTCATTGAACATTTCTTGTAGCTCATTTCCTTTTATAATAAACCTTTAGTTTTAGTTACTAAAAGATTGGATGACAGCTTGGCATTTTTGGTAAAATCCAAACTTGTATTGATCTGGTAATGTGGCTCTCCTTTTTTTGGGTCAGGAGAACCTTTTTGATAGAGAGCAGGGGGTTTTAACATATCTCTTTACTGGCCCTAGTAGCTGACTGGGAGACAGAGGCAGAAATGTAGTAAAATATATTTTGTTTGGCTTCTTGATAACCAGTACGGGGAATCAGCAGCACTGTTTGTGGCTGGTTGGAAAAATCTGACTTCAGAGTCACCCACAGGCATTGGGAGAATCTACTTTACCTTTGCAGCCTGCCCTGATCCTGGCATTTTCACGCATAGACACGTCACACATGCATCTATTTGAACATGAACCCCATGCTTTTTGGAAAGTCACCATCTAGATAATTGGGTGATATGAATCCTTGCCAGTGTCTTTTCCTGGGCAGATGTGGAACTGTTCATCTGTGTTTCATAGTCATAAATGGAGCTGTGTGAATACTGGATTTTTCAGATTGCAAAAAAATGGGAGAATTGTTTCAGGTCAAACTGAATGCAACTTTTGATATTTTTAGTGAATACAAAATTTAAACTAATTTCAGAGCAAATGAAATGTTTTTCATCAATTTTGAAATAAAAAGCTTTGATCTTGACCATTTTAAAACTTTTCTTAAATAAAATTTCAGGAAATTTTGAAGAGCTATTTGAACCAAAATATGAAACATTTCATTTTGAAAAAACAACACATGTCCTATGGCTCCTTAAAGACTAACAGATTTCTTCTGGCATAAGCTTTTGTGGGCTCCAATGCACTTTGCCAGAAGCTGAAGTCCATGAAAACTTATACCAGAAGAAACCTGTTAGTCTTTATGGTGCCATAGGACTTCTGTTCCTTTTGCTGTATACAGACTCACACAGCTACCCCTCTGGAAAACTTCATTTTGAAAATGATATAACAAGGCGTTTTGTTTTTCATGTGGTCTTTCTCTTTTAACATGTGTAGCATAGGGACAACAAGATTACTAGATTTTAAAGCCAGAAGGGACCATTATGATCCTCTACTTTCATCTTCTGTATAACACAGGGCAAAGAACTTCACCAAAACATGAGGTTGCTAGATGGTCACAGATTTGTGACACATTTCAATATGCCTAATTATACTAAGATGACAGCTTTAAACTACATTCCACTTTTAACCTAAAGAAAACCAGTAAATCTATTCTGTTGGCAACACAACAGTGTCAGTGTTCAAAGAGAAACTTGTACTGCTCCCTGTCTTTCTCTTCCACTCCCTTTCTGTATTCATGGGACTTTTTTAATTAGTAAAGCAAAAATACCCATAGACAAGATTCTCTGTATTCCTAGCTGGGTTAGCTTATAGCCACGGGTTAATGTATAGGCGGGCCCCAGAACCCTCCTGCATGTGTAAGCCATGTGTGTAGGAAGGAGCAATCTCTTTTAGCAGTCACTTACATTGCTGGCCAGACTTAGCAGCCCAGCAACCAGAACTTTCTGGTAATAGGGTGTGGTAGCATATTGAGCATGCTCCACAAGTTTTTTTTTCTATTGTTGCTGGAGTCAGATGGCAGGGAGAAGCCTGAGAGGAGCAGCCTGGAGACAAGCAACCACAGAGAGCTGCAGAGTCTGTATACTCAGTGATTGAGTGAGAGGAGCTGAGCCAGGAGTGGACTGCAGGATGTTTTCTCCCTGCTTTAGACTGTTTTGCAGGGGAGTTTTCTGTTGTGGGACTGAGAGCTGGTTGACCAATAGACAGGCTGCATGGTGCTGGTTGAAAAGAAGAAAGGACTTTGTGGATTCCTACTGAAGATTCCTGCAGCCAGAGAAGGAGAGGGTTGCTGCTACTTTCCACTCACACCTCAAGGGCTTGAATTAGGACTGCAATTGGGATAAGGGTGACTCCACCTGAACTTTGAGACTCTTGGGTTTCTTAGTGTTCTATTTAAATTAATTTTGGTTTCTTAGGATCAGGTTTGTGAAGTTAGTTAAAGTTTGTTATGTTTGTTCTAAGTAGTAGTTTGTTTTGTTGTAGAATGGTAACTCTGAGCAATCTTCACTGAGTCCCTTTACAGACTGGATCCTGGCTCTCCAGCTGCTTTCTACAGGGGTTTAAACTCTGTTAGGCACTGGAGAGGGGCTAACGAATGAATTCTAGCCCCCCTGAAGGTTACACATGTCCAGGCCCCCCTTGCACCCCAGCTACTGCCCTCCAAATACCTTCCTTCACCCCAGCTACTGTCCCCAGCTCTCAGTCTCTGCCCCCAAAATCCACCCCCTGCCCCCAACACTTACCTCCCAGTGCGAGCTGGGCTGCCCCACTACTCATGGGCTGCCGTGCACTAGGCCAGGAAACTACCATATATACTCATGTATAAGCTGATCCATGCATAAGCTGACCTCCCCAGTTCTGAGCCCCCAAAAGACACAAATAGGTGATCCGCATATCAGCCAAGGTCCCCTTTTGGCCTTGGCACCTAAACCCCCCATGCAGCACCACTGTCTTGCCCTGGAGTTCCCAACACCCTCTCTAACCCCCAAATCCCTGCCGCTGCTTTTCGTCTGTTCCCCCTGCTCTGTCCACTCCCCCTGCTCTGTCCATTCCTTGCTCTGTCTATTCTCCCTGCTCACCGCCACCATCTCCACTTCCTGCTGCTGTTCCCTTGTTTCCCAACACACCTTCCACCACTTTCCCCAACCCCTGCTGCTGCTTTTCCTGGCCTCCCCAAACCCCACCCCAACCCCCAGACTGGCCCCCCTACCTGGCTGCTCCAGAAGCTGGGGTCCCTGCTTAACTCTAACCTCAGCCCAGGCCACCTGCCCAAGGTGGCTTCCCTGGCCACAGTGGGGATCCAGCCTGGAGCATGCCCAGTGAAACTCCTGAGCTGAGGCTGTCTACCCTATTGACCCATGTATAAGCCAAGTGCCCCCCCTCCCCGCTTTCCCCTGCCTGCCAGAAAGCACAGCAGAACGCCATTCTGGGGCTTGCTATTTTTAAGGGCCCAGTGTTTGGGCCTCTAAAAATTGAAAATGGAACTGGAATGCTGCATTCTGGGGCCTGCTATTTTTCAATGGCAGGGGCTGGAATGCAGCATTCTGGAACCATTTCCTATCTTTAGGGGGCCTGGAACGCTGAGCCCCTAAAAATAGTGAATCCTGGAATGGCATCCTGTGCCATTCCAGCCCATTTTAACCCCTGCGTATAGTGGCAATGAACTCATTTTCCAAATATATTCTTTTCCAAGTATATTTTCTGTGACTTCATTCCTATTAGTCTTCAACTAAAAAAGTTAACTACTCCTGGGTCTGGAAGAGATTTTATCATGTAAAACTACATCTGTGGGGGAAAAAATGGACAAAGGAAAGATTTTGATCTGGCCCATCAAGTTAAATTACAACCTTCTAATTATTTGTTGATTCGCTGTATTAAATCCATGACTTTCAAAAAACACTAAAGTTCAGAGTGAAGGGTGTTTCCCCACTAAATTTCATTAAACAAATGTCATTAAACCCAGGTTTATGAACACTTCTCTGATGTACAACTGAGGAAAATACTTTCAATTTAACATTCCTGCAAAGTTCAGGAAGTTCCCAGACACATTTATCCAAGGATAGTCATTAATCCTAGTCAACATATTTAACATATAAACAACGGCCACCTTGGGGATGGGAGTGGAGAATCTTTGGTTTGTTCTATGCAATCTTTCTTCATTCATTTTGGATTTTCATGAGCACATTTCCCTTTATAGATGACAGGAAATAGAACTTCTAAAGACTAGATGGGGGGTGTGTGTGTGTGTGTGTGTGTGTGTGTGTGTGTGTGTGTGTGCGCGCGCGCATGTGGTTAAAGAAGACACAATAACATTACTTCACCAATTAAATCTGCTTTAAAAATTAATATTCTTGCTTCCAAATTTCTAAAGCCTAAATTGGTTTGAACTTTTTTACCATTGTTTAAACTGGAGCTTACTAACAACTTTGCTAAGAAATAATAATATAACCAAATGGAAACCATATTTCTTCTCTGGGACTCTAGAAACTTATGAGACAGTGAAGGTGAGTGTAGGGCTTTCTTTTGAACTGTTGCACTCAGCTGAGTAACTGCCAAGGACTCCTATGATGTTCTCATATTGGTCACTTGGCAAGGTAGAGTTGAATGCTGCAGATTATTTCCTGCTTAATTTTAAGGTAGGATTCATAGAATCATAGAAGATTGAGGTTGGAAGGGACCTCAGGAGGGCATCTAATCTGACCCCCTGCTCATATTTAGTGGAGACTTTTGAAATGTTCTTGTGAGGAGTCAGCCTTGTGTGAGAAATGGTCAGCTCAGCTGACTTTTATGAGATTTCCACCATTGAGAATTAGGGAAAGTCTCATGAGAACACCTGTTCTGATCAGATTGCAGCTGCATCCAAACTGGAAGTGGAAAATGGGCTTCTTTTTGTTTTGGATCCCTTCTGACAACCAAATCTCTCAGGTCCTTAAAAGCAAGTCTTTCTGGCTCCATGACTGAGGACCAAGTTTCTGATTTATGCCCTTCTGTGGAAGATCCAGAGTTCCTGCTTCCTCCCTAGTTCTGGGAAGGCCAGAATAGAATAGAATCATCTCAGCTGGCCTTTTTCAGTGTAGCACCAGTAAAGCCAATAGAGCTGAATCAGCTGGCCCTGACTTAACGTTGTATTGACAGTTATAATTATTACACTCCTCTGGCTGCAGAAATGTCAGAGACTGCACCACTGTTGTGTAAACAGCATCTAAAGTGTGTTAATATCTATACCAGATAAGAGTGGCCTGAATCTCAGCTAAGGAGTGAAATTCTGGCCCCACTGAAATCAACAGCAAAAAATAAATCTCCATTGCCTTCAGAAGCAACAGGGTTTTCATTATCAAATGTAAACTTAAGATATTACATATGAGTAAATTCTTTTTTTTTATTCATAAAATGGCACCTCAACAGTATGGTAGCTGGTAAGGCTAAAATACTGGCTCAGAAAAACATTTTGTCAGTTGGTGTGGCCTGTAAGTTTCTTGCTAGATTGAGAAATATATTTATATGCCTTTTTAAGAAAGGGTAGAATGATATTGCATGCATAACTAATTTAAGTGGTTTGCATCCTTTCTAATATTTTACCTGCTATGAAATTAGCTGCATTGTTTTCATTCTCCATAAAGAGCAGTTCATCTGACATTTTTTTTACGGCTTTAACATGGGCAATGGTGCCCCAAATCATTCTCATTTCAGACATCTGTCAGCAAGTCTTGGTCATTATTATTACCTTCAAAGAGTTACAAATGTCGCTGACTCAGTGTAATTACCTGCCACATGTACCTTACTTATTGCCTGTGACAGGCAGGTTGTTATAAAGTAATGACCATGAACCAGGAGACTTTTTCCCCATCCATTATGGTAAAAATGAAAGCATGTATGTTCAGTCTGGGCTAGTTCATTTAAACAGTTAAATGTTGATTTGGGGATCAATTTGTTTAATAAATGGGTTATTATGAAATGGCTAGACACAAATCTGGTTTCTGATAAGCTGTCATTCAATAACAGCACACCCATATCAAGAATAAGTCCTAGACCTTGTGCCACACCTGAACAAATGAAGCTATATGCCAGGGGTGTCCAACCTTTTGGGGTGAGAGGCCACACTGCAATTCTTTTCTTCGCTGGGGGGCTAGTGAGTGAATTTTGGATGGATAAGGCATAGTAGAAATTGATCTTACTATTAATAAAATTTAAACAGTAAAAAATAAACACCAGTTTACAAACTCAGTTTGGTTCTGTAAAACTAGAAACTTACATTTCATTCTCAAACACAGTTCTCAAATAATATCCATCCTCTCTACAGCAGCCTTTATAGGTGTTACTTTTACAATTGTACACCACAATTTTTCACTTTTTAATTAAATCACATTTTGTAAAAACTTGAAAAGGGCTTACCTTTATTTATTTATTTTTTCAGATCTAACGTAGCTGGAGAGTGTTGCAGGGGAAGCAAGGGCATGGGGGCTGTGTGGGGTGGGCAGGGGAAAGTATGGGGGGCAGGTCCAGGGTGGGGCAGATGAAGGAAAAGAAGGGATGGCCATGTGGGATGGCAAGGGGGAACAGAGAAGAGGAGGACAAGGGTAATCATGTGGGGTAGCGGGGGAAAGCATGGGAAGCAGGGGTAGGGCAGGACAGACGAGGGTGGAGCATGTCAAGGGAGAGCTGTGTGGGGTGGCAAGAGGGAGCAGGGGAAGCATGGCAGGGAAGGGAAGGACGGGAGGGATGGCAAGGAAGCATGGCTCGGAGAAGGGTGGCAAGGAAGTAGTGTGACCAGATGGTGGGCCCCCTTCACTGGCTCCCCGACCCCTTCCTTCTGTGCCATGCCACTCAGGCTCTCCAATTCCATCCCCATGGGCAACCTGACTCTTTCCCCAGCCCCTTGAGATGTAATGCCCTGCTGCATTGGCTTGCTCATCCCTTTGTATCTTGTAGGAGTGCATGTGATTGAAACTCTGCCTTCTGATGCATTGAAAATTAGATAGGACAAAGCATTATTTAAATACACTAAGGGGACAATCCTGTGCGAACAGGGGGAATGACCTAACCAATAATTGGCCATTTATAAGCAATATGATCTCTGATTATATGATCATTTTATCTCACCCAGCAGTTAGGAACTTAGTGAAAAGCTCAACACACAACTTTGAAACTGTCAAAAGCCTTTTGAAAAATTAATATTATAATATAATTGGGATTTTTTCATTATGAGCTCTATCAACATTGGTACTTTTCATATGGTTTTATATTGTTGTTCATATTTCAGCAGCAGCAAAACTCAGGCCCAGAGTCAGAACTGTTGTAAATCCACATGGCTCTATAAATATCACAGGAGGTACACTGGTATATGCCAACCAAGAATGCACCTCTCACCATTTCTCTTTATAAAAAAAAAAATATTGCCAACTTAATAAAACATTCCATCAGGTCTCATCCTGCCACCTGGTGAGAGCTGAGGGTGCAGACAACCCCTTGCAGGAATAGCACAAATCTAATCATGTATAACAGGTCACTGGTAAGCAAGATTTGAGAAACAAATAATTAGAGGTATGTGCAGAAAGGGTTACAGAGAGGACTTTCCTGCAAGTTTTACAAAACTTATTTTCAGTAGAAGAGTAACTTATAGACCCAATCTTCTAAAAATATATTTATTGCTCACTCCCTGAAATTATTATGATGATTAACTCATTTAACTGCAAGGCTGAAACTGGTTTATAATTTCTTAAATTGGTGTTCCTGGATAAATGATGAGTCTTCACAGGAAGATAAGCTGGCAGGAATAGACTTTAAAAAAAAAAAGTTTAATTTATTCCCAAAAGTGCTGCTTTTCTTTTTAAAGTTTCAGATTTTTGTATAGAGTAAAATACAGTGCTTGCAACATTCCTTTAGTCACTCAGTTAGCAGTACAAATTTTATTTTTAATTTTTAATAGTAGAGCCAAGAGGTTCAAATCAGTATGAGTTTCCAATATATTAGGTGCTGGGAAAATGTGTATGAAGCCATGGCCTCTGTCCTAAGGCACTTAAGCTTCTAGACCTGATCCTGAAACAAACTATATATATATTTTTATTCAAATACACTGTGAATGATTCAATTGACTATATGTGGTTCATTTGAAATATGTAATGTTAAATGTGGGCATGGGTGTTAACACAATCAAGATGCTAGAAGCTAAGTGAGCTTCAAAAGGTGGGGGGAAGAGCAATGCAATGTAAACATGCAGTTTGTGTAAACCTGTGTCTCAAACATCTACTGTAATCATTGTAATATCTAGGTAGAGTAAACGCTGACAATCCTTATGTGTAATGTAGCTGTCTTTGATGGACTGATTTCTTGTAAGAATCACTGCAAAGATGATGAGTTTGAGAATAAATTTATTCATCTAGAAAAGTTCTATAGAATTTTATTAATACAAACATTCTGATTTTTATATCTACTTTTCAATCATTCGGTATACTGTAATAAAGAATTTTCTTTCTTGTAGAGGATTCTAGTAGATGCCCCAAAAAACCCTCTCCCAACACTCCATTAAATCCTACCAATTTTTATAAGAACTCTCTAGAATTTTACTAAATGTCATTAAACCCTTAGAGGCTTCATCCTATAGGACTTTTCAACAAGGGATGGGAAAATGGGGGGGGGGAGCATAGCTTAGAATGAACCACAATTGTGCCTTTTTAGAAAAGCTTGTGTATCTTTGCACATATATAGGAAGTGGTTTCATTGTCCCTTGTGGCAGCTGTGTGTTAAGCCTCAATGTTTCTGAAACTGGGAATACATAAGTTTGCAGAAATAATTGTTTGTTGGCCATGTTATCTTTTTTTTTAATCACCAAAGTCACTTATCTTTCAAGTACCCTTTTTATCAAATGCACTAAAGCAAAAGACATCAAAGTAGGAATGGGACTGTAAAATGTAGGTATGTTCCAAAGAACATCTGGATCCAATTTACATGAAAACTGAAGCACTGCAAAGAAATGGAGCAAAATAAAAATTCTATACCATAAGAAAAGACTGAGTGCTGAAGTCTTTAGAAAGAATAAAGGCAGTACCGTGCATTGAGCTATATAACTTTATCTCCCCCCCAAATGCCCATTTCCTCTCATACTGAACCAAAAGTTCTGAAGAGCAACTACATTCCTTCTCAGTTATGCTTCCAGGATTTCCAGTGAAGTTGTTTCAATGTCTATGGAAATGATTGTGTCTTAAGCCCAGCCTTGCCAGATGCTGAATGAGCTGGAGCTCCCAGCATATGTCTAATCTGTATTGTGGACCTGGAGTTTAAAATGATGTTTTCAATCTTGAGGAGTTTACAGTTAGTAAACACAGGTTTCAGAGTCATGCTCATGCAAGCACACAGCACTATGCATACCATCTGACCTTCAGCTGTGTCCAAACTGCAAAAACAACACTAGGATTTAGGCTGCCTCCCATCACCAAGCTGGACTCTAGGAGCTGAGTGCTGAGCATCTGCTGAGCAGAGTCAGACTAATCTGCATGAAGAAGGTTGAGGGACTTGCACTCAAAACTGAGTCAGCGGCTGGACTTAGTGTGCAATGTATACATACCTCCAGTGGACTCAGGGTCCAGAACTATCAGGATCTTTAAAGACATTCCTTTATATTTTGGCGTTAAATTTTATGTTACGTGTGACCGCGCTCAGGCAACATTGAACTAGTTGTTAGCTAGAACCATTACTGGAAGGACGTACCAGTGGTCATTGCTCAGGATAGAGTTTAGGAACTTCTGCTCTGAAAACATTGTCTTACCACTTAAGATAACAGAGGATTTCATTTAATATTATGTTTGATCCACTATCATCTTTGTGGTCTACAGAAGTTCACTGTATCTTACTTGAGCAGGTCTAACATTCCATCCAACTGAAAGACAATGATACATGCACACGTCCTGCTACACGATACAGGGTCAGATTTCTAACTTTCCAGTGCAGTGCCATTTATTCAATTATTTTCAGTGTAATTAACAGAATTCACTCCTTCTAATCAAACTAGTTCATTGTCTGAAGAGCTTCACATTCTAACTCTTCTACATTTATGATTAGCAAATCTGGTTGAAAAAAACAGGAAATAGTGATCACACACTTCTTTGCAAACTTTCTGCTGTTTTCTTTTGACTTTGACCCCTCAAAATTTCATAAAAATCTGAAATTAAAAATGTTGATTTAAAAAAAACAGGGAAAATACTTCAAAAATATTTTCATCAAGACATTTCCTGTTTAGTAAATTTTGAATTTCATGAGTAGTTCAAAAATGTCAACCAGCTTTAATTAGTAATCAATAGTTGATATTGTTATCTCCCAAGTCACTCATGACCTTTCCACCATTTTTATTGCACTATCTTGTCACCCCTTGGGTCTTCAGATGCAGCTACTATAGGTCAAATTTGTTGCTACTTCAGTGAAAAATAAATTAAATATTATTTCTTTGACAGTTTATACTAAAGCTTCATTTGGGAAATTTTTTAAAAACAGTGTTCAGCTTGCTTAACTGTTGTTAATACTATAGCAAAGACTTCATAACGTTCAGCTATATTTTGTACTTTTTCTGCAGACCTCTAGTGAATGTTTGCTTAGAGTCATTTATGTTCCTCTTCTGCAGAGTGTACTCTCTAACCATTTAAGACAAACTTCAATTTGTTCCATAGCTGCCTGTCTTCCCAAGTAAACATTTACCCTGGCACTTGCCCCATTTGTTTACCACTCATTCACAGACTGGACTGCATTTAGGAAATTAATTGCCTTACATAAAGATGCTGTTTATTTTTTGACAGCAGTCGTCTGCATTGCCCATGTAGATGGCATTTCTGAAAACATTCCCAGATGAGACTATACACGATATTTCTATATTCCCAGATAGCTTTAAAAATAGATGGCTTCAAGGTTTATAGGAATCTCTATTTACATCTGTGAACCGGACTGTTCTATAGTGCTGTTTAAATGAAGTGCATACAAACAGCAGATAAATATTTTTCTAATTGTTTGTGATATTACTGTGTAGTTTGTTTGTAGGCAGAATTTCAGGATATTCTTAGGAGGTGTTCAAAGTCAAGCAAAGAAAACAAGTTTGTCTAGAATTAGCCAAAACTTTCAAATGAATTGTTAAAAGTGTATTCGGTTTACTATACTTCTTGATGGAATATCCAAAGCCAAATACTCTCTGTGGACAAGATACACTGACTTCAATGGAGTTACAAAGATTTACATCAGGTGAGGAACTCTCAGTTTAAAGTAGATGAAGGGCTAAATGATGTTTGAGCTAAATAGGGCAAAGCCTAGTCACTGGACATGGACAAAGACCACAGGTTCAGAAGAGAAGAAATAAAATCTTCACCCATGTGGTATATCAATAGGGCAACTCTGCAACCACTAATATAGTCTTGGGGAGACAATATATAGTCAAAACTGTTAGTCCTACATACACTCCTCTCCAACCCACCTCTCTTTTGTAATTCCCCCCCCAACCCCAAATGCTGACTCATCACAGAATTATACCCCATTGATATGAAAAAGGTGTGGGTTCTGTGTGTCCTATCTCCCTATGTGGTACAAATAGAATTGCATTGCTTCTGCCACGTTCAAGGCTCTCCATGACCATGAAGTGGGAGATAGGATTTACCCCTTAGTTAAGTTTTGTCACTGGAGCTCAGTAACAATAAGGTACAGTTGTAATTCTGAAACACATATTCTTTGTATTTCATAAGCTATCTTTTGAAATATTTAACTCTAATGGTGGTAATCTTTTTAAATTATTGCACATTTTATGCGATCTCAAAACAAGAATTATACCTCCATAGCCTCACTATGATTTAATGTACTGTAGTATATTTGTTAGTATATAGAGATGTAATACAGAGCTTATTACACAAAATTACTAGGTTCCTGAGTTATGGCAAAACTAAGGGGAAGTCCCACAGGGATCTGACTTCCTATTCCGTTCCTTAATCACTAAACACAGCTCTGCTCTAGGCTACTGGATCTTTTTAACAATGGGGTAGTTTTTAGCAGTGACATCACCATAGAATCATAGAATCCTAGGGTTGGAAGGGACCTCATAGGTCATCTAGTCCAACCCCCTGCCAGAGGCAGGACCACTCCCACTAAACCATCCCAGTCAGGGTTTTGTCCAGCCGGGCCTTAAACACATCCAAAGATGGAGACTCCACCACCTCCCTTGGCAGCTCATTCCAATGCTTCACCACTCACCTAGTAAAAAAGTTTTTTCTAATATCCAGCCTCAACCTCCCTAACTGCAACTTGAGACCATTGCTCCTTGTTCTGTCCTCTGTGACCACCAAGAACAATCGAGCTCCATCTTCCCTAGAGCATCCCTTCAAGTAGTTGAAGGTTGCTATCAAATCCCCCCTCAATCTTCTCTTCTGCAGACTAAATAAGCCTAATGCTTTCAGCCTATCCTCATAGGGCTTGTGCTCCAGCCCTTTAATCATTTTGGTTGCCCTCCTCTGAACTCTCTCTAGCATGTCCCTGTCCGTTTTGTAGTGGGGAGCCCAAAACTGAACACAGTATTCTAGATGTGGCCTCACCAGTACAGAATAGAGGGGAATGGTCACATCCCAATAAATATTCATGTCATTGAAATGACTTCCTTAGAACTGAGACACTTAAAAAAAATTTTGGTGATTCAACTTTCACATCTCTGTTAAGGTCTTTAACCTGGCAGTAATTCTTTAGACAAAACATGCGGAAATGGGCAATGCAGTGCCATGCATGGAATGATACTAGCTGCCATTACTTCATTACTGAAATGGTAGACAGTTCTTGATGTTCTTTTCCCAAAACATGATAGTTGCTTATCAAAGTTGATTTGTCTTTCTGCATTGTGATTAAGAGCCCAATAATTATATATCTCAGGAACTTGAATGCATATCATCATGAAATATGGAACGTTTTTCAGTTGAACGTGACAACTCTGCTTAAAATTCAGCTCGGCTACTGAATATGTGTAGTGCTACAAGCACAGGGGATGGCTATTGCCTCTATCAAGGAGATCTGAAAGATCATATATTAGCGTAACATGCCTGAAG
This sequence comes from Podocnemis expansa, assembly GCA_007922195.1. Lineage (NCBI taxonomy): Eukaryota > Metazoa > Chordata > Testudines > Podocnemididae > Podocnemis > Podocnemis expansa. The sequence goes on along the minus strand of ML682004.1, from coordinate 27,062,404 downwards.
TCAGCAGACTTACAGATTGGTAAATTTGTCCCACTGTGCTTAAGTATTTCTTTTAAATTGATCAAAGCTGAGAAATTCTGAGCTAATGTTCACAGTGTGTTTGATTCAGCAGTTTCTGTATCTGTGAGATCAATTGTGATATATATCTTTATCTCAAGAAAACATGAAAAAGACTGAAGAGCAAGTGTTACAGATTTGAGTATTAGACTGTATTGTCTTAAGTATCTTAAAATGGCTATTTATAACAAAGTTACTTTACTAGAGGTATTTCATATCTCTAACAATTATTCTAAATAACTGTTGCTTCACTGTGTTAGTTTAAGATAGACTTAAATTTGTGAAAATAGATGATAAAGGGTCAAATTTCCCAAAGCATTTAAATCAATTAAGAAGTTGAGCACCATTTTCAAATGTGACTTCTGGCTCAGATTTATGAAAGGCTTTAGGCATTGTTCTGCTCAACATTGTTAGGTCTAAGTGACTTAGAAGCCTAAGTCTAATTTTCAGAAGTGGTTTGGTCATTTTGGTGCCTAATTGCATTTGATGATCTGGGTCTAAATGCCTAAGTCATTTGTTCCTTGCAATGCTGAACAAAGCAATGGGTAAACAGTTTTAAAAATCTGTGTGTAAACCACTTTTGAATATAGGGCTTAGGTTCCTAAGTGGCTCATATGCTTTTGAGAATTTTGCCCTGTCTCTTTTGGACACATTAGTCTGGTTAAAGACATTCATGCTTATGTTCTGTTTATTAAGATACTCACCGTAACTTTGTTCGGCATCTCTAACAGAATGTATATGCTTCTTTTTAAAAGATGAAAAGTCACAGTACCTCTTACAGACTGATCTTTATTATATATTTGTACAGCGTCTAGCGCAATGAAGCACTGATCTGAATGTGTCTTTGGGGTGTGGAGGATCTACTGTAATACTACTAAATTTTTCTAATACCTAAGCCTAATTTAACCACCAAAAAAGTCATAATTTGTGTATCTTCCAACTTCCCTGCCTTATCTGTTCAAAAGGGAATATGTGGGCCTCCTGGGGACCATTGAGCCTCTCTGACATCACAATACACTGCAATGCCTGTAAGTTTTTCCTTCAGATTCATTAGAAATTTCCTATTGTGGCAATGAAGTTGAAATATTTTGTGCTAACATTTAAACAATGATCTAGGAGGCTCCTATGGGTTTTCCCTAAAGAATTATGAAGTTAATGGCTAACTCATTGGCCAGCTGGGTAGATGGTCTGGGAACTCACTGACCAGTTAGAGACCTTCTGCTTCAAACAGAAAAACATCCACCTTTGGCCTAGCATTGATTTTAGCTCCCCTCCACTAATATTTGTTATAATTTAAAAAATGATCAAAACTCAGCCTATGAATTCTAAAGAGTTTTGTTTCTGGTAGCTCTTAATATGCCAGGTAAAATCATGGTTGGGAGTTTTATCCTTGTTAGCCTAAGTCTGCTTCCACTGAAATCTATGAGAGGTTGTTAGGCAAATGCTAAGCACTTCTGGAAATCCAATCCATGCTTTTCACCTTTGAAAATATTTTCCATTTGCAACTGTAAAATTCTAGGGTAGAAAATAGGATTTTGCTTGCTTAATGGTTTTGCCCCCCCCCCATGATATGGTCATTTTATTTTGAGAACATCAACTGTTTGCCAGAAGACTATATATTTTTCAGCATCCCAGACAAGACAAAGATTTCATGTAGTGCAAATTAGCCACAGCAAATGTTAGCTTTTTAAATATCCCCTGCTTCATATACATCTTGCTATGCACAGTACAGTGGAGTAAAAGAAAGATGAATGCACCATCATTTCCAAAGGAAGATATACTTTAAATCTGTAAAAGCTACTTCAGAGACATTTTTCAGAGATGGATGCAGTATATCCCAATGCAAACTGCTGATGCAGTTAACAGGTGGAATTCTGTATTCTTTGTTACGTGGGATGGTTGAGCAAAGGCTAGATATACTTGCTGTGTCACTGGAACCTGAGATTGGTGGGTCACTTTCATGGGTAGACTGGACTGCCCTGTAACGGGAAGCCCTGTGAATGTGCTCAGTCTATTTGGATAGGTCACTAGAACTGGCAAAAGGAAAAAGCACATCAAACCCAATGTCAAATCTGGAGTTCTTTCACTGCAATGAAATAATAGAGGTTTGCAGCCAAAATTAAGGCATAGTTAGCAATCTCCTCACTGGCCTGAATAAATCTGCAAAAAATCAGAATGTATCTTCACTACTCAAAATACATCATGAATGTATTAATTCTAGTTAGCTCATTACTTCTGTGATCATTGCAAATCATGCAATGAAAAGGCTAGGTCAGGTTTGATTAAAAAAATGTTACATTAACCAAATATTTCCTGAAATAATGTGGAAGAAACAGAGATAAGTAAATGACTTGTAATGATTAACTCATCTGGTTAACTTAGGCCTTCTTATGCAGTAAGATAGTATCTGTTCACTGGAGCTTAGTGTTATTCAATAGAATTCACCCTGCAGGGCAGGAAATCCTCTGGCTGGAATGGTGGAATGTTACGTTTCCATCAGTGTGTGGCACCTTGAAACAAGAAATAAGGGCCAAAATAATCTGATGATTAAATTTTGCCAGCCATCCAATGCACATTCAGACTTCGCACACCATATACATTACCAGTGGGTTATTTACTTAACATCAGAAAAAACATCCACAAAATTCAGCAAAACTGGTATCACTTGTACTGAGGAAAGGCCCACAATAGATTTCACCAAAGCCAGTTGAAATCAGCTGAAAAATTCATATTTACTTCAGTGGGGTTCGAATAAGGCTGCAAATTAAGGGATGCTGCAAATTAAGACTGATCTATAGATTTGGAAGGGTTAGCTTTTTGCCAAATGTCAGTTTTGTGCATAAACTGACAATATTTCCATCAATAATCATTTAAATTTACAAACAGGCAAAGTAAGAAAAATGCTGCTCAAGGACTTAAGAGTTTTATTTAATATTTACTTTGTATATTTTATGACATGTACAGTCAGTGCTTTAGTGGTTTATAGATTTAACTTTTTGAATCTTGACATTTATTGTCATTAAACAAATATTGTGTGACTCATCCATAATTTCCCACAACTGTGAAATTTTTGATTGACAAAAATGAAAAATGCTTAAAAATAAACTGATATTATTAATCAAAATTATTTTAAAAAAGAGAATTCTGATAAGCCTGCTTATGTGGCAGGTGTCATGGCAGAATTATGTGAGTGGACTCTGCTTAGATCCTCTCCATATTATGCTTTGCTTTTCTAACTGCTTCTGCCTCCCAACTTCTCATTTAAAATGTGTCTATGTGTAAAACTGGGCCATTGCAAATTCGATATTAGTATGTGGAACAGAAAGACTCCATATGCATTGCCTCCCCTTATGCTGCAAAGCCAAATAAACTGAAAACTGGAAAATGCACTGTTATATACTGACAATAATTTGGTTGCAATGGTGTTGTGAAACACACACAAAGAAAATCTATCTTTTTAGAGAACCTAAATAGCAGAACTGGAACATATCAGTTAAAAAAAAAAAGTTCCAGTCTCAGTTGTTAGTGCATTTTATCTGTAATTACTATGTGCTAGCTGAATGATTATTTACAGAATAAATCAGGTTTTGTCCAAACAAACCTCTCTTCATATTGTCAATATCCTCTTTTGGCTTCATTTCTCCTGTCCCCTTTTTTCCCCCTCCCCCAGATCTTCTGTCTTCTGTGTGGATTTCCAAATGCCTCCCTCCATGTGTGCTGACAACACTAGACATTTGTTACTGGGAGACTTCACAACCAAGACAATAAAACTGCAATATGGGATGGCATTGTTACTATCCCCTTCAAATCTGTTTTTAATATCGGCAGAATGTCTCTGAAGCAACTCCCACTCTGGGTTTTGCAGGTTGTTGTGCCCTTTTGTTTTTGTGCAACTGGAGCTTCATTAGTTTGTTGCTGCATGCGCAATTTCCAATGCCGGCTTTGAAGACATGGTAATTATAGTAATAATTTCCAACTCATTTACTAGTCATTGCCTATTTTCTTGTAAGGAAAGAGTGGAAGTAAGAGTTAGCCCAAACCACTACTCACAGAACAGTAATGCCTTCAGTAAAATCTGAATGGGGAATGTATTTATTTTTTCCTCCAGTGAATTTTGCCAGAAGCCATCATTTTTCCAAGGCTCATGCAAGTAACTACTTAATGCAAACACTAGCACTCCAGATCATTTCACACTTAGTAACAGGGGAAGCATTTAACCATCAGAGGGAGAAAGAAAATCATATTAGATAGAACACATTCATTTGCTGAAAGCTAAATCAGTTGCCATATGCAAGTTCACAGTTGCAGTGGTTTCCCTTTGGACAGTGAACAGGCCTTTGGACAAACTCAATTCCTTATTTCATCATCACAAACATCAGTGGTTTTACTGTAGACACTCCAACAAGAACTCCCTGTGTTAGAGCCTGATTTTGTGATGTGCTGAGTCCCTCCTGGAAAGCACCAACTTTCCTCAAACTGCTGGCAAAATCAGCCCCACCAGGATCAGGCCTGTGGTGAAGATTTTTCAAGGAAAACACAGATGTGTTTTCAAACAGAAAGCAGAAGATGCTAATTTGTGTGTCCTTAATGGCTAAATGCACATTATTACCTATTTACACATGCAATTAATCAGTCTGCATGCACACTTGGTTTATTTACTTGGTTTCTATACTTGAATTTGCCTGGAACATTATTTTAGTTCCTCTGATTGAGTACCTACATTTGACGGCACAGTGTAATTCCTTCAGCGTCAATCAGAACTAATAGACACTGGAACTTCTGGGTCAAATCTATGTCAGATGCTGTCATTCCTACTTCACTAGTTGAATCTTCTCCTGGTCCATATATAGAGCACAAAGTACAAGCCCTCTTCCCCCATGTGACTGAATGAGGGGCAAGTGACCATACATGAAATCCACCCCCATTTTTCCACTCCTGCCCTTTTCAAGGAATTAAAACACTGGAGATGAAGTCAAACAATAAATCTTCAGTGGCTAGCTTTATTATATTCATATATTCAAGAAGCTATGTAACAGCTGACCCTTAGTTTTTATTACTGTTCTACAATACCTCAGTAAATTGTTTTGTTTTAATTAATATTAGTGTACCAGCAGCTGATGAGAAGTGTCCCCATATGAGGGGGAAAACAGGGTACACTTTACCAGGACCCAGAGGGATTGCGGCATGAGTGTGTGTGTGGGGGTCCATGATGCAAGTTTGTACTGGACCTCAAAAAATTATGCATGGGTCCTGTTGATGAGTCATTCTGATCGCATTGATACTTTATTTTTTCTACATCTACAGGAATCATACAAACATGTTAGTCAAATGTATCTCTTATGAAGAACTTCAGAGCCAGGGATTACCTATTTTTGATCACTTGTTAGGATAATAGATTTCTTGCTGGGACATGAGGGGGAGTCCTCCTCAGTCTCAGACTGGATGACACTGAAATGCTTTTGGCTTCAGATCGAGTCAGTTTCCATCTGATTGTGTTCAATGAGCAAAGCATTCAGCATGTAAATACAAGGAAAGAAATAATTGTTTGCGATGTTCTCAAGTAATAACTTATTAGTGAAACATAACTTTGACACTCTACAGGCCTTGCATTTAATAGAGTACATAATTTATTTAGGCTCTTTTTCAAATCAAGGGAAATGCCTAGTGTAGCTCACACAGTATAAATTTTGCTGACAGCTTATTTGCCACAGATCATGTAACAGAGAAAAACAGTTTTTAGGAACAAATCTAGATGATTTCAGCCATTGTTAAAAATCTTTTTAGGATTTGCTTCTGCTCCTCTGCTGTTCGTATGTGAACATCTAAGGCTATGTCTATACTAGGAAAAGTTCGTTTGAATTTCTTAATTCAAACTAATAAATTTGAGGTTAGTTCAAACTAAATTCGAACTTACTAGTTCAAATTAACAATGTGGACAAACTCAAACTAATATTAGTTTGAATTAGTCCACTTTATTATTTTAAACTAAGTGCCCTTAGTTTGAACTTAAGTTTGAAAGTTCGAGCTAAGGGTTAATCCTTGTCTACATTGTCCTTAGTTCAAACTAATGATTGAACTAAGGGCTTAGTTCGAACTAGCTGGCAGGTCTCACTAGTTTGAACTAAGCAACATTAGTTCGAATTAAGGAATTCCTTAATTCGAAGTAATGAAAGCCTAGTGTAGACAGTGACCAAGTTAGTTTGAATCAAGCCTCCTTAATCTGAATTAACTTGCAAGTGTAGTCATACCCTAAGATTTTGGAGATTCAGTCTGGAGAAGAATCCAAAAGTTTGAGTACTCATCTTTGTCTGGAAACTAAACAAGATCAGTTTTTCTTAATAGATCTTCAGTACTTTCTTATTTTGACCATGCCAGAAATACCTCCAGGACAGTAGCCTCTTTTTAGGATTTTAGAGCATCTGGTTCCTGAATGAAGACAAGGTGGGCTTTAGTAACAAAAAATGTTAGACACAGTGGATGACTTTTGGAATCTTGAAAGTGGTTAATTTCATTTGGAATGTTGATGTAAGGTTGGTATCAAATCATCATTTTTATCTGAAATTATAGTGGTGTGGGGAAGGTAGTTCTCCTTCAATATCCCACCCTCCCTTCTTCTGCCATTAGAGACATTTGCAGGGAAGTCAAGTTTTAAACAGGAGTGTTTTAGAAACAACCACAAATTCCAGACATTTTTCTTGTGCCAGCACAAGTTTGTCTGAAATAAAAATGCATCACTAATGATCAATGTAAAAATTTTTTAAAAAGTTTTTTAATTGAAACAATGCTAATTAAGTTTTAATGAACTCATGGCCAACTACTCTTTTTAATACATTTTTTCCATTACAGCTGTGCAAGTATGTTAGCTGTTAACTCATTTCTGCAGTACTTACTTCATCCAAATCCCAAAGAAAGATAGTGAGAATAGTTTAACACACTATTGTTTGTGAGATGGATGGATCGAGTGCTTTTCAACCATCTTAACAAAAGAAACCATACACACGAGGACAGATTATTAAAGTATCTCTTTTTATAGAAGAAAAATGATGCAGTATGCTTTACCCCCCTTCCATATAGCTTTCCTTGCTCAGTTTGGAAAACAGTTGTCCATCTAAATGATAAAACATCTGTAACGTTATCCACGAGTTTCCACCTGCAATAAAATTCTGTGCCAAGTCATGCAATTTGACTAGGGAAAAAGTTTAGTTTGGTACATACCTAAAAAAGAATTCAGATGAAGTACTGAAAACTGAAATTTAAGTAGGAATAATAAATCAGACTGGTGGGTGGAGTGGAAGAAATGTACTTTTCTTCAGGAAGAGAGCTGCTGATCTCAGATGGAAATGAGGTGTACTTCTTATATAAGGTGGGTCAGTTATAATCCATTCCATATGAATATAAAGAACTGCCTGTACAACAATGGCCTGGGTGTTGGCAAAAATGAAGTTCTATGATGACATGCACTTGGGAGCATCTGATGTAGTAAAAATCCTGATCTCCTTACTAGCTCCCATTTTATTGCTCTAGTTGTCCTTATGTGTATGCTTCTATCAAAGCTATCTCTGACTTATTCATAACTCACTATAATAACTTTCGTTTGAAAATTGTACTGAATAATTGCTAAAGTAACCATTAATTGAGAGGTACCCCTGGATCAAAATAATCGTACTAAAACTGAATTTAAACATTATATACAATGTATTCACTAGAATTACAATGAGACCCTTGTTCATGAAAGTAATGCACATAGGATAGGGTGAGGTATTGGCCAAAGAAGGTGAGGCAAAAGCAGAGCTGCAAGAAGTTCATGCCAGTTAGGGTGTTCTTAAGAACAGCACACATAAAGGCTATTTGAACCGATTTATACGAGAGTCTGTAAGCACTCAGCTTTATTTGTGCTTATCATTTGTCTGCTCCTTTCCTCTGTTTATGTCCATGCTTTTTGTTTACTTGTTTTACACTGTTCTTTAGCTACAGATTGCTTTTGCTCCTGTAATCATTCTGAGATTTCTTCTTGGGTGAGGACATTCTGATAGGGAAAAAGGAGAGGAGCTGATTCTTTTTTTTTTTTTTTTTTCTGGGCAGGATATGCTCTTAATGGCTACAGGAACTGCAGGCAGATGCCTTATCTTGGAAGCTGTGTTATATTTTAACCCCTAGGGTGCACTAGGAATTTCAGCTTGAAACTACTGGCAGGTGCTTGCGGAGCTCTGACTATGGATGCATATTCTCTATCATCTAATCTATTAATCATCGTGTACAAAGATTTGGACTACTTTAACTTGAATCACTTGAATAACTTTGAATGGAAATAAGAGCAACCAATAAAGCTGTTCCTTTAGAAAGCATAGGAACTGATACTGGATTACACACACAAAAATTGTTGGTGACTTAACTGACGGCAATTTAGAGGCTTGGTCATATAATTTAACTAAAATATGACCTGATATGATTATCTTATTGACATCTTCATCACATTTTAAGGGATGTGTTCTGAAAATATGTACTGAATAATTTGTGTTTTTCTGAGTCTGAGCAACTTTGTGAATGCAACACTTTCTCTTAAAAGGAGCCCATAGCTCCTCCCCTGTGGAGATTGGTCACAAACCTTCCAAATTTCCTCATAACCAGTGTTAATCTGAGCCTGAACATTTTTGCCTCCTAATAATGCTCCATCTCCAACGGTCTCAGAGTCAGGACTCCTTGGTTCTGTGCCCAGCTCTAACCTTGAATGGCACGGTACCTTGGGTTACCCTTATGGTCTGTGTGTCTCACCTTATAAATAACAAAAATTAAAATATGACTTGCTTCTGGGTCTTTTCAGATGAATTTTCTTTGACTGAGTAAGAGTTAATTCTCCCCTTACTTACACATCCTCTGGAGGCCAAATTGTTGTGGTCACTGGGAGAACAGGAGCTACATGTACAAGCACTGCCTAAGGCCTTTGCAATTATTGAGGGAACTGATAGATGGAGAGGGAAAATATACAGCCAGATGGTCCAAATGGGGGTACAGTCCATCCATAGGGAAAAGGGGAAATGCCTAAGACCTCTGCCGATCTAACCTGAAGGAAAAATCCTTCCCAAATCCAGATCTGCTGATGTTTGACCCTGACCGTGATTCACAAGTTGAGCCTCTAGTAATAGAGGATTCACTCTACTTCCTGAAGATACTGGTCCACCTATTGCCACTGTTCCCTCTAAGCTGTGCGCATGTGTGTGTGCACACAGGTCATGAAATCCGTGCACACAACAAAATAAAGTGCGCACAAAAAAATTCAATAGTGCTAATATTGCTGCTCACAAAGAAAATTTTTTGCGCACACAAATTTTTTGCGCATACAGCCTATGAATAATTAGAGGAAACATTGCCTATTACCAATAATGATTTATTCCTGGTGCATTGGAGGCAAGCAAAAAAACTCACAAAGCACCTTCTGACCCACTGTGAATTTTAAAGGGGGAAATTGCTTCTCCCGCAGATGGACAACTGAAGCATCTGATTGGACCTGTCTTAATGCAGAGCTGCAAGCATTCTAAACATGGTGAAGGGAATGTAGAGTTTCCTCTACTTTCCATGACCTGGAAGGAAGGGATATGGGAAAGAGAGGAGATGGAGTTGAACATTTTTACCTGGCTCTAAAGCCAGTCATGCAGATTATGGGTTAAATACTTATAACTCAGGTGGAAAGAGGCGTGAATGTACTCTACGCTTTCACAACACAAATGCAATCTGTCCCTGCCCTGACCAGCTTTCAGACTGAAGAAGTCAAGTGAGGGAAGCAGAACATGGGTATCTATAACTGGGCAAAATCCAGTTTGTGAGCAATTTTGAAATCCAGTCTGGATAGTCACTGCCATTAACCTTTTCTAAGAACAGCCAAGAGATTCTGTACATGACCAACTTGGAGTTCATATGTTCTGCTGACATTCTCTGTTTTCCTGCTCTTAACATTTCTGTATTACTAGTGATCAAGCAGATCAAGGGATTGCTGGCTGTTCCTCCTCATGGTCCAGCTGGAACCTGTGACACTGAGAATGAGGGACTGGTCCTAACAGAACATCCTGGTGCACATGACACCACCCTGATAAGGTCAATAACTCTGAGATGCAGTGAACCAACAAAAGGAATGCATTTCCACTGATCTCACAGGCAAAATACTGCTCTGCTGTCTGCTTCCAGCAATGCTGAGTGTGAATTGGATTTGTTCCACTTGTAGTACAGATAGTAACACTTAATGTAGATTGACTACTACTTCCATTATTTTTCCCTTTCCTCCTTTTTTGCTCATATCACTGTTGCTAATGCCAAAAGTGCAAATATCATGAATCAGAACTATTCCCAAGAAATTTTTTTTGAAAAGCACATACTGTGGTTTTCAGTTCATCTTCTAATTCTGTCACTCCCCTTTCCTATTCCCAATGTTTATGTGACAATTAGTGTTGTCAGTTCAAGCAAATGTGAAATAAAAAAATTCAGTTTGGGGTTCCACAGCAGGTGTTCCTACTAGAAGAGCCAACTGAGACCAAATGCTGCATTTGTACATATAGTACATCCTGATGATGCTGGGAACATTCCTCTAAATCCCAAAATTACAGTTAATTCAGGTAAGTTACAACTCCACATTAATTCTGCACTTCTCATCCTCACTTTAATCTGTTTCAAGTGGGGATTTAAATTTGGCTGGGTCTTATCCCAGTGCCAAAGATGTCGCTTTTGTTTTCCCTGTGAAAGTTACATAGATTGAGTCAAATTATGACCCTCCCAAACATCTCAGTTTGCAAATGTTCCATGGAGACTTTTAGCATTTAGAAGTTTAATGCTTCAACCACTCCACCTAAAGTGTGTGTACTCCTTCCTTAAGCAACTATTGGGTGCCAGCTTGCCTGTGGGTACCCCATCTAGGGGCTCATCTACATTGTGGTAGGATTTTAGTGACAGTCAAAGGGACATTAGCAAAGTAATTGAAATACCTTGCACATATCTTCAGCTGGCTACCACCTACTTACTGTCTTCAGTGTGCTGAGTCAAAGGGAGAACATTTCTCTTTATCTCAGCGCTACGCTATTTGCAAGGGTGGTCTTCAGAGATCAACTTCCTGATCTGCTGAGCAGACACTGACCCAATCAGTCAATTGGGAAGATGGATCTGGTGGTAGACTTGAGTCATGGATGATGGGGCTGAGCAGATTTTTGTGCAATTTTTCTTCTTCACTGCTGGGTCTGCTGTGGGATTGTATGCAGGATCCAAGAGAAGGAAATTGCCATGAATGAGGCAGAGGTCCTGTGTTAAAAATAGTATGTGATCACATACTTAAAGACTGGCTCATGATGCATATTCACAAGCGGACTAATTCTGGCATTTCTTAACTTGTGAGTTCTTTACTTTGCAACTGAAATATTCTTTGAATTTATTTTTGCTAAATGTAATATACATTTAGGATCATGCTGTCCAAGAGGCCTCAAACCAACTTCCACTCGTGGGCATTCATGTTCATTCATGCAAATTATCTGTGTGCACAAAAAGAGACAAGAAGGGTTGATTCATGGCATCCTTTAAAAAGACTGTAACAAAGCGACATGGCCTCCCTTGGAGATGGACAGGGAGGGACAGTCTGACTGCTGTTGGAGGAACCAAAACAACCCAACCTGTCCCATCTGAAATTGATTGGTGGGATAAAAAGTATAAAAGATGAGCCAACTGTCTTAGTTTGTAGGGAGCTGCTGGAAGGGTAGGACATTTCTCCAATGCCAATGCTGTTCCAGCCAGGCTACTGCCCTGCTGTGGAACTGCCCATTGCCTGGGCCCCAGAGGGGCTACCTGCCAGTGACTTAGAGGAGCTGGTGCCTGCCTGTGACTGGGAAGAGCTGCCTACTGGGAACAAACTCGTAAAGCTTCCAGATGCCTCTGATGCTGAGGACTTGTGGGTGCTACCCTTATGTCTCTACCCTGAGCAGACTGAAGGGACCGCTGAGGCACAGGTGTTCTGGGGAAAGGGGGAAGGAAGTAGACCAGGCCAGCCAGACAACTGTCCTGTTATGCAATATCCTATAGCTGCGTCAGAAAGTTGAGGCAGGAGCCCCGCTGACACAGTGACAGAACACTCTGCCATTTATAAGAACATGGACTGGGATGCAGTGGAGTTGGGTGGGCCTGTGTCCCCCTCTCTCCTTTCCATACCACCCATAGAGTGGGTGCCTCATCCTAGACTGTGAAGCCTCAGAGGTCTACAGACTGCTTGCTTGCCCTACTCAGGGCCATAGACTATTTCCCTGTCCAGAGCTGACAGAAGGGTCAGAGTCATAGGCTGCTTGTTTGCTCCATTAGCGTTATAGACTGTTGGCTCAACCACCTGAAGGCTTGGGCTAGACTGCTTACCTGCTCCATTCTCCCTGACGACTTGGACTTCAGACTGCTTACTGAGCCCAACCTGTCTGAGGACCGTGGCTATAGACTGGGGACTTTTCATACTTTTTTTAGGGGCAGGGGATCCAGCTGAAAAAATCATTTGTGCCTGCAACCCAACAATTACATCTTTCACCAATGCATTCCAGTCTCACAGCAGTGGCAGCAGAAGGTGCTGTGACACAGTAACTGAGGGTCTGGAACCCAGTACTACAGCCTGACCATGGTTTAAAACCACTGAGATAGACTACTTTAGACACCTATGGCCTGCAGAAGGAGCCAGGACTCCTGGCCCAAATACTAATTCCCTGTTTTCAGTCTACTTCCAGTAGCAAGGGGTATGGCCTACCTCCACACGACCAGGGAGGACTGGCCTGATGCCCCACAAGACCTTCACCCAAAGAGGACAGTGGAAGCTGGTGATGTCTCCACTATATAGAGTGTGACCAATGCAATGCATGCAGCTGGCTAATCCGTTGCTGAGGAAGTCTGGAAGGGATAAATACTCTCCAACCCCTGCACCACTTCCCTCTTCTAAGGGTGGGGTGTCTGGCATATTTGGAACAGGATTTGTTCCCTAGTTACTACAGTTAGTAATAACTTCTACATGTTTCTTTTATCCTAGTTGTAGATATCATTTTGAAAAAGGAGAAATGACTAAAAGGTTCCAAATGTAGGGAGAAGCATGACATTTTCCTAGTGATGAAAGAGAAATGAAAAAGCTCTCATTAGGTCAAACACCCACATCTATTTTGCTGCATCATGTACTCTTCAGAACTTTAATATGCATGCATGTATATAACAGCACTGTTAATATGCAAAAGTCACATTGGGTTCAATCACAGCAGCACAGCTTATTTTATTTTATTTTATTAATGTTACTAGGCTCAATTTCAGTGACTATATAGTGCTAAAAATGTATTTCTTTAATTTTCTTTTTATGGACAGCCATTAAAGAGATTCTGAAAACAGAGCATTTTTGGAAAGTTCCTTTAAGTGCTGCTTTCATCAATCTTTATTATTTATTGGTTCAAGTCAGATGACACATCTGAGCTACTTTATAGCTGGAGGTGTGGCTGATGGGCTGCTTGCCCTAGCTGACCTTGTCAAGGGCAAACATAGTTTAAAGTTGTTTATAAACTATAAATTTCATGACAAAGAAGGATGTGAAAATAAATCCAGTGTAGTCCTGAAATGATTAAAAGAAGTACATTGTGTAAACAGGATACTGCAGTGGGTAAGCGTGATTCTGCATAGAGTTCCAAAGTCAGTTCTGAGTCAAAGTGTGTTGCAAGCTGATCATTAAAATGAATCTTGGTCTTTGGATCACTTGGTATTAATGGGAATAATTTCATGGATAATAGCCTCAGCATTTAACAATGGATTTATATCAGATGTTGATGTTTATCAGTTTAAAGAAATGTGAGGTGAACGTGATTTCTTTAAGTAACTGAAATTTAAAAAAAAATATTATCAGAAGAATGGACTCTGCTCTTTAATCCTCCCCACCCTCCAAGGGTCTAAATGCATGTAGCTTCCACTTCCTGAGTCCAGACTGGAACAGTTTGCACTTTCAAAGCAGAATTAGATGCCTCTAAGTGCTCTGAAGTAGATATTTATCATTTAGTTGTATAGTTTTCAAAGTAACATTTCTTGCATTGGGAATAAATTCTGCCATTAGGTATACCTACACTTGGTTATTAATTTCTGTACCATCATTATGAGGAACAGATTTTGATGTTGGTGAATATATAGTTAATATATTTGAATATGTATTAGGATGTGTATTATATAGTGACTGTAGCAATGACTATGTACTGTGATAATTGGCTCTATTATACATACAGTGGAGATAATGGTACAGAATATATAACAAAGTTCAACTGATTAAAAAAGGAAATGTGACTTTAGAGTATCAGGAATAACTACTTGAGAGACGTAATTGTGGAGTTTCTTTCAAAGGAAAGAGTATCAGTTTCATGAGGCCCTTAACGTTGACTAGACACATACTAGAAGGACCTGCATTGGGAGGGGGCTTGAATTAAAAATTTTGTCTCCTTCTCATCTAAATTTCTGTAAAGATTGTAGATTCTAGTGACATGTGTTATTACATGGCCTGAAACAATTGTCAAATGGCATACAAATGTTCAGCACAGGCAAACAGATACCACCACAGTAAGATGCATTGATCTGTTAAAATTTGCACTCACATTTCAGGATCATGCTAACTGGTAAAACCAAAACAAAATAGAAGAGCCCACAACAAGAAAGAAATCAGCTCACCTATAGAAGAGTATCCATTCCTGATAACCTCAAGTCTTCTATAGAGACAGCATTTCATTCTCTTTTACATTTAAGGAGCTTTTTGGAAAAATTATTAGGCAATCCTAGGAGACCTATGTCCAGCCTAAGTGACAAATTTACAACCCCTACCTTTCCCTGATACAGTCATCAAATTTACATAATAGAGAAACAAGGTTACAGAAGCATGACTCTGTTGAAGACAGTGGCAGAGCCCTCACTGACTTCAAGTGGATCAGGGTTTTCACCACAAAAATGGGACTGAATTGCAAAGTCTGGCTATGGATTTGGATCCACATCTAGAACTTCCTCAAAGTCTATTCAGCACTGGTGAGTATACATCTGGAATATTTTGTCCAGTTTTGGGCTACCCACTACAGAAAGGATGTGAACAAATTAGGAAGAGTCCAGTGGATGTCAGCGAAAATGATTACAGAGCTGGGGTACATGACTTACAAGGAGAGACTGAAGGAACATTTAGTCTTCAGAAGAGAAGACTGGGGGGAGGAGTTGATAGCAACCTTCAACTACTTGAAGGGGTGCTCCAAAGAGGAGAGAGCTAGGCTCTTCTCAGTAGTAACAGAGAACAGAACAAGGAGCAATGGTTTCAAGTTGTAGCTGGGGAGGTCTAGCATGGATATAAGGAAAAACTTTCTCAGTAGGAGGGTGGTGAAGCACTGGAATAGGTTGCCTAGGGATGTGGTGGAATCTCCATCTTTGGAAACTTTTTAGACCCGGTTAGTCAAAAACCTTGGCTGAGATGATTTAGTGGGAGTAGTCCTGCTTTTAGCAGGGGGTTGGACTAGATGACCTCATGAGGTCCCTCTGAGCCCTAATATTGTGTGATTCTATGAAAGTCCCCTGGTGTCCTCAACTTCCTCCTGTGGCTTGGAGAAGCCTTAGTTGTTAAATCAGGCTCTGGATCCAAATTTCCCTAGAGTTCAGAAGTATTCAAATCTAGACTTCTAACAGGCTGATTCCCATTGTTAGTTTTGTATACCTTTCCCCATAAGTCTGTTAATTCTATTCTTCTCCTCTATGTGTTCCAGATAATTTGTTAATGGCACTTTGTCTGTTGAATAGTATTCACTCCCTTCTGAGTGAGCTCACAGAACATATTTCATAGTGAAAGACAACATCATACTTAATTAACTACAGAGGCTCTCACCAAGACAAAACAAACTACATTGAATGTCTGTTTGTGATTCAGTACTAAGCAGATTTTTCTCCAGAACAAATTAGGATTTAGGAAAAGAAGGAAAAAAAAAAAAAAACCAAACCAGAAAACAAAACCACCACCCTCAAATGAGTGCTTATACTAAATCTGCATTTCAAATGGAAACTTTAAGGGAATTGGCCCAGGGCAAATTTTACCCCCAAATTTAATCTTTATTAAAATAAGCTTTTTCAAAACCTGAAACCAAGAAAAATGTTTCCACAAATTTTTCTAATTCCAAACAAACAAAATTTTCTCAAAGCTTTTTGCAATCAAATCATTACAGGCTTGTACAAATGCGTGCAAATCAGAAACAGAAAGTGACTGAAAACTTACTGTAATCAGGTATTAAACTGAATAAAGACCAGAGTATGACCTGGTTAACTCATTCACCCATCCAGTCCTTTTAATGCCTTGTGCTGGCTAAACTTATCACAGGAAATATGCAAGATTTTACATGGATGATACTACTTTCTGGGGCAGAGTATGGGGGGGGGCGGCTTTTAGGAGATTGCCAAATGGATCTGTTCAGAAGCTTAACTATGTAACTGCACTTGAAAATTAAGTCTTTGTGCATCAAAATAGGAGCAACCGCACTCATGATTAAAAGTACCCAAATATTGGTGAGCAAGTCAAGGCCTGATTTAAAATCAAAACTTAAAGCAGTTTTGAAACAAAACAGGGTAGTCAGGGGCGAGATGGTGATGATTTTATGCCACACAGAAGAGCTGTGTTTAGAGCCTTGGTTCTCAATCTGGCGGAGTATAAATTGCCTTCAGTCAGGATAATGAAAGCTGGAAGGACAAAGGGAGCAAGGTGAGGGTCCTTTGATCAGGAGCATCACTGTCACGGGGAAGGACCCAGGGCACTGGTCCAGGCCCCACCTCCTGACCGCAGGCCACACCCCTGGCCGGGGACAGGGCAGGTAGCAGCAGCCGCAGCTGCGGGACTGCCTGGGCTAGGAAGAGGCCGGAAGTGGCCGCAACCGCTGCAGGCGGCTGGGCCCCAGATCTCCAGATGGATCCAGTCAGAGACCAGGAGAGGCAAGTGCCCCACCAGGACCCAGGGTACTGGTGCCGGGATTCGGGTCACAGGCCCCGTGTGCCAGGCACCAGCGATGCCCCTGCCTCTGATTGAAATTTTCTAGAACTCCATACTAAAAGGAAGGGAAGAATGACCAGAAGATAGGGGGGAAAATGGCAAATGGAAATGACGAAAATACAAGGCAGGAAACATAGTGATAAATCCAATGTTTAATTTGTTCCAGGCTTCACAGGGCTTAGCATTGGCATCTCTAAATTTGGCAGTTCATAATCCTGGTAGCTTTGGGATTCATGGGTCAATTATGAAAGTATAAAAACTGCTTGACCCTTGGCATATCTTTCCCTACAAATGGCCCTCTGGATAAATTTAACTAGGAAGGCTTGGAATTTCCCAGTTTACTGTGGCTCTAGCATTTTGTTCTATGTTAAAATTTTAATATGCAAATTAAATACCAACTTTCTACAAAACTGAATCCAAGTCAAGTTCAAGGCCATGTATCTCTGAAATTAGTTGAAGTAATTAGCTATGCTCTTTCCTTACCCAACTACTTATGTACCATTTTGTAATCAGCAAAATAATTGAACCAGAGATAGGTCCAGGCCAAACCCCAGACCTGAATACCCTCAAATTTTAAAAGAGATTCAGATATCTGAACTTTATGTTCCTAAGCTCAGCCAAATCAAAACCTCAGGAATGATCACCACCACCTTTGGGGTAAGGATATTGTAAGACAAATATATATTGGAAAGCTGCAGCTGAGACCTCTATTAATGCCCAGATTCTGATACTATTACTCACTCTGGATAGTAACTCACTCCATAAGTAGTCCCACTAAAGTCAATGGGACAATCTCAGGTGTCAGACACTGCCCAGTGTGAAGAAGGGTATTGAAATCTGGTCCTAAATAGCAGCAAAATAATCTCCACAGGTACCCAAAAGATATTTCTTTAGCGGACAATCAAAGTGGCAGGCTACTCTTCTGAACTCTAAGGCTACATCTACACCTAAAATCGTAGTTTGGACTTGGTTAGTCCGAACTAAGTAGTTCGAAAGTTAGTTTGAAGCACGTTTTTATTTTTAGTTTGAACTAACTTAATTCAAACTAGCCACTTTTTTTTGTTCAAACTAACTTTTTAGTTCAAACTATAAAAGTGTGATTAGTCTGAACTAAAAGTTAGTTTGAACTAAAAAAAAATGCTTAGTTTGAACTAACTGCTAAATCGAACTTATTTGGCTCTAACTAGCATGTCAACACTGTGCTAGTTCAAACTAAATATGCAGATTAGTTGGAACTAAGCTTTGCTTGGTTTTAGTTTGAACTAGGCAAAGCCAAGCATAGACAGGGTTCAAATTAGTTTGAATTAAGGCTCCTTGCTAGTGTAGACATAGGGTACGTCCACACACACACACACTGTTTAAATCAAAATAACAGTGGTTATTTCGATTTTAAAAATGTTAGCTCTACACAATGTTTCCTTATATTGAAATGAGGAGCTCTGTCATTTTGATATAAGGAAGATTAAAGTGATATAATAAAACCTAGTATTATATCACTATCACGGTTAAAGCAAAACTGTTATATCTATATAATGCAGTGCAGACATGTTTTAGCAATATAACCCCTATATCAATATAACTGGTTTGACCTTCCTCCTCCCAGGGTGCATGGCACCCAGGAAGGAAAACCTCCTTCAGCACCCTGGCCAGGAAGGAGGTCAGAACGATGGCCAGGGTGGAGGGGCCAGCAGGGGCCTCATGTGGGGCCCACCCCGGCTTCACTCTGGCTGTTGGGGGGAATGACTGCACCATGTGCCAGGTTCACGTGCACTAGCTGGGCTGCGCAAGGGATCCCACAGCACCAGCTCCCCCAGCCCTAGCCAGGTGGTGGTGGAAATCACCCCCTCGTGCCCTGCTCCCCCCACAGCTGAGTGAACAGTGTGGAAGGGATCCCTGCGCACCTGCTCCCTCAGCCCTAGTCGGGCAGCGGGGAGACAGCTTTTGGAGTGTGGCACTCCAAAAGCTGGGCACGGGGGTCCCGTCTCCCTTGTGTCCCGGCAAGCGGGCTGGGAGCCGGGGCAGCATTCCCCGCAGACTGGCTAATGCGGCTCTGGTTGGTCCTGGGGTTGTTTCCTCTGGCACTGGCGAATGTGCTGCAGCCGTGTGCATGGGGGGCTCTTCTCCCCACCACCCGGCTAGTGGTGGAAGTGCCAGATATGCAGGGTCCTTTCCCCCACAACTGGCCAGTGCAGGGGAAGTGGGCGCATAGGGATCCCTTCTCCAACTGCCCGGCTAGGACTGGGGGAGCCAGCATGGAAGGATCCCTTGCCACGCCGCCCGTCCAGCTGTGGGGTGAGCTGGGTACAGGAGTCCCTCTCCCCTCTGCCCAGCTAGAGCAGGGGAGCCAGCATGTGGGGATCCTTTCTCCCACTGCTCAGCTGGACACTGGGCTCCAGGGGCCTGGAGCCTATGGGGGCTTTTCCCCCCCCTAACACTGGCTCTCCTGGGGAGAGCCAGGCAGGGGATTGGGTGGCAACATGGCCTTGCCATGCGGCCCTGTTGCCACACCTCCCAGGGTGCCCGTCTCTTAAATCAAACTAGGAAGTCCAATACCTGGACATGCTAGTTTGATTTGTTCTGGTTTTTCTTCTGGGAACCTGTTAAATCGATTTAAGTTAAATCAGTTTAATGATTGTTATATCTATTTAACTTCAATCACTCCAAGTTAAATCGACTTAACTCACTGTGTGTGGACATAGCCATAGTCTGTGAGATCAGACTGAATTTATTTTTTTAAAAAAGGAAAAAAAAAAAAAACCAAAAAGCCTATGAGGACAAATGGATCTGATGCATGCTATCCTTCTAGCTTCACTGCTCCAAAACATTTTTTAGACAACACATAATCCAAGAACCACCCACACAGGCAGTGATCTGACTGAATGAATTGGTATTAATGCCTTTTCCTTTAATAAGTGCTATTATGGTCAGCAGAGTTGCCAGTTTGTTATAGATCAGTTCTTTTATTTCAACTCTGGAATTGCGAACAGTTTTATAAACAATGCACTGATGACAATATGAGAGCTATTTCTTGCTTTAAGGATATACTGCAAACTATCACAGGGAGTTTTAATCTACTTTTCCCTTACTTCAGTTCTGTTTAACAGTTCCCTGTTGTGCAGAAGCTTTAGGTTGTTTGTGACATGAGACTCCACATCTGCAATATTCTGCATGTATTAATGTAAACATACAGCTTGCTCTCGTCCTCTCTCTCTGCACATATAATGATAATGAGAACATTGTTGATTCTTCACCCCACAATTATGCCTCTGAAGATCACAGAAGTGCTTTACAAACTTCACTTCCAACATGCTTCTTAGCTTGGTATGCTAGGATATTCATTTTGCTGGTGATGGCACTCAAAGCACAGAAAGTTCAAGTGGTTTCCCAAGGCACAGAACAGGTCTATTGCAGAATCAATGTTATTCAGAACTCTGACAGATTTAACCCCTAAAAACACCTCCTGCCATCCAGTTCAAATACATTCAACACATTCTGAATAGAAGCTTCTTCAGTAATTGAGAGGCTGCTGGACATATTGTGCCCAAGTTCTGTATTGGTTTGGGGTACTGTATCTGTGTGTATGAGCAATTTGAACTGCATCCTGCATCCTTACCATGAGCAAAATTCTCACTGACTTCACTTGTTAAGAAATTGGATCCTATCTTGGCAGTATCTGGAGAAACAACTTAGACAAGCTCCAAAATTGTCTTTCCTTTCTGTTTTTTTAAAAACAGATATTGTTCTGGCCTTATCTGTGCAGCGCACTGCCTTGGAGATTGAAGGTGGAGATTAACGCTGTAAGCTTTCAGTTCAAGGTAATGAGAATTCTGTTACGTTTTCAAACTTTTAATAGCCACAGAGCCTACTGTGTCAGCCACCAATCTGTTTGATTCTTTAAGTTCCTGTGCAGGCGTGGATTACCTCACAGCCTATGAGGCCCGTGCGCAGGGGCCCCCACAGCATGGTGGCCCCCAGAGTGCTGTGGACCACAGCCTTTGGCCTGCAGTTCCTCTGGGGCAGCAGAGCCGGCTGCAGCCCTATCGCCCCACCATGTGGCCCTGAAGCAGTGCCAACCTGCAGGCCTCCCCCCATGATTTCACAGCAGTGCTGCACCCCTGCCCAGCCTCCCGCAGTGGCCCCAGCCAGGGTCCCAGAGCTCCTGATCCCCCCCCCACCAGGTTCAGCGGGGCTGGGTGTCCCACTCCTCAGGCAGGGTGCCACCACAATGGGGGGACCCCACAAGGTGCCCTCAGCCTTGATCCAGCCCTGTGTCCTGTGTTACCTATAATATCTCTTACAGAACATGCATCTAAAGAAATAGCTATTGAAATATTTTGCATGGGAAACACAGCATTTTAGCATTAGGGGCTCAGTAACACTGAGACTGATAGCTTAGTTTTGAGTTCACTGGATTTAGTATTGTGCCCTTAGTGAGAAGAACCTGAAGTGATTCTGAACTCTAGTCTACACTTAGGGTTCTTCTCAGTGGCAGTCAACCAACATTTATGCAAGGCATGTAAAATGCCTTGCATAAATGCTGCCGACTTCCCAAGCTGCTGGGACACACTGGGGAAAGCCGACTGCAAATCTGTTGCGGTCAGCTTTCTCCTATGTCTCCTGGGGGCCAGAACTTCTGGCACCAACTTCAAGGAGCACAGCAGTGAATTCAGACTCGCTGCTAAGCACTCCGGGAATGCCAGGCTGATGGCAGTGATTTTGCTGCCCTAAGTATAGACATAGTTTGAGACACACTTTGCTGATTGCTATAAGGGTTTCAGTCAAAACATATTGGTGACTTCATACTGGTTACTTCATACTTGTGACTTCAGTGTGCTTTAGTCAAGGCCCCAACTTTCACAAAAGTTATATTTCCAAAATGTGCCAAATTTAAAGGCAAGCTTATTCTATTGTATTCAGAATCTTATCCTGCCCTCATCCTTGGAGTAAAATTCAAGTAAGTGCTTTCTAGAAGTTCATTAAGCAACATGACCAACATGAGTCATGTGTGGTTTTGTTTTTTCTCTCTCATTCTCTTCCCAGAACTGTGTATGCTATGAAATTGTTTGTTTTGGTAGAGTTGTGTTTTGGGAGAACTTTTGAAAAATGTTCTACAATAGAATTGCTGTGCTGGCTGAGTATCTCTGACACATCCACAGACACCCTGTAAAGGTAGTGGCATTTTCCAGAGGATGGATCCCATTTTCAGGAATTTGAAGACGGGGGTATATGGTTCTTTCAAAAATAAATAAAAAAATAAAAAATGTTATGGAGTGAGCTGCACCCACAGCTGGAAGGGAGCTGCCTTTTTCCCTTCTTCTAGTAATAAGAGTATATTCTACTGAATGTGTCCTTATCCAGGGACTCTGTCTGCTTATGCTATCCCCTCAGGAAGGGTGCTGCAAATTCACTCAATACTGGTAGCTGAGTGGGATCAGCACACAGAAGAGGAGGAAAGGAAAATGGCATATGACACCAATGTATCAGGGAACCTTCAGAACAGAAAGACTCAGAAAAGCACCGTTTTTTAAAACCTAAACAATTTGCAGGGTCTGAGGCTGATTGAAGTCCCTGAACACACCTTTTAAATGATCTGAAAGAATGATGGTGGATTTTTTTCATTTTTATTTTTATCTTATTTTATTTTGGGGGGTGCTGCTACTGAAAGCCAGGGCATGGCAAATTTGAATGTGTTTGCTTCCCCTGAGTACAGATTGCAAAGCCTTGCAAGAGGCATTGGAACAGGAATCAGAGGGCCCTTTACATGAAGTTTGTGCTTGGACAACATATGCAGACCAGAAATGCCAGGTCAAAGGAACAGTCAGAGACTGATGGAAGCAGCTCAGACAGGTAGCAGTCACAACTTCCCCAGTATGAGATGCAGGACTACAGGATTCTCTTTCCAGCACAAAACCCTTTCAGTAGTAAGATAAACAGAATAGAAGTCTCAGTACAACTGTGGGCAAAACTGCAAATGCTTGATGAACCCTTCACACTAGCAAATCCACTAGATCAGATTCTCCAGCTGGAAGGCTGTGAGGGAGCAGCACTGAGGCTCTGGGATCACAGAGTTAAGGACACAGCAGTAGGGAAGTCAGTGAGGCTAGGCTAAAGACTTGCATTTGTGCCTTGGTCTTTCAACATACATGTTACACCAATTTTGACTCCATTAGATATGCTTAAACTCACTCAGATTCACATCCGCTTGCTACTAAGTAACTTCCACACCACTCCTTCCCTTTAATCCCTCATAGACATCACTTGCTAGCTTGGCCCAGTATTGCTAATGTGTGTGTTCTTCACCTCATTTCACGTGGTAAAGAAAGGTCCAACTCAGCAAATTCTCTATGGGTGTAACTCCTATGGAAATGAACAGCCTGCAGGATCAACTTCAGTGGCTTTAATCATCTTTCTGTTTATTTTTTCAACAAAGATTTGAAGTAGACCTGACATAGAAAAAAAAGCTTCCACAAATTATCAGGTTGGACCTGTCCCTCTGAATGAATGAAGCTCTTCTAGACTTTGCAAATAATTATTCTTCAGTTTAGGTATTTGGGGGGGTACATATACCTTATTACAACGTGAAGGTACATGGTATAAATCCTGTGTCTGTAAGGCTACCACCCACCAAGCAGCCTATTTATCCATTGCTATAGCTCAGCACTCAGTTGGGTTGCAGAAATTTGCTGTAATTATTGCTGCCAGCCACCAGAGATTGCTCTGGTTCCTTCTCTGCTATCCTCTATGTAGCCTCTCTTGTGCCTCTTACTCAGTCCTACCAAGAAAAGAACAACTGGGAAGAAGAGCAGACAACAGGAGCAGCAATAGGTGGAGAGAGGAGGTGACTAGTAGCAGCCTGAGGGCACCATCTCACCTGTCTTCCCCAACATCTTAAATCAGCCACTTAACTCTTAATTTCCCCTCCAAAAACCACTCCCAGCTTCTCTCCCAATGCACCTATGATTCCTAGATTGCTTTAGTACCTTCCAGACATCCTCCACACCCTTCACTCACACATCCATCTATCCTAGACTTCCCAGCATTCTTCAGCATCTAACCAACTCACACATGTCTTCTCCCACTCATCCACCAGTCCCTGTGGAAGTGGTCATTCTCCTAGCTGCCAAGTCTTGTGCAGGTGGCTCCATGCCTTACCCTCTTCCAGTGGTTAAGGAAAGATATGTTGACCATAAACTGAAGTTTATGGACATGTGCAATTTATTTGCAAACATGCAGTTGATCTCACTAACTACTTTGTGTAAAATGTTGTTATGATAGCAATGAAAAAATCTCTGCAGAAATCAGGGCTACATCGTGCTAGGGACTGTACAAACATTTAAGCATTAAGACTATGTCTACACTAGTGTCATAAGTTGACTTAAAGACAGTTAAGTTGACTTAAGCAAAGCCCAGGCTTCATTTGGAATTAAGCAAGTTAACTTAATAATTCTCACTTGTTAAGTCAACTTAATTTTTAAGTCAACTTAAAGTATTGTAGTCTGGCAATAGACTTAAATTGACTTAATTGGCCTCCTGGCAACCTGGAAATCTTCCTGGCAACCAGGAACAGCCTGCCTTGCCCAATCCCAGGGCAGGAAAAAGCCCAGGCCCTCCTGCTCTACGTCAGAGCTAGCCAAGACTGGCTGTGTGAGAGGCCTGGCGAAGGGCAGAGGCAGGCAGGCCAGGAGGTGGGCCCCATCCTGGACCCACCAGGAGATCTTAGATCGCCTGGCTCTGGGGGGGGGGATGAGGCCATACACTACCAGCTCCAGGGAAGGCAGTGGAACCAGGAGTTGTATAGGGCCATGTCTGCCATGTGTGGTAGAGAAGGGCCACACTCATACCACACAGCAGGTGCAGATGAAGGCCAACGACCTCTGTCAGGCCTACCACAGGAGGAGCATGCAGGGGCAGCTGACACCATTTGCCCCATTACACCCAGCTTCATGCCCTCCTGGGCCAGGAGGCTGATGACTGCCAGGCAGCTGGCACTGTCGATGCTGCTGAGCCCCCTCTCAGGATGATGACCAGGAGCAGGGCTTTGTGTATGAGGATGTGGTGCTGAGCCAGGGGAACACAAACACCCTGGTGCAGGGCACCAGATCAGCCCTGGGAAGTGTCAGCCTGGAAATCATCCTAGGGACCCAGGAGGAGGCTCCCCCCACCCCAGATGAGGGGACATCGCATCAGGCTCCTGCTGCATGTGCCGGTGAGTTCTCCCTCCCTGCGGGCATGGTGAGACAGAGACCGCAGGGGTCAGGGCCCTGACATGGGCATGGTCGGGGGGGCGGGGCAGTGCAGAGACACTCCCACTGGGGCACAAGGGAAAGGGGCCATGTGGTGGGGCAGCATATACTAAGGGGTCCTTGTCCCAAAGGACAGGCAGAGTGGGAAGCAGAGGGTTTGGCATGGGACAGCAGCAGCTGCTGTCAACCTGCACTTTGCACTAGCTAATGGGGGGAACTCTTGTTCTTTGCAAGAAGCTTTGAAACAACTAAAAAGTACATTTTATTTTGGTGAATAAATTATTTTTACAGAAAAGTTTACCCAGCTGTAGTGCAAAGCTGTGTGAGCATTCCTAATGAACAGAAGCTACAAAGAGGAGGAAGTGCTCTGACAACATCTGTTGGTGGGCAAGGGGAAATTTGCATTTTTGTTATATGAGAGTTTGGGGGCATTTCTGGTCAAAATTCAATCAAATTTTAAGTTTGGGGGCAATAAAATATCATCCTTATCAAGTAATGAAAGGGCAGGAAGGACCTGCATGAAATGTGCTTAGACTGAGGGGTCACCATAACCGAAATAACAGTCTGGTGCCATTGGGTAACAAAGACCACTGAAGGAAAATATGCATGAGAAAAAGGAGGGTTTTTGGAGGGGTGGAGGGGAGTGGTATATTCCTGATAGTAAAGACTATATGTTGAGTTCTATATTCCACTGATACTATCTGAAGATTTTGCAAAAAGTACTAGAGAGCTAGTATGTGACATAGAATTTTAATGCTGGTTTCTTACTCACCAATTAATCTTTGCTGCTGAGATACATAGAAGAACCTCTGGTGTAGTACTTTCTTTAGGGACTAAAAGTGATTTTTCCAAAACTTGATCTCTGGAAACCTTGAATAACAAGAGGTGAATAGAGCTCCAGCAAAGGATGGGAGGGGTTTAAGTGTTTCTATTATAGAAATATGCCACCATGTTGGATGCTTACAGCCATGAACGGATGGCTAGGGCATCAGGGGAAGGGAAGGGACGAGTTGGAGTCTTAATATATGATATATAAATACATTGTTGATTAATTATTATTGGCTTTCCCAAGTTTATTCCATTCCCCTTTCCTCCTAAAAGAATTTATAATGGACTCACTGCTTGCATGGGGGAACTACTTCCTATCAAGGGTATGCAGGAATATATTTAATTTTTGCAGGTTTTTGGGCTTGAGCTGGTGTTATTTGTTATGATATCAGAAGGAACTCCAAGATAACTGAATCTGATCATTTTTGCTGCTTGCAACAGATTACAGAAGGACCAAACGGTTGTTCTCCTGATTTGTTGCTGGAGAACTTGTATAACTGATTGATCACAAGTTGGTATCTGATTGGTTGCTCATTAATCATATAGAATTCCCAGTGGAGTCAAAAGTGGGGTTTTGCCTAAGTAAAGGAACACAGGATTGTACCCAGTGTTTTAACAAATGAACTCTGAAGTTAACATGAGGCTCTTATTTTAAATAGCCATAGCATAGACCTGAGCCACCTGGTTCATAGCCTGATTTGTATTCTAATCATTATTGGGGTTAGGATCTAGGGATTTATGTTCTCCCATCTTTTATTTTTAACTGTTTTCTGGTTTCAGTTCAGTTTTCTCAAGCCTGGGGAACAGGAAAAAATAAAACCAATGTTAAAAAAGATTTGCAGCAAGTGGTTACAATATTGGATAAGTTATAGTCTTAGCTTATCACTAGTTGTAAAAACATTATATATTATCAGGGAGCATAGCTGATTCACTTTTTGGAGGATCATTTTGAAATAGTTTGAATAAAGATAGTCAGTATGGCTAAAGAAGCAATTTTTCAAGGATACCAATGCTTGGAGGATTGGAGATATGCAGATTCTGTTATACACTTTGATTTCCAAACCACTGACAACATCCCATTGAAGGTCACAAGGTAACCAATAAAATCATGAATTATAATGGAAACTGTAACATACTGATAGTTAAAAGCTGCCACAAAAGTAAGAAATTAAGAACTACAAATATAAATGGTAAAAACTCTGACTAAAGAGAGTGCATTGGTCAGATAGCTTTGGATTTAGTTTCATGGCCTCTTTTTTTTCATAATATATCACAGATATGCAATAGTACTTGGGTGAAAATAGAAAGGAAAATGAAAAGTGAAATTAAAAGTAGGTATGTGTAATATAAGCAACTAGATTAGAGAGTATATGTTAAATGGGGAAGTCATACAGTGTACTGAGAAGAAAAAAAAGAAAGCTGGTTTCAGAAAAATTCTTGATACCATCAGCCCAATGCACCAATTTACAAAAAAAGAAAAAAAGCCACCAGAGAGGGAGAAGGAAGAAAACCAGGACTGTAAGAAAATGCCATCCAAATTAAATGATCTTGATGTATATAGGATGATGTTATAGTTAATCTAGAATACTGTGTTTATATTTAATCATATTTCCATATCTAGGTTAGAATTGACCTGGAAAAAAGCAGTATAGTGATGATTTTAGATGATTTCTTGTTTCAAATATGTGTATCATTGACAATTAAGAAGGAGATTGACAAATGCAATAAAAAAATAGTCCATCTTTGTGAAAGTTTGAAAACAGGAGTAAAATAAGCAAAAATTCACCATTGGGGTAAATAGTAAATGTCAACAGAAATATTTTACATCAGTTAGCACACGCTGTCGAATAAATTGCTAAGTAAATGGTGGCAAAGCTGGAAGAGGGATTGAAGCAAATTTATAAAAGACAGGCTTGTAGAGCCAAATAGCTGTTTTTCCCATCCAATAGTTGCTCATGCGCTTTTAACATGTAATATTTCATATTTAACATTGATGACCAATATAGTTTATCTGAGATTTGGGGACGGGGGAGTGGTGCAAAGATCCCTGCTCTGTCTTTGATCATTTCATTGCAAAAAGATTTAAATGAATAAATAATTTGAAATAGCTTTGCAGTTGCTAGTGTGAACTTGACCAGAGACTCTAAATCCTATTGCAATAGAAATAATTGCTGATGGGGAGTCAAAACTAAGAAAGTGCCCAAGATCCTGATCTTCAGTGTGCAACTCACAAGCTGACTTCTGTGCCTGTATGGTCACCTATTTTAAACCAAAGGCTAGGGAGCAATGCCTTGTAGGATCTAAAGTCAGATCTGGATGTCAGGTAAATGTGAATACCACACTTGGTGGAATCAATCAAGGGTATATTTAGAGTTTCAAAAACGGATCATGCACACTATGGTGAAAAGAAATTGTAGCAAAGGGGGTGAACAGACAAGGGAATGGAATGAAGTAATCCTTTAAAGCAAACATAGTTGATTAAATAATGCCATGAAACTTCCAGTTCCTAACAATGGCCAGAGATCAAACTGTGTTTGTTTATTCAGGTTGAATATTAACCAATAAGTAAAGTCCTCCCTGATTGTGGCAGGTTTATATTCTCTCTGTTGCTGCTGTTTGCCAAGTGGGATTTTGTGAGATTAGAATGAATATGAATGGCCAAAAGGGCTTATTAAAGAGCTTACCTAAATTGAGCTATGGAGGAGGACCATATTGATGTGATACTCAGGGTGAGTTTAGACCAGTTTGATTCCAAATGGTTTTACAGCTGTATGGGGACACATTCTACAGTTCTTAAAAGGGTACTGTCAAAGTGACAAATTAAAAATCACATTTCTACCTGATGTTTTTATACCATCAGTAGTTGTATGTAACACCAAAATCTATTTTTTCTAATATGTCTGTTTTTCATTTGAAAGCTCTTTATGTAGTCAGTTTTACTGCTTCCTTTCTGCAGTTCATATTTTACTTGCTGAGCAGACATTGATGATAAACTATCAGAAGACTAAAAGTCATTTTATTATAAAAAGTGCAATGGTTTTACTTTATGCCATTTCAATTAATTCAAGTTAACAGGACCTCTTTCAGTGATCAAACTCCCATTTAGTTTTTCTTGGCTGTGTTCACACAGCACTCTTATTTCGAAACAACTGAGGTTGTTTCGAAATAAGAGAGACCCTGTTCACACGACGCACGGTTGTTTCAAAACAGGAACCGTTGTTTTGAAACAACGGCGTTGTTTTGAAACAAGTTAAACCCCATGTGGGGACAAAACAACGCCGTGCGAACATGTTTCGAAACAATGGTGACTTGTTTCGAAATAACTGTTGCCTGAACCTGCTATTTCGCTTTGAGCTTTTTTCCTTAATTTGAATTAACAAACTGTTAATTTGAATTGTTATTTCGAAATAAGGTGTTATTTCAATACAAGCTGTTTCGAAACAACCGTATCGAAATAACCCCCTGTGTGTGAACACAGCCCTTGATCATAAAACATGAAATTTCTTGTACATCTCTGGCCCCAAACTAATCAATAGGAACTTTGTTGTTGATTTCAGTGGAGCCAGGATTTCACCAAACCTTTGCAATGAAACTTGTTGAAAATTGGAATATGATGCAAATGTGCCGCCTATATATCTGAGTTTTTAATAGTTCTGTGTGACAGGGCCTCTGTGGGGCTCCACATGGAAACTGATTCATTCATGCAGATCTGATTGCAAGAGCAAGGCCTAAGTGATCTTTTGCCACTGCTAAATAGCCAATTCACTGCTGAAATACAAACAGTTGAAGAAAGCTTTACCTTCTAGCTGTTCATTGGCATGGATGTAGAGCAGCATTTGCTCAGTTGATCAGCACTGAAGACTGTTCATCAGATACTATATGTTCTACCAATTTATCCTTTGGTTGGTTTTATTTCTGTGAACAACAGGTCATCCTTCCTACTATATCATATTGTTTTTATTATGCCTATTACATTTGCTAAGACAATAGCCCTCCCAAAGTCAAATGATTAATCATTTTTATGAAATCCTATTAACAATAATATGTGTCTTTGCCAGTGATCTGATTAATGGAACCCTGTGCATTGTTCTTAAGCTAAAGTCTTGACAAAGGATGTCTTTATGATTATATTTGGAAAACAATATTACTACACAATAACAATAGTCATGTCAAATGTTATTTATAATGTCAGGGTGGGATTTTCAAAAGTGCTCACATTGGTCTAACTCCTTCCATTGAAGTCATCATTAAAAATCCTATTTCTGCCAGTGGATGAGTGTTTTTGAAAACTACATGCTAATCTGTCCCTCACAGCCTTCTCTTCTGTAGCCTGAACATGACCAAGTCTTTGAACCTTTCCTTAAAGGTCAGATTTTTAAGCTTATTTTTGTTATTCTCCTCTGGGCCCTTTCTAGTTTGTCCAAATCTTTCTTAAAGTGTGGTGCCCAAAACAGGACACAGCATGCCAGCTGAGGCCTCACCAGTGTCAAGTATAGTGGAACAGTTGAAGTTGTGATATCCAGAGAAGGGATATCTTTGAATATCCTTACTCAATTTATATTTGAAAACCTCTATGCCTGTGTTACCAGATAAAAGATAAAGGAAAGGGTTACGGGCTACCTGCCTGTCAGTTGATTCATTAGGAGTCTAAAAGAAGAGACATTAGGCTAGGAGAGAAAAAACATCTGGGGACTGCAGCCTGCTTTGGTCCTGGGAATAGTTTTGTTTTGAGTTACTTCATGAGTTTTTGTGTTTGGATAATAAATTGTGCCCTTAGGGCAAAAGGAGGACTGGAGGGTAGTAAATACAATTAGGCTGTAAGCTCCTTCTGTCAGGGACTATCATTATGTATCTACAATATCTGACACTTTGGACTAATATGTGTTGCTATAGTAGAGTTCATAAATTGTTAATGGAAAACTGACGTGGTTATCATTTGTTAATATCATTGATATGCCTAATCATTTAGCTATATATCTTAAGCCTTTTTTATTATACTGCATTAAAATGTATAGGAAACCTTGTATCTTTACAGCATATTTTAGGGTCTGAAATATTTGTAGTCCCTTTAAAATGTATTAAAGTTATCTCAAACACAGTTAAAAAGCTATTTTTTCCATCTGTTTTTCTTGATCTTGGGCTAGCACCTTTAGTTATCATTTGCCCTGTTTAGAAGGACAAATTTAGGAAGCATGTTCAAACCTAGGAAATTCAGAGTTAAAGTTAAAATACAACAAATCCAAACAAGTTAAGGTATGGAAGCACATAGGTAACGCACCGAACTCTGCCCTGTAGTGACACTGTGCAATAGCTATACAATTATGATTGGTGCATAATAGTATTCATGGTTTTGCATTAGATTAAACTGATTTTAAAAGCATAGTTCTTTATTAAATTTTTCTTCAATGTGTCACTTCAGGGTAGCATTAAGGGGTTCATGGTTAGATGTTCCTCTTGCTTTTAAACTCGGAAGGATGGGGTGACAAATTTCCTGCTTCTAAAAAGTATCCATATAATTAAGGCAAGCAAGACGAGTTTATTTTTCCAGTGATAGTGCCTTTGAGACAATATGGCATCAATAAAAAGTGTGGTCTGTAGCCAAGATTTTTTAGCATTGATTTCTTAGAAACAACACACAAAATGTTTCCATTGATTAGGGTTTGGAGAGTTCACCCATTTCCATCAAGTCCTTTTCCATCACCGCTCCTTTATAAGTGTCTGTTGCACCATTGCTAGTTCTTTATTTATGACACATCACTGCCAGAGTCAGGTCAGGGCTTGTCTTTGCTTGAAACAAAGTTCTCTTTCAAACTGACCAAACAAGGCATCTGAGTGTTTTCCTAAAGGAAAATGCAAATGTTTATCTCGCCATTTTAAAGAGAGAAAGGAGGGGGCTGACATCTGACTTGGAGGAGTTTCTCTTTACATGTTAAAACTTGATTTTGCTTTTATACTGCTATGTTAAAAATTTGGTACCAGTGCTGTTGTAAAGGAAATCAATTCTGAGATGGCATTTTTCTGTTTAGCTTTTATATGCGGAATGGTGTATAACTTCATGCAATTTTCATTTGTTGTCATTCTGTGCCTTAACAACATAGTTCAACAAACAGAGGGCTCTGCCATCCTACAGTTTTGATACCATGTTAACACACCAGGCAAACCCAAAGTACAGTTCAATTTACTGAGGCAGGAAAGGAAGACATTAATGTGATAATTTCTACTGATAAAGCTCCTCAGACAATTCGTATAATAGCTACCTTGAGTAATACAACAAACCAAATATGTTTAAATTGGCCTACCTCTGTTAAAGTCAGTAGAGTAATGTTTATTATAGGGGTAAAGCTTAATGATATTCTAGTGCATTCTTTTGTATTAGTGTACACACGAATAGTTTTGGACTGATGGTTCATCATGGTGTAAGAATGTTTTTATTTCTTACAGTGAAAAACTCAAGACATTCTCATATTGGAGGAATACATGAACATGTCATCTAAAGGTGCCTGTGTGTGTCTATTATCGCTAAACTAATCTGAGCCTAATTAGATAAACTGATGGCATTGAGCACCACCTATTATACTAATTTGCCATGTGTGTGCATGCGTCATGTGAAGTGTACCATGTGACAGGCCTTTGTGATGTCAGAGGATCACCTTGGGAGCAATTGTTTGAGTCACCTCTGACATAACAATGGCCTAGGAGTCTTGGCATGGCACAGATATATACCTTATTGTAGCTGCATACCTCATTGTAATTCATAAAGGTGAAATGGCTGAGGATTTCAAAACTGGACAGTAACAGTCAGTGAAACCCAGGGATGGTTCACTCTGGTGACACGACTGCCCCTTTCGGACTTGTCAGAATTATAAAGTTCTCAGCTATGCTTTCAGCTGTTTCCAGTATTTCATGCTGACTCTTCAAATGATTGTATCTGGCGCTTACTCGGGGAAGAAACTATGAAAATCTGAAAGTTTACATGAAAGATATGAACTACCAAGGGGAAATTTTAGCTGACCATAGAACTTTTGCAAAAAAATGTTGTAATTAAAGAGCTATTAATCGATTAAAATATAGTATGTCATAAATTCGCTTTGATTTTCCCCCATCATTTTTGATGGGTTACAGCTATCACTGATATACTTTCTGCACTGTATAATAAACTGTATAAGTATGAGTGTTCCATATTCAGTTATTTAGTCTCCATGGAGCAAATTTAGAAAGGGTGTCTATTAATACTCTTGCAAAATTCAGTCATTTATATGTGCAAAACAAACCCCACATTTGCTGTCACAGATTTGATCCAGAGGTGTGTTTGCTTAACTTGCAGCATAATTCTTGGGGTCACCTTAATAGAAATATTATTTCCATAGAAATAATATAGCAGGTTTTGTACTGGGTTTTGCAGTTCTTACTACTCCTGACCTATCTAGGAGAAGGTCAAATGCTTTGTTAAAATATGTAGCCAGTGTAATAGTTGATGACCATTTCACAGAAGAGTTGAGATATAACATTAAAAATCTCTGGGGATACTTATTGGGTGCATATAAGAAATCAGAGAAATTGTCACCACAGATTGCCCTATTTGGCAAACTTGTGGGCAGAGGAAGTAGAAAAGATGAGGACTGAATGGGCCTGGAGACTGGTATGGGTCAAGGTTGATGTAGCTTATCTGAGCTGTTTATGATAGCATGTAGCTCATGCTGTTCCTTTTTGTGCAAAGATGACTTTTTTTCTGTCAGTCCAGCACCAGTCAAGAAGACAAAACTCTCATACTTTTATGAAAAGACACAGTGAGAGAGTTAGTTAAATGTTTGCATCTTTTCTTGCCAACTTCTTTGCCCTATTTTTTCTCCATTAAATAAGGGTTTTTCAAAGGCACTAAT
This sequence comes from Podocnemis expansa, assembly GCA_007922195.1. NCBI lineage: Eukaryota > Metazoa > Chordata > Testudines > Podocnemididae > Podocnemis > Podocnemis expansa. The sequence continues at coordinate 27,028,376 of ML682004.1, read as the reverse complement.
GACAGTGAAGAGTCTAACTTTTGCCAATGAAAATAAGTAGAAATCAGGTACTGAATTGCCATTAGTGTCTTTGAAAGTCTCCCCATACATCATTACAGTTCTGGAATATCAGTGCTTAATTTGTGCCAGGGCCTGCCTGGGCTGAGCCCCAGCACCTTTAGGCTTGGCAAGTCATAGCTCCTCTAGACTTGTCACATCAGTTATGAAAATAAAAAAAAAAAAAAATTCTTGAGCCCTGGCACTAAATTGGTTGAGCCCTGACAGCTCTTCTATTAGAAATTAAGCACTGTGGAGTGTCCTTACTGATTGATAGATAGGGGCAGGGAATGGGGAATGAACACTATCCAATAATTTAGACAAATTGCCTATAAAAAATTTATTTATTTATGTATTAATTTTTTTTGGTTTATATGTTTCAGGAACAGGAGGCTCCAAAGTTTCAGCTCTAAGCAGTTTGCAGGTTTTTGGTTGGTTGGTTTTTTTTTGTTTTGGTTTGGTTTTTTTTGTTTTTTTTGTGCTTGTTGTCAAAACCCAAAACCTTAAGATAAATTAAGATTAGCAATCACAATACTTTAAAAAATGTTTCACATTGTCAGAAAAAATGATCCCTGTGTTATTTCTACATATGATTTCCAAACCCAGATTTTTGTGCTTCAAAGAAATTATTTGATTGTTAAAGAACTGTTATTCGAGTGGAAGGATTTGATTTATCTTCAGATGTCCTCTGACTTTGGTCTCCTATTCACTTTTCAGTCAAATTGACTAGATTATGCAATGCGATCAGCCATTCTTGACTCTTTCCCCTCTGAATGCTGAAATAACAGTTCCTGTGCTCTCTTCAGATTTCTTGCTGAGGAGATGAGTGCTCGTTGCCATTGCTTTTGTCAGTGGAGCTTAATTCTGTTGTTGTTTACCACAGAAATTATTTCTGTTTGCTAAATTACTGTAAGGTAGAAGAAGTTTGGATAAAGTTGTGCACAGCAGCAAGTGCACAGAGAGATTGCAAGTGAGGATGCATTTTTGAGAAGTTTTTTCCAACACCTAAACATTTTTGAAACTTAGCACAATGGGTCCATGTTCCAGATTATGATCTGTGATTAATAATTGAATTAGTAGGAAAGGTGTGAATACCAATGTGTTTTCACAAAGTAGCTGGTCAAAGATCACACCTTTCCTGTTAATCCAATGAGAAATTTGTCATGCCCAGTGTAGGAATAACTGAAGATTATTGAACATGTGTGTAGCAGTATAGGGATCAGGGTTGCCCCCTCAGAAGGGTCACATTTTTACATTCTGCACAGACATGATCAGGAGCGCTGCTGGCTCCGGAAAAGACCCGAGGCTTGGCGCACCGGGACTCAAGGGTCGCATGCCGCCACTGCAGCCGCAGCCATGGGTGGCCCAGCGGTGGACCCGCAGCTTGGGCTCTGGGACTCAGGGCTTGAGCCCCATGAGCCCAGCACTAGCAGCACCCCTGCACATGACTCCTTTCATATTAGGATAGTAGAGAATTTTGCACCAGATCAGTTATTCATGTAATGTTATAACATGTTACATTATGTACATAATTTTTTAAAGTGTGTCCTTTAACCATGAGTAAATGGAATTTCTTTAGCCCATTTCTGCAGTGTAAATATATTATTAATTGAAAAAAGAATAAAATGGAGGTCAGCAGCAGTATATTAAATATTAAGCTCCATAGACTTGCAGAAGGATATATTTTTTTCATTTTCAGCAGTATTGTAGTACTTTTAAAGGGCGAGATTCTGCCTACCATACACCTGTTGAGTGGTACTTTATATTAGTTTCCAGAGGTCTACTTGAAGAATTAAGGTCTGCTCAGTGTATGTCTGACTAGTAGAAACTGGACCAAAACAGGAACATGTATAGTTTTACAAACTAATAAGATGAATTATAAACACTAGGGTCAGGGAATCAGTGGACAAAAATAACAAGCAATCTGAATCTTCCTCCCAAACACAGGCTAAATCCCAAACTGCAGATAATTTTGTCCCCTCGTTACTTTTTTTCATTTCAGCTCTGCACTTTTTAGTTACAGCTGTGCTGAAATATACTGTGAGAGAGACTATTCTGACAATCTAGAAAAGGTTTTAAAGACTCTTTTTCTAAGTGAAGAACCTTGTATTCTGTTACTAAAATATAATTCCTGCTGATTTTGGTGGGATTTGGATCTAAGAGTTGATACTACAGAATAGATTCCTAGTAATGCAAACTAAAGAGGTTGGGGATAAGATTCAGATAACCTTTTGGACTATGGGATTCTTATCTGAACTAACTTCTGTGGTGTTTGCCCCTCACATGGTACTGGGAATAGGGAATCTAGACCCCATCTTGCCAGATGCTGAGTACCTTTGCAAGGAGCTTAATATTCTCAAAACCCATAAACTCTTGTGGAGTTGCTGGATGGGGCCACAGGATTCCTATGCACATTCTGGTCAGTCTTATGTTTTACATACTGTTTTCCTGGAAATAAAAGACATAGTAGTAGAAGTTGATATTGGATGATTAGTGTTAATACTAGTGAGACACAGTATCTCCTATTTGCAGATTTATAAGATTTAATGTGCAAGGTTTTTATAGATATATTAGTTAAATATAAAGTGTGAAATTAACTACAATATATTATACATAATAAGCCTGAAGTGCTAAGCAGTTACTTAAAAGACTGTATACAGGAACAGCTTGTTTTTAGGGGCACCACAAGGGAATTAGTGGCCTTTGGTCCAACTGGCAAAACCTTCCTGGAGCTAGGTGTTGACGGAATGTGACCCTTCGTATAAAATAACTTTTTATACCATTTATAAGCTGCTATTAATTATTGTTATTATTTAATTACTTATACTGCATTTTTACCCTTAACTATGTTTTCTTTTTACCACAATAATTGGGCTCATTAAAACAACCTTTGATAATGAGCTGGGCAGTGTAAAAATATACCAGGGGCAATGAAAAAGTGTACCCCCAGATGTTTAAGGATAAGTTGTTGTTTTCATCACTATTATCTATGCATGGCTGCAAGCACACATGTTGTGTATTTTGTTTTGTTATGTGCTGTGGTATGCAGAAACTGGGACATTTATAAGGTTACTTGGTGATCCCATTTATTTTTGCCAACCAAAAACTGTTAACTACTAAAGTTAAAAGGAAGAACCAAGCAACTAAAGTTATGCTAGGCATGTAAAACAGTGGTTAGGCCACTCAGATTGCACTGGGCCTTTAACAATATAGAAGACTCATGTCCTTACCAATTTGTGTTCTTGAAAAATACACATGGAGAGTGCATTTTCTTAAATACATAGCTGTCTCTTAGGGTTCCCTTAATTTCACTTAATTACCAATCAAGAAGAAATTCAAGAGTCAAAAAGTTAAAGGTCAAACTCCACCTGTCCTAACATCTCATTTTCTGACACTTCAAACAATAGAAAGAGATAAGTAAGAGATAAATGTGATTTTTTTTTAAAGTAAGGTAATTAAAACACAGGTATGATTGTATCTTAATAGTCAATATTTACTCAGCAGAACTAAACCATTTAAAAATGTTTAGTATGTAAGTGTGTGCATACAAAGGCAAGCGAAGATCATATTAAGTTTAGTAGCATTAATTTAGTCAGCATTAATTGATTTTTACAGGGTGGACACATAAAACTCAAAGTTGATACCATAAAAGAAAATAGATGAGGGCTTACAGCTTTTTCAATGAATTCACAAAATGGCTTGACTAACACTTAGTCCTGACAACGTTTTTAGGGACCTTTAAAAACTAATTTTGATTAATGTATATGGTCTAAAGGATTTCCTTTCAATCTTGACATTTCTAATATGGTGAGGGGTTTTTTGTGCCAACTGCAAGAAGAGTCTTACAGTTTTCAATGGTAAAACACTTGGAAATCTTCTCTTACTTGCTAGGTCAACTTTTATAAGTAATATTAGAGTAGTGGTGGAAAGGGATATCATGCTAAGTCTCTGACATTTATCATAAAGTAAGAGTTTAAACACTCATAAATCTGTGTTCCATTAATTTGGCTTCAATGCAATTGAAGCTGCAGATATAACATCTGCATGTTATTTTTGGTCAAATTGAATCAGTTTGTTATTGCTCGGTACTTGTGCCTTGGTTGAAAAGATTCCAGGGTATGAAGCTTATCATGCATTGATCTTCAAACTCATTTTACAATTAAATGAGTCAGCTCAGCAGATTAACACAGCCCAAGGCTTCCAGATAATTGTTGGCTAAATACACTGAGTAATTTTGTAGGAATGGGGACCCTTACTGAAGTTGAGAATATGAATATACAGTATACATATCAACAAATTTCTCTGAAGCCTTATGTTTTCTGATGAAGGCTGCAGTGTTACAAATTGTAGCCTACAATTATATAGGTTACAATTTTGTAACTTGAGCAATATAGCATTATATCTCATTGAAGCAACTGAAAAGTGATTATAGTTATTCTGTATGTACAAGCTGCTACTTAACACTTTGGTCAAGGTCCTTTCTGGGTGGTCAGAGATATTCAATGTAAATATTCAATTTGCTGATAGTTTTCTATAATGATGTCTTTATATTGTATAAAACTACTAAAGTATGCTAAGCCTCTTCAGTTTAATCCAATTTACAAAATGATCCTACAGTTCCTTAAAACGTGGAAATCCATTTTTTTAAATAATGTGAAACATTTTATAGAATAATAAGCTGAATAATAGACTCTTCACTGCCAAGAATGTGAGGGAAAGAGAGTGATATTATTCCTTGCAATACTAATTCACAATAAGAACATTTAAAGACACTTTTTAAACTTTACGTACAATAGACAGCAATGAAGAAATTAAAGCATCAACAATTACAAACATTTTCAAGAGCCTGGTCCCTCCAAACACTGATGAGTAAGAGAAGGTGGGTGTGGGAATAGCTACTATTGGAGTAACTTCCATTGGTGAAGCAGACAAACTTCCAGCCTTACACAGAGCTCTTCTTCAGCTTTGGGAAAGCTTTTTTCCATCAATGGAAGATTACCTCGTTAATGATATTGGATCACTCCTCTTGTCTTTCTCACATCCTGAGACAACATGGCTACAACACTGCAAACAACACATAAGTAACTTTATTCACATGAACGACCCAATGTGAGGAGACAAATCAACTGAGTAAAGTGACTCACATGCTTGCAGGATCAAACCCAAAGATAAAGGCTACATTGTGGTTTCAGGCACACCTTTGAGCAAGGGATAGCCTAAGAAAACATTGTGGCTATGTCTATACGCACAGTTTTATTTTGAAATCAGTCCTTTTGAAACGGCTTATTTCGAAGTAAAACCTTTATTTTGAAAGGGCTCGTTTTGAAATAAGGAAAACCACGCAATCGAAACGGCCGTTATTTCAAAAGGGATATTTCGAAATAATGCCAATTGGACTGCTGTTTTGAACAGTTGTTTCAAAACAATGGTGGTGTTTTGAAACAACAGGTCTAATGGCGTTATTTCGAAATATCCCTTTTGAAATAACGGCCGTTTCGAGGGGGGGGGCAGGTTTCACTTTTTCGAAATGATGATTCTTATTTCGAAAGGATGGGGTCCGTCCTTTCGAAATAAGAAAACGTTGTGTAGACCTAATTTCTTTTATTTCAAAATAACAAGTGTTATTTTGAAATAAAAGTGCCGTGTAGACATAGCCTGTGAGTCAGAAGACACTTCTCAGGAACAGGTCCTACCATGTTTCCTCTTCTTTGTTCCTGTAAAACAGTACCTCACTTCTGGTCTAAACCATCAGTATACTAGTATTTCCATTCCTGTTCCATATCCTGCTCTGGTTCAAGCTACTTTGTAAAGTGAGTATCACAGGTGGAACCAAAGTTTTGCCGTTACCTGCCTACCAGTGAACAAGTAGACAAACTTTTGCATGCCTAAACACAAGGTCCATGAAGCCCAGGCAGGAATGCAAGCGGTTTATTACTCCTTCTCCTTACACTCCTACTTGGGTATGTTGTCTAAGAGATGTAGTATAATGCTTAGTGATTATACTTTCTTATGCAGTACATTATTAAAAGGGCTCAGACTTGGCATCAGCTTGTGTGAGTATGATTAGCACCCACAAATTTGCGCCCACATTTTTAACCACAATTTTACTGCAAATACAAGGACTGCAGAAGGGATTCTACCTTTTAGACAAATTGAACCCACTTATTTTGCATGTGCAAAATGAATTATAGACATAGATCTGAGTAACGGTGTTTTGAACTGCCTGATTTGTGCCTGACATTAGGTAAAGATGTGAGTATTCATTTGCAGAAATCCATTATACAGAGGTTATTTTTGTGAGCTGCAAAGAGAGATGACTCCTGAAATTTAGGCCTATGTGTATCCTGGAGTATTTATCCACTCAGTGCAGGACATCAGTAAATAAATAAGCTTGGCCCAGAGGCAGCTGATAAAATCCCTAACCAACAATCTTACTATTCATGACAGCACTATAATTAGCAGATTTGCCTAAAACAAACCCAGGTCTGTCTTCTCCTGGAAAGTGATAATCAGCAAGTTCTGATGAGAATATCTTATGATTTCAAGCAGATGTTAATCCTCTGTAGGAATACATTTTAACCTTGGAGTAATCAGGTTAGAATCATCTGGGTTGTTTCAGGGCTTGTCATGTAGTATGTAATGTGAAATATACAATTGAATCCTTACAACTTAAAACCTAGTGTTAAATCTCTTCTGCCCTAGCAAAATTTCACACACAGGTTAAACTTTAAGTTAAAAAACAAAGCATATTTTATTCATGATACCTTTTCCAAGATGTCAATGAATATGATTTATGGCAGCCGATTACTTGTTATGGCACCTACTGTGTATGGGGACAATATCATTCCACCTTGGAGGGATATTAGACATAGAGATAAGTAAGTAATGACTTTTTAGTTGACTGGTAATTCTGAAAAAAAAATTGAAGAAAAAAGTACTTTTTGGTCAAACCAAAATCAAATTTGTTTAAAACTGGTAGTAAATTGAAAAGTTGGAAAACATTTTGGGGCAAATCAGATGAACTGTTTTGTTTGACTCGTGTGTTTGTGTGTTCTTTAGTTTTGCCCATTTTAACTTAAGCAAAGTTGCACAATGTGGGGAAGGGAGGAGTAGTGACAGTGAATTCCCACTATGAATTGTGATTGGGTCAGGAAAAGAGCATGAGAATGACTCTACAGCTCAGTTGTTAGAACACTCACCTGAGACGTTGGGGGCCCCAGTTTAAGTCCCTGGCTCAAGGACTATTAATTAGTGATATGCATTTTTTAACATATATTTTATTTTATGCTAAGTGCTAGTACTCTTCTTTCTCCTGCTGACCCTGCCCTCCCAGCTGGGCAGTGGGGCTGGCAAAAAAAGTATCAGTACTCTGTACCCCAGTGTACCATCACAAAAAAAGCACTGGTACTATGAAGTGGAACAGCTAAGACAGAGAGAAACTTGGGTTAGCGGCAATGGGCATCTCCTATAAGGAGTAGATCCAAGTTCAGTGAACCCAGGCCTTCCTCATCACAGATGAGTGCCCTCACCACTGTTACAAAGAAGGCACTGCCATGCTATGTAACCATTTTGATTTTTCAGTTTGGTGAAACATACTGGCAAGCTCAATATGAATTCACAAATAATTCCAGGTTGACTGAAACTGTATTTTTTTGGTGAATAAACTACTTGCCAATTTTTTTTTTTTTTCATCTTGCATGGCTATGTCTCCACTACCATTTATGACAGTATAACTTAGAATGCTCAGGGACACGAATAAGCTCCCCTCCAACCAACATAAGTTACATTGACGCAAGTGCCAATGTGGACAATGCATGGCAGCAGAGGAAATTCTCCTGCCAACCCAGCTTACTACTAATCATTGGAGGTGGAGTAATGAAGTCAGCAGAACTGTTTTCAATCAGCATAGAGCAGCTACCTTAAGAACTTACAATGTCCCAGCTTCATTGTTAGCGGTGCAGCTTTGCTGCTACAAAAATTTGTTAGTCGTTAAAAGTGACACTGGCCTCCTTGTTTGTTATGCTCTTTAGTGTAGCCATAACCCGAAGCAAATTGCTGGGAGAGGAAATGGTTTCAAATAAATTTAATAGAGATGCAAATTGGCAGTCCTTGTGGTCTACAACAATCCAGGAAAACACCACACTATCTTCTTACATGAGTATAAATCCGGAATAGCTTAGTTTACATCACTGGAATTACGGTAGGGTGAAACCTGAGTACTGGAAAGAGAAAAGTCCCTGTTACTTTAATTCTACTTCTATGGTTTATGGGTAGCACTATCTTGTAATAGCTTCACTTTTGGCCAAATTCTCTTTGTATGCACGTATCTGAGGAGAGAATTGACCCAATGATTTTATCTTACTGTAGTTTTTCATTTTTCCATTGGAGAGGGTGAAGCACTATATATGATTTACCCGCTCAAAAATAAAGGAGTCTCTTTTGAAGGTATTCTGTTTCCTCTGCCTGCCTTTGATGTATTTGATTTCTCATTGGGCCTGCACTTTTGTGGTGAGTTTCTTGATGCTCTGTAAGTGCATTGTTTTTTCTCACAGCTAGCTGAGAACAGACAAGAGACCAAAGCTGCTAAAATTAGCCCAAGAAAATTGTCACATTTCCAAAATAGTTATTTATTCTTACAGATCTCATTGATACCACGGGAAGAGAGTTAGGACATTGATGGGTACTTTTGAAAGTCCCACTGTATCATTTTACTATGTTTTCCCAACAGGAAGTCCAATCTGTTGACATTCCCTGGGGCCAAATTAGAACTGGTGGTAAGCATTCATTTGGATTTACAGATCTGTGTTGGAATATGAGTTGAAGACTGTCTTAAAATCTCAGAGAGTTCTCTCTATAGGTTTTCTGGGACAGGTGTCTCAGAAAGCAACAGACCTTTGGGGTTGGGAAAGTGGTTCACATGACCCCTGTGGGCAGGTGGCCTGCCACTATATACAGTCCATTGAACAGGTTTTTCCTACTCTTAATCAGAACAGATTGGAGGGAAGCAAGTGTGCTGTTTTAGGGTTGCTTAAATACATATTAGTATTTATTTGGGTGGTTGGTAATGCCAGATTTCTAGTGCTTACTATAATTTGATCATGTTGGTGATCTGTCTTCTCAGGAACATAAGCAAAATTTATTCATAACAAAATCAAACAAGTTGAGAAGTGTAATACAGTATGTACAAATGTCTAAATATAGCTATCCATCTCAGTAATAACATACACCTCTCATAAGGTTGGCTTATTAAGAAAAGCCACATGTTTCAAAGTATGGAAAATGTTCAGGAAGTGTGCATTCTTTATGGGACCAGTAATGCTGGACATTCAGAAATTCAGTTTTTCCTGTTCCATGAGTAGAATCTATTCTTTTCTTTGTTATACACTGGTTTAGAGTAATATGTCTGTGGACTTCAGCTTTCTTACTGAAACACATAATGGGAATTTATTACCTGTCTCATAGAAGTAATGACTGGGGCAGGCTAATTAGTCATAGGAGCTGAATTATGGCAGTCGGGGACTTTAAAAAGTCAAGTGAAACCACTAAATTTGAATGAAATCATGATAACTCAAAATCTGTGCTTGAGTGGTGACAGAAAAACATTGAGAAGAACTGCAAGGGAAATTGCAGGTTAGCACCTGAATGAAAGTACTATTTTGGTATGAGATGTAGGAACACTGTTTCCAAATCATCAGTTGGGTAGTTTTAATATTACATGAGACAGTCAGCAAGTAAAAAATGACCAGGTTGAAATTTAAAATCTATTTGTGTGAATATAATGACCTTTGTCTATGGATTGTATGGAAACAACATGTCTTAGCAGGACACATTTTAGGAATGAAGAAACTCGTGGTCTGATTAAAAACAAAAAAGATTTCAGTTTAACCACAAAATAGAGTTTATCATATTTTTATGGGACAGGTTTTATCTTTTATATTGTGGTAGTCAGCAACATGGAGATTTTGACAGCAAGATGCATCATTACTACCTCTAATTTGGAAATCCTCTCAAGTTAATCAGTTGCTTCTGATATGCTCCAACAAAATTCAGATAATCCCAACCTGCATAAGACTATATTCTATATAGCAGAGGTGGCCAAACTTACTGACCCCCTGAGGATTCCATGCTTCTCCGCTAGGCAGAATCCTCTAGCCCAAAATCCTCTAGCATATTCAAAAATAAAGGAGTCACTTTTAAAGGTATTCTGTTTCCTCTCCCAGCAATCCCTGGCACGTGTGCCAACAACGGCACCCAAGCCCATTCAGAGCGGCATGCGGCACCCTCTGCAGTACCACAGAAATTGCCACTCCTGCCACCAAAAGCCACTCTGGACAGCTTTCTTCGCGTGCAGCTGGGACACAGTGGGTCCCCACCATGCCTATGCCTCCATGTGACACAGGAAAAAGCTGCCTGGAGTGGCTCATCTCTGTAATTTGATGCTCCCCAAGGGAGCCACTCTGAGCAGCTTCTTTTTGAAGCATTCCTGGGAACTCCTGAAAGGAGCTGCTTCTTTTTGTGGCATGCCTGGGGACTCCTGTCTCCAAGTGCACCGCCAAGATGAGCCACTCTGGGCAACTTCTTTCTGGGTATGTCCACATGTATTTTTTAACTCGAAATAACACTAGTTATTCAATTTAAAAAAGATTAGGTCCACACGACGTTTTCTTGTTTCGAAATGACAAGCTCCGTCATTTTGAAACGAGGCGTTATTTTGAAATAGCTTAAACCTACTTTAATTTGAATAGTCTGTTATTTCAAAATAATGCCATTCAGACGTGTTGTTTTGAAATAACCGTTATTTCAAAATAACACTTTTGCCCTTCTCCTTCCCAGGTTGCCTCCCTTTTTTTGTATATATTGGGTGGGGGCATGGCCCAGTGAGGGGGCCATGTTGCTGACACCTCCCATGCTGCCCCTATCCTGATTTGAAATAGCAAGTCCTGTGTCTGGACTTGCTATTTTGATTTAAGTTAATTCGAATTAAGGATTTTATTTTGAATTAACTTATTTCAAATTAACTTATTTCAAAATAAGCATCTATGTGTGGACATAGCCTCTGTAGCATGCCTGGGAGATGCTCCCACTCCAGCTGTGACTGCTACTGAATTTCAAGGGCACAGCCACATTTTTTTCAGCAGAGGCAGCCGCCAGCACCAGCTGATGGTCAGGGAAAAAGGACAGGCACAGGGGCTGGCAAAGGTCACTGACCCCCACTCTAATCCCACCACCCTGCTATAAGGGAGAAGCTCAGCATCCTAATCTGGTAGGTGGCAAATGGGGAGGGGGAGGGGACTCGACGAGTCACACTTTAACTGTAAAAGAGCCACATGCACATGGTTATGTCTACACTTCAGGGCTCAGATAAGTTGACTTAGTGAGGCCCTATTTGTTTAAGTCGACTTTATGAAGTCAACTTTAAATGGGTCCCCTGGTTTAAGTCAACTTTATAGATTAGACTTTTAATGGCTCTAGTACACTAAATTGACTTTTTAAAGTCAACTTTAATGGGCACATTGTGTTAAGTCAGCTTGAGAAAGTCAACTTAACCTTTAGTCGACTTTAAGGTCACGAGTTATTGAGTCAACTTAAGCAAGCATGTGTGGGAGGGGCCCCATCCTTGCCTTTTGCCCCTACTGGCCTCTCCAGAGTTCCTGCCAGCCTCCATTCGCCTTGCTGGGGCCCCCACTGCCAGCCCTGATGCAGGTGATGTGGGTGCCTCTCCTGGTTGTGAAACCTGGTGCATGGGGCTGTGTTGCAGACTCTGGAACAGCCTTTCGTGAAGGGTTAGCATCTGCTGCAAATGCAGGTCTGGTGGCACCCACTGATGCTGGCTTCTGTGACTGAGGATGCTGCAAGCGCTGGGTCTGGTTCTCATTCTGGCTGGGTATCAAGGACTGCCTCTACTGCTGCTGTTATAGATGCTGGGTTGGGGTCTGGGTCTGCCACCTCTGTTTGGGTCTCTGGTCCTGTAGCATGTGGGAACACAGACTGGACCCTGGTAGAAGGTTCAGTAACAGGGTTAGATGAGGAGACCTTCTTAGCTCAGCTGTGGGTGATGGTGCCTACCCTTTTGGCTAGCCTCACGTGGGTCACTAAGTCCTCTCCCACCAACATGGGAATGGGATAATCATCATAGACTGCAAAAGTCCAGGCCCCTGACCAGCCTTGTACTGCACGCACAACTCTACAGTAGGCAGGTCAAAAGACTTTGCCTTAAAGGGTTGGACAGCTGACACTTGTGGTCCAGTATCTCTCCATGTGACAACTTTCTTCCCACCCACACTCACAGTCAAAGTCTCCCTTTGCTCTGGGGTATCTGTGAGACATCTGGGGCTGCAGACTCTTCATGTGGCCTCAGTGCAAGGAACTGCACTCTGTGCTCTTGGGGCAGCTGGCCTTCACATGCCCCAGCTAATTATGTTTAAAACATTGCTCAGCTGGCTGCTTACTGGGGTGAGGTTTGTTGCTGGAGAATGGGGTTGTGGGATGAGAAGATGCCTGAGGTTTTCCTTGTGGTTCGGCCACCTGCACCCCCCCAGTGCCTGGGGGGTGAGTGGGGGACCCACAGAGGGTGATTTGCCCAGGGCCCCACACCCCCCAAGGGACAGCCCTGGCTAAGGCACCCTGAGCCCAGGCTTCATTGGTTCATGGCTAGAGCCGGCCTGTTCTTCACCTCAGCTTCACTCCACAGCTGCATCTCTTCTCCCCTCTCTCCTTGTCCCATTCCCTTTTCTATTCTTTCCATTTAGCTGATCCCTGTCCTCATGAAAATGGAACTAATCTGCTGTTTGCTGCCATCTCGTTGCTCACTCTGTGTTCTGCAGCTATCCTCACCCTCTCCCTGTCTCCTCTGTTTAGACTGTAACAGCTTTGGGAAGGGAGCATCTGGGTTTGTATAGTGCTTAGACAATGTGACACCTTGGTTGATCCTTAGGCATTACCATGATAAATATGGTTAATAATAGTAATTTTGGACACCACAAACTTCTTAGTTCATAAGAATTCTCTTTTTCTGTAAAAAGAGGGCTGGAGCATTGCAACTCTACAACTAAAAGCATTGCAGCAGCTTCAGTTTCCTAAAGCTTGTCCAATGCCATTGCTTTCTCTTTAATGTTCTGGAAGCAAAATGTGGATCACTGTGTCTAGCACCAGCAGCCAGCAACAAGGAAAACAAATGTCCTAACAACACAATTACATATACTCAGAGTTTCATATATTTGACAGCCTTTCCCAGATCTCTCCAAAAACAAGTAAGGAATATGTGGCATAGCATTTCCCAACCCGCTGCAGACATGTTAGTCAGGCAACTTACATGTTATCCTATATTTTGTTTTTACATTCCTCACAGCATTGGTAATACATATTTTTAAGTGAAGAAGAAACTTGCTTTCATCCACTAAAGCCAAATATCTTGCTTCAGTAAGTTTGATTGCTGTTTTCTATGCTCATTATGTTTAGTTCCTTTTCTAAGGTACACATAGCACACCTGCAAAAGGTTCTTTTAGCCAACAGAATGGCTTCTTTTAACAAATGGGACCAGGACCAAAGCCATATCTGAGGACTTCCCTGCAAGCTAAATGCTGAGGGGACAGATTCTTTCTCCCATCGAGCTGGGCACAGCAGAGCTGAGGTGTTTGAGCTCCTGAATTTTTGCCTCCAACCTTACTGCAGTTTTCAGCAGCCAGCAGCTCCCCATTGCTACCACTTCCTCACTCTCCAAATACCTCTCATTTTCTCAACAAAAGCCCTGGGGCTGGGAATTGCAAGTAGGAAGGCTCCATCACTTTGTGCTCACGAGGGACTTCCTCATGCAGGGGAAATTCCCAGCAAGGAATCTGTGAGTGGTTTCCATTCCCTTTGAGTGGCACAGAAGGAGCAGATATGGGTAGACAGTCTGGCCTGTGTGACGCAATATACGTGTTGATATCTGTGCACGTATACACATTTCTGTGCATCTGTTTTAATAGCTACAGTGCAGTAGAATTTGCTGGACTTGGCCTGTTCAATATAGACTTATTCATTTTCTGGCTTAAAAACTGCCATCATGGCCTATGTCAGATTTAATAGTAAGTGCATTTAGTTACAAGTTTGAGGGTTTATCTTCACAAGGTAACTACTGCATTATTGCCCAACAGTATGTACATTATGACATGTCTTTTTACAATGTGATTATAAAACTGCTCATTTTACCATTCAAATATATGGTTTAATGATTTCCCCCTGATTTTATTGGCTGAACATGATCTTGAGCAGCCATGCTTTGCTCCAAACTCTGCTTCAGTCCTGTCTCAAACTGTGGCCTCTGGACTCTGGCCACAACCCCACTTATAGTGCCCAGCCCCATCTTGGCCCCCAGCCTCTAGTTCTGACTGCAGTCTTCTGTTTATGGCCCCACTCCCAGTCTCAGCCCCTGGCACTGACCATGGCCCTGCTCTCAGCCTCAGCTGGATGGGGAGTGCAGACAAGGTGGCCTGGGGCAAAAAATATGGGGACTACTGCCCTTGCAGGAGAGTTATGAGCTAAGTGCCTTGGGTGCAGGACAGGATCTAACCCATATGAGAGAGAACAAAGCTGGTGTACGTTTGTCTGATTAGAGAATAGGGCTGCGTGAAACATTCACATGAATCTCACTGGGAATCAGGTAGAATCTGGCTTTGTTCACTATGCCAACTTTAGTCCAGGTTTGGGAGAATGCTCAGCATTTGCTTGATGCTATTTGCATGTCCCTCTTCTCCAACCTTTTCAAACTGTTGTTCAAAGCATATGTGCAGAAATGAGAACCCAAACACTCACGGCAATCACTACAAACAGGCCACTAGTTAGAGGTTACTCCAGAGGACACAGCTAGCCATTCCAGTAAGGAGGAAAAGGAGAAGCAGACAGAGATAGCTTGCTTTATAGGCTGGAGGAGGTGAGGGGGGAGAAAGACAATTAGAAGCAGAAGGACCGATGCTAATGGATGGAAAAAGCATATGTTAGCTGGTGAAAGTTTCACAGCAAGTTGATCCTGCTCCTTGTTTCTTCAATACCAGGAAAATATAATTGTAAATGATCCTAAATGTCCCTGTAAAATCTGATTTGTTTTCTATATGTCTTTGAGAAAAAATTCAACTTTTAAGGGAACAGGAAGGAGTTACATGAGCCTCTAACTACATTAGCCATTAGAAAAGCAAGACAATTGCCCTGAGGGTCTATCATCCTGTAAAATGAATGCACATGGGTTTTACAAGGCTATTTTGAACCTGGCAGCATCACTATCTACAACAAAGTACATGGCTAATAAGCCACAGGTGTTCACCAGTTGTAGTGGTGAACACAGTATGACTGTGAGGTGTGTGTGTGTGTTACGTTGCTGTAGCCATCTGTAACCCAGGATATTAGTGAGACAAGGTGGGTGAGCTCATATCTTTTATTGGACTAACTGCTGTGGGTGAGAGAAACATGTTTTTGAGCCCATGCAGAGCTCTTCTTCAGGTCCAGGAAGCATACTCAGTGTGTCACTGCTAAATACAAGGTTGAACAGATTATCATATTCAACAGTGTTAACAGATATTTCAAGACAAGCAAGGAGTCCTGTGTGGCACTTAAAAACTAACAAATTTATTTATCACACGAGCTGTTGTGGGGAAAAAAATCCCACTTCATCAGACACTTTGAAGATGGAGAAACTTATAGAATGGGAGCCAAATAAATGCAGGGAAGTGTAAACAACTCATGCATATTTCACGGTATGTGAGAACTTTATCAGTAAAAGATTTACTCCCAGGTGCATTTGGATCTGTCATGAATATAGGTGCTTTCAAACACTTAGGGAGGTGAGCATCAATATTTGAACTACTAGAAAAGAGAAGAGGCAATACTTTCAAGCTGATGCAATAAGGGCTAGGTTCACAAGGATTTAAGTGGTGTAGCACCTAACTGTAGGTGTTCTACCATCTAGCAGAATTAGGCACCTGAAAAGGAATTCATGGAAGGCTGCAAGCTGAGCAGAGAACTGTTTATGCTCCCTGGTAGGAAGTGCTGAGGAGATAGCTGTGGCCAAAACCCTGTCTCCATTTAGGATTCATGACCGTGAATCCTCTCCTAGGTTAGGTATGCAAGTCAGGTCAGTCTTTTGCTCATTAGCTCTGTGGTGAACATACTCAACAATGTCGGAAACGTATGTTCAAGTCCCTTTTCTGCCTCAGGCAGAGCAGTCATTTAACTCTCCTATCTTATTCCTGTGTCTTGGGGATAGGGGGTTGGCTGGTTACATGCGCTCAGAGCAGGTCTACTGGATTGGCACAGCAGGCAAGATTGGTGGTGGTGGGGAGCCTGGTTTATGAATCCCATCTGGGATTAGGCACAGCTAGGAGCCAATCTGCTCAGTGATGTCATGATTTAGGTAGCTGTGCACAGCTGCTGAAATGTGGAGGACTTTAATGTCTAGAAGAATTAGGTAGCATCTGCATGATGATTTTGTGGCACTAAATGTTGCACTTGGCGCACTCATCATGAGTAGAAGTAACATCCAGTTGTAAGGAACATCATTCAGTGTTTGGTTTTTATTAGGGTCATATCTATGCTACAAGTGTAGCCTTGTTTGTTTGTTCTTTTCAAACCTGTTCATGATAACTCAATTAAACAATATGGCTGAGTACTGCCTGCTTTAGTCACACCATAACTGCATGCCAAATGTTTGATTATCCATGCCTACCATATTGCCTTGCCAAGTCTGATCCAGCGTAGTGTAAGCTCTGAAAAACTATCCCAGTCTGCCTCAGCCTGGAACGTATACACATATACATGATAGAAAAATGGGGAAATAGTTCTGACATTCTGAAGTTGTTTTCATTTTACATGGTTCAAAATAGATGCATATTTCATTAAGGTTTTCATAGTATTTTTGCCATTTTTTCAAGATTTTCTATTTACTGTAAACTCAATTTTTCTAAGAAAGTATGCAAATATAGCTCTATTATACATTGTCCTATATGAATACAGGTTAGCGGGAGCAGACATTGGCAGTGGCATAATATACAACTGAAAGCATAAAAATGGATTGTGGAAGGTTTCGTTAATGTTAGTAGCCCAAAAATAAATTAAATTTTCTAAGTGGTTATTCTACTTTATAATTCAGAGGTGTTTGGATGCTGTTTAGGCTATTTAGTGGAAATATTTTTATTTAAAGTGAAACAAGTTAATTTTGGATCTGTTCTGGGTTCAGAAAAAAACACAAACATGCTTCTTACCTCTGCAGATTTTGAAGTAACTGTCACACAAACCACTGAAAAGTTGCACAAAATGCTATGGAAAATATTCTGGAATTTGCAAATGCATAGCAACTAACACTAAAAATTGTACAAAGAAGGCAGAATTTTTAAAGTAACCACAAGATTGTGAAGCTCTGGACTGAAATATATAGCTGTAAACCTTTCAAGGTTGTTCATATTTTTCCAGGAAAGCTTTGTGATGTGGATTCAGTAGACCAAGAGTTCTAAATTCCAGGTCCAGCTGCCTTTATCTGAAAGAGACCCCAATAAGCATTACTGATTTTTTGGTCATGTTAAAAATGAGGTTTAAACATTAAATATTAATTTAACTTGTGTTTGTGTACTAAGCTAAGAATAGCCTAGAAATGTGTGCAATATTCACTCTGACCCCAGTGCCACAGAGTCCAAGACTCCAGGTGCAAGATGCAACATGCTTCTAGATCACATCCTTGCAAATCTAAGTCCAGACTCATGAATGTTCAAATGTGGGCTGGGAAGCTCACAGAGGCTGGAAACTGGGGAATGTATTTCCCCACATTTGGCCTTCCTTCCTCTTGTCTCTTCCACTAGTAGTCCCTCCCTCCTAAACAAGACCACCATGACCTCCAGTAAAGAAGGTGGCCGCGCCTCCTATAGCCTGATGGGGGTGGGGTGATTGAGGAAACTGTGTGTGTGTGTGTGTGTGTGTGTGTGTGTGTGTGTGTGTGTGTGTGAGAGAGAGAGAGAGAGAGAGAATGTTAGTGAAAGGAGACAATTCAATATTTCCACCTAGTGACTTGAATTAATTGAACTCAAATCTCCAAATCATGCTTTTAAAAAACAATTGGTTTTTGTCTAAAGTGTGGCAAAGCGGTGTTTAGCAGCATGCTAATTAGTCTGTTTTAGTTAGTGCATTTGCTAAAAATACCTAGTTTTCATAGCTCAAGCAGGTTCAAGTGTATCTGCAGAAATTCAACCTCTGTCTCTGCTGCAGGGTATCCATTCATAGAGTAGCCTTCCCAATCATAGTTTACTTCACTGTCTCATATTTTGTGCATTGTCATATATATAACATTTTAAAACTTCATCTTCAGGCATTTCAAGCCTTCATATTCACTTGAAGATTGTAATTACCACTTTCAGTGTTACTTCACCTCTTTTTAGTATATTCCATATATCCTGCTTCAAGTGTTGCAAGCAAATGTGCCTAATTTTTCCTAGTCATATTATATTGTGAGTTAGTACAGGGGAAGAGGATTCAGCATCTGCCTTCCATCAAAGACTAAACTATCTGGCGATATGCTTCAGTGATAGCAGTGGAAGGGACAGTCACTGCCCATTTACCAGGATTGCATTTGTTCATGCAACATTAATTTTTGTAATGAAGAACTAAAAGATCTGTAAAACATCACACAAAGAAATAGTCTTTTTTCAGAAATCATATTTATCTTCTCCAGGCTTGATAGAATGATGGCATCACCTACTCTCTTACAGATTACAAGACCTTGAGTGTCTGTTGTGGTGGAAACCAAGTACATGCTGTTTTTATTTTCCCCATAGATAATTATTCATAATAATATTGTCGATGCCATAGACAGTGATAAAATAAATTAATAACCAGATGCAGAGTTAACAAATGCAAGTGTGCATCCTCTGCATCAAGAAGCCATATTCCACCGTAACTCTTTGAGTTTTGAAGTGGTCAGAGAAGGACTCTGAAGCTGGTACTTCAGAGAGCAGCAAATTAAAACAACATTTTCACAGTATGGGCCATATGGCATATCTTCTCAGCATCAAGCGCTGGCTTTGAACAACTTTCTTCTGTCTCTTAGCAAATCAAAAACCTGCTCTTTTTCACTGAAGACTGTACTGATTAAACTGAAAAGGCATGCTTAGATATCCATGCCTTCAAAGATTTGTTTCAGTTATAAAAGGGAGATGTAAAGACTGTAGGTCATCTCAAAGCACCTTAGCTCTGAATATTCCTGAGGAAACTGTTATGGTATCCTCAGTCCAGGAACAAAATGTATTAACCCCAATGAATTTTATGATGTATTTCTGCTGTTATGAATACAGTTAGGATCTGTTTTTTCCAATTTATAATAACTTTGTGACTTTTACTTCTTATATGTGAATTTTCTGAACATTTGCTTAAAAAAATGTACTTATAAGATTACTGTCTCCAGATTTGTGAAATGCCCATTATTGTATAATAAGGTACCAATTATAACAAGGGGTAGAAATGTTGTTTTAGGTTGTTTTAACCAATGTTACTTCTTATAGAGCAGTTTTCACCTGTAAATTGCAAAATGCTTGACAAAGGAATTAATTCTCATTTTTATGAATGGGGAAACCAAGGCACAGGTAGCATTTTCTCAATCTGCTCAGTGTCACCCATAAGGTCAGTGGTCTCCCATGTACCAATCCAATGCTCTATCCACTACTTCACACTATTTCCCTTCAGACCATCAGGAACATTCTCAGAAACTTCTCTATGTCAGAATATTTGTTTTTCTGGAGGATTTTTTCTGGATACTAGTAATTAAAGTGATGTTATTAGGATGTCTTAAAAGCTCAAAATATAAAAATGCTTTTGGATGCAAAATAATCCTTGTTTCACTCCAAAATTCTTTTTTTAAAAAAGAATACTTCAAAATGTTTGTTTTCATTCAGATAAAGTTAAATATCAACATTCTGAACTTTGCAAACTTCAGTGCCAAAGCCAACATTTTGCAGACATGAAACTTTTAACCAGTGAATTGGCTGCAACTTTCTTTGAAGCTGTTTTTTCCCATGAAATTTCATATCAATAGATTAGCACTGCCCCTTAGGGCTGCCATTTGATGGCTGGTATACATTAGTTTCTTTTATGTTTCATTTAACATGTAATAAATACAGATCATTCCTATAGATTTAAATATAGCCTATAGGTGACCGTGCAATGAGCCACACTCGGAACTAAATGCAAAACTCATCTCAATATCTCTGCGGGAGATCAGAGAGACTGAGCGTAAGTACCAACCTCTTCAGTCACACCACGTTGCTCTGGCAGTGTTTAGAATAAATGAGTGCACTGTATGAACCGTTGTGTGTCTTGTAATCCTTTCTAAGAGTGCTCTCTTTTTATAGCCCTTAGGTAGCATCCATCACATTTGTTTTTACTAAAACTGTTAAATATGGAACATATGAACAGGCACATCATGTGATGGCTGCACTATGCATTCATGGCTGCTTATTAGGTGTGCACAGGATGTGCTGGCCATCTGTATTATGCCAAAATGCTCCAATTTTTTGGTGAGATTACATAAGCTCACTGAAACTTTAGCACTTAGTTGCCTGAACAATTAGCTTTCAGTAAACTGGGATGTGAATCTACCCTGCTGTAGCCTGCCATAAATTAACTGTCTGTTGACTCTGCTGATGTGCATTCACAACTTATTAGTGTGCTTTAATCTAATCCTCTTTTAAATTAGACTAATCAAAGCACATTAACAAATTGTTAGTATCGCTTCCACAGGGTCCACACAGGCAGCGTTTGTATACACGCCTTTAGATTTTATGGTGGACCCTAAATCAGAGAGATTGGTTCTGATATCATCGTGGTACAAATCAGGAGATGGAAGCCGATAGAAAGCCTCAGACAGATAGTTAAACCGTGTTGATATCAATGGATTGACACTGCCTGGAGTGCTGTGGTTTTATTTCCTCAGGTTGCACACTTTTAGTTCAGGCTTTTCCTGGGACTGCACTGAAATAAAGGATGGAGATTTCCTTCTTTCCCACATGGAAGATAGTGGAGAGTCTCCCATCTCCTTGACATGAACGCACTCGGACTCCTCACTCAAAGGGTCTGTGAGCCTAAAGATATTTGTATGGTGAGAGGGCAGCTGGAGATGAAACTCATTCCTCTTCAGGTCTGTGAGGAAACTGAACTGCTGAGCCTCTCTACACTCTAGAAATGTGGCCTCCTTCATTGGAGGGTTCAGGGACATTCACCTGTGTGTGGTTATGCTGCCAAGGATCTTTCGTGGAGGTCAATGGGCTTCAGCACAGGTTGCCCTTTGTCTCCAGTTGAGCTCCTGTGATCAGGCAGTTCTGGATCTCTTGATTTTTGTATAGGGATAAACTGCATATTCCTGAAGATAAAATTTGGAGGAAAGGCAGTGAGATGACCTTTAGTATTTTCCCACCTCACATAACCTCTCCTACAGCATCTTCTTGATGGGACCGATCTATCTCTCTAGTAAACGAAACACCATTGGAATGAGGTAATAAGAACTGATATTGCCTTCTTTCTCTAATACTCTGGGACCAACATGGTTACAACATCATGGGACATCTTTGTTACAAAATGTGATTTCTCTAGGGGAAGTCCAGTCCTTTTCCCCATTGATGCAGCCCAGTTTTGCTTCGCAGTTTGAGGTGGCTGAATACTGTGGATTCATAGAGCAAGGATCAGGAACATCGCTGGCCCTGGAAAAGACCCAGGGCACAGGGCCAGGCCACGCCCCCCTTGGCCACGTTCTGGCACCCAGGCCCAATAATTCATTGGGCTCCTGCCGCCTCCAGCCTGGCCCCAGATCCCCAGCTGGTTTGGGGGCCAGGAGAGGCAGGTGCTGCTGCGGGTTTCCCGGCCTCAATGCCCTGCCAGGGCTGGGAGAGGAGGGTGCTGTGGAGGGCACCCCGGCCAGGGTCCCCAGTCTGGGACGGGGCAGCCCGGACACTCGGGGCACTGGTGCCAAGACTCAAGGCACGTGCCCCATGTGCTAGGTGCCAGTGATGCCCCTGGAAAGGATTCATGAACTTGGTAGTAAAGTTGTGCTTGTCATGCTCTCCATAGGGAGTTTGAGTGCAATGAAACTATTGCAGATTTTCCCAGCATAAACTCCCTTGGGGGGCGGGTGAGTGGGGGTCCTAAAGAAGTCATCTCTGCAGAGCAGTTGCATAGCCACCTAATACCCTAGGCTATGTCTATACTGTGAAACTGATCAGGCTCCCAGCTGTTTGCCTGCAACACAAGCAGCTTGGAGCCAGATAGGGCTCCAAGCTGGCTCCAGGCTCCTGCAGCCTGTAGCAAGGAGAATGGAGGGGGCCAGCAGTTGGTTCCCGCAGCCTGCAGAGGAGGGCTAGGAGCCCAGCCGGGATCACAGCCCATTTCTGTGGGCAGTTAAGGCTGGCAACTGACTCCTGCCCTGACCACTTGCTAGCACCCAGGGGTGCATGGAGTTGGCTCCTGCCCCGGCCACTTGTGAGCGGTCAGGGGAGGAGCTGACTCCATGCACCTCTGGCTGCTTGCCAACTCCTCGCCACACAGCAGGAGTCAGAGCCTGATTATGCCGCAGGGTGGAGAAGAGGGCAGGGCCTGAGCCCAGGCTGGAGTATGCCTACCAATGGAAACATACCCCCAGTTGATTTTACAAGCTTGACTTAAAATAGTCCCCTATGTAGACATAGCCCAAGAGCTGTATGATTTCTTTTCTCTTGCTGATTTTCACAGTACCTGGCCCAGTTACTCTGGATTCAGGCTAGCCAGCTAGAAAATTTATTTATTTAGGCTGCACTCAGGATTTGGATCTTAGCACATGAGAGAAACAATGAGTCAAAATACATACATATATATGTAAATATAAACCTCATCTATCTACATCAGTGGTTCCCACCCTGCTTCAGGCTGGGGATCCCTTTTTAACAAAAAAATAAATCTTTGCGGCCCCCGTGGCTGATTATGTAATCTGGCCCACACCACTTGGACAGCCATTGAGCAGCACTGCCACCACCATTGCCCACGCTGTGGGGAGCCAAGCTGCGGCAGCTATGGCCCCCTGCTGGGGAGCTGCCACAGCCCCATTCCCCTGCCAGGATCTGGCCATGCGTGGGGAGAGGCAGCCCTGGCGGGGAGCATCAGGGCTGTAGCTGGATTCCAGCCCTGGTAGGGAGAGGATCCGCAGACCCCCTGCAACATGTCCATGGACCCCTGGCAGTCCCCGGACCACAGGTTGGGAACCACTGATCTATGCTGTATTGCTCTTCTGTCACAAATGAGCATTAGGGAAAGCAAAACTGAAAGTGATTGGAAAAAAAGCACAAATTAATAAACATGAACACAAAGATCATTATGGAGAGTCAGTACTGTTGGGAGTTGACTTTTAATTCAGAAAAAAAAAATTCTGAGGTTTGGGCAAGAAACTATGTTCATCATATTCATTCTTGAATTTGAGGAAAAGAAGCTCACTCTCTGTTTATTAACCAGTATTGATGGGAAGGTACCTTGTCTTGTTTGTACTGAAGTTATTAAACAAGGACAGTCAACATCTTACACTTGCAGCTGCCTGTGTATTGTGTATGATTGAGCCATTTCATTCGCTTATCAGAAAATCTTTCCTCTCATACCTTAAGCAGGTTAAATATTAATCCACAAGTAAACACTGTGTATGTTCTTGCTGTGAGATGTTCTCTTAGGCGCCTAGGAGCAGCAATTTGATATCTGCAGAAAAGACATCTTGGATCTAGTTCACCACATCCTTTTATTCCTCTGTAGAATGGGTATATAATACTAACTGCATTAAAAGGGCAGCACATTAAATTCACTTGGTGTAACTGTAAATGACTGTAGAAGGTATATGGCAGCATGGACTCATGAGCTTTTATTGGCTTCAATATTCTGTCATAATACTTTTTTGTTTTGTTTCGTTTTTGTCTTTGTTCTTTAGATTGCAATTACTCTATGGCATAAATTTTGGCAATAGTTGTTAAAAGATAACTTGTATATCTAATGTGGAGCCTTTACTCCATGATACAGCAACAGTGCTATCCAGGCAGGTCCTGCTCACTGAGTCCTGGTTGGATAAGCAAACTGGAAGAGTTCACCTCAGTCCTCACTTGCTAAAGATCCTCAAAGGTTCCCAAACCTACCCATGAAATGGGGATGAAGTTTAGATGATGAAGTGTCCAGGTTCTGCAAACGCCTTAATTCTTCCAAGAGTTCAGCTTGCCTGTTCCCAGAAGTCTTTATATTTAGACAGCTTAGCAGAGAGAGGATAGCCGCCACACTACATTATTTTCATCCTAAAAAAAAAAAAAAAGAAAGAAAAAATAAAAATTCTGCTGCAAATGGTTTATATTCTTGTCTCCCATTTATATTGCTTCAGGGTCTAAAATGAGATTCATTATGTGGCTAGTGCTACTTTTCTTATTTAAAAAGAAACCTGTCTGCATGCTACTGGATTGTATCCATAACCATGACAAAGCTCTAATGACTTTAGAAAAAAAAAATAGAACCATAAAAAAAGTTGCATGCTCTCTTTAGAACATGGGTTTGATTCTACTTTCAAGTGTATTGTTTTATAGCAGTGTAACTCTATGAAAGTCAGTGGAATTACATGCAAGTTACACTGGTTTAACAGACAGAAGAATTAAGACAGGAGTTGTTGTTATGATTTCACCAGTAGTTTTACACTCATTTGCTTTATACAGGTCTGATTCATTATTGTATTATTTCAGTTTTACACCAGTGTAATTCAGTGGCTGCAATGAAATCAGACTGTTGTAAAATGATTAATAGAGTAGTGAGTCAGTCTCTACTTGTATAACTCTGCTCCTGATTTACAATAGTGTAAAAATAATCAGAATTAGGCCCAGTGTATTTCTTGGAAATAATTTACTCTTCTATATTATTTTCAGAAGTCTGTCCTCTTTTAGTTAACTTGTGCTTTGAAGAAGCCTGTTTCCTGTTTCTATGCTGTGGAAGCCAGATATCCATTCTTGTACCAACGGGACTTGAGCCCATAAGAAATTAGGGAATGGAAACTTGAAGGGTTTGGCTTCTCTGTCTGTCTTGGAAGGGGAAAAAAAATCTTCCTACTTCAGCCAGGAAGATCTTGACTGGGAATAATATTAGGTTTATTTACCAAACCATTCTGCCCTCATTCGCTAGAGATTTACAGAGAAACCCAAATCAGTCCATGAAATGGGGGATGAGGTTCAGCTGAGCAAGGGCCCTTTTTCCAGTTTATGACCAACTCCACACTCCCTCCAGTTGTTCAGTTGGCCAGCTCCTTTATGATCTGCTTCTCTCCCACTGAATTTTGTGGTGTGGAATGAAGCCTCTTGTGTAATAGAGAACCATTCAAGGTAGTCTTGGTCAAGAGATCTCTCGTTTTATTATTTCAGATGGTCACCATGCAAAGTGTAACTAGTTTTCTACATAGAATCAAATGAAACATGGTGTTTTTTGGCATTCATTTTTTTCATTCAAACTCCAAGCTCAAAGCAAAGTGGAGAGAGTGTGAATTCATGTATACATAAACAAAAATGTTTTTTCCCAAAGCCTTTGGAATCAAAATCATCTTGTTTTTTCAAAAGTCTAGACCTAATACTCACTAACAGAGAAATATTTTCTATGAGATAAACTTGACCTCGTATGTTGATCTTAAGTATTATTTCCTTACCATATTTGTCTTCTTGCCTTGGGAGCAAAGTAGTAAATTTTAATCTGCACACATATACCAGTAATTTCTGTTGAAACAAATGAACAGAGCAAGCCTCCTGTAAGTAAGTAAATATTCTATTAAGTTCTGTGCCTGCAGATCTGCCATGAAAATACTCTCCCAAAAGTAGTATGTTCTATTATCTGGTGTTAATAAAAATATTTTGAGAAATTTAAAAATATTAAATTGAGTTTTGAGTCTTGATGAGGTTTTTTGGTCAACTATGCTCAATTTACAAGAGGAAAAGTTGCAGGTTTTGCACATAATCTAACAGTAACAAACATTATAAAGGTAAATCATGCGCTGAGTGGTGTCTGTACAAACCCAGTGTATTTATATTAAGGTCTCACTGGTGCCTGTGTGGATCCATTGCCCTCAGTAAATTTGTCCCAGAATATCTAATTTGGAATTTAGATAATGAGTTTGTTGTTGATGCATGAGGAATAGAATCCATCCCACACTCTCTGAGGTGTGGTGGCTTTGCAAGTCAAATAAAAGGAATAAAAAGCAACAAAAAAAGACGCACTACACTTCTATCTTTATTGCACAAGTATAAGTATTCCTGCAGCAAAGCCCAACCTATGTTACTGTTTTGTCATTGTTTCTGCACGCTCGGTATGGCCGTATGTGCTGAGATACTCCCGGATTCTTTCCTGGTCAGTTGCAGGAAACTTTTCTGTCCTTTGAGGGGAATTGTGGGAAGGGATTGGAGGACTGTAGGCATACAAGTGATTTACCGTGCCCTCACTGCAAAGTGTGTGGGTTCCAACCTGCATTAAAGCAGAGCCTGGTCTCTAAATTATGCCTCTTACTGAGTAAGCTCATCTAGACTTAAATCACATTTAAATCTGGATCAGAATATTTTTTCTGTGTAGACGGAAGTGGGAAGAGGGATTGAACTAAAACCTGGGTGAGAGCCTGAATTAACTTGCACTGAAAACATACCCTAAAAAAGTCATTAAGATAAAAAGCATCTGACTATGCCCAGGGAATTGAACTGTTGAGGAGAAAGAAGACAACATTTTTATGTTTTGGATCTTAGCCATTCTATTGTCTGATGTTTTACTGTGAAAACCCATTGCCATCTTTAACTTTCTTGTGATGTACACTTGTAGCTGTCCTTTGATGATGATCCATTTTCTACTTCTTGTATTGTCTTCTGTTCAGGCACAAGATCTTCTGCCGAAAGACTGAGCCTTGGTTTAAAAAAAAAAAAAAAAGGAAATTTATGAATGTGAGCAGTGAATTTTTCTGGAAAAACTAAAAATGTTTGGCATCTCTGGATATCCATGGTAGTAAATCCAGCAAGGGCATGTAATATGTATTCTTACTCATTTCTGCTCAATGGGATGTTCTCATAACTACTGCTTTACAATGGGAGATTGCAAATAATTCAGGGAAATCATTATACTAAAATCCCAGGGTTGGCCAGAAGATAGCCAAAGATTTCTACATCATGGAAGTTTTAGTTTGTCAAAGATCAATGCAGACTTGCACTCAAATTATACACAAATGGATTAAAACACTTGGTCTTTAATTTCATCTGGACATTTAGGTATGATTTTAATCCAGAAGTCACTGCTCATGAATTCATATCCAACTGTGTGATCTGACATTCCCAGAACACTCAATTTAGAAAGTACAGCTCAAAGTGCAGTCAGATTGATTAGTTTTCTGTATGGAATCTATTGCCAGTTGTTTCTTTAAAGTGAGAGCTACAATATCAGTCTCCTGCCTCTTCCCCACCAATTTTACTTAGTTCTAAACCAAAAAGAGAGAGAGAGAGAGAGAGAGAGAGAGAGAGACCCACACCTCTCAGCTGTTTTCCTTTGCCCTTACTGAACCAGTCCATCATGAGTGATAGCATTTAGTAGGCTCACATAAATCCCTGCATGGAAATCTGGTATGCTGTCAGAATGGTTCTTGATGTTTAGAAAAACAAAAACCCATTCTGCTTTGGATAATGTAGGGTGGAACATTAATTGAGACTAGCTCAGGTCAGATGTAAAGCAAGCAGGAAGAAAACATCAGTGAGCAAAGAAACAGGATGAAAACAATTTCACATTCGTGACTCCTGGATCCATTAGTTAAAAGCATTAATTAATCAAGCAACATAACGTGAACACAGCTGGAGGAACATGTTGTGAGACAATGCATCTCTAAGAAGGTG
Source organism: Podocnemis expansa (assembly GCA_007922195.1). NCBI lineage: Eukaryota > Metazoa > Chordata > Testudines > Podocnemididae > Podocnemis > Podocnemis expansa. Next base: position 27,000,453 of record ML682004.1, on the reverse strand, counting down.
AAATAAGTTCAGACTATACTTAGTGTGCTTAAATGTTTGTCCTACCAACTCAGAAAATGAGGTAAGGGTGAGTGGGCATTATGGAGATTTGTAGCCTTACCCACAATTTTTTTTAATTTTTACACTTCCACTGGACTTTTGAGAAAGCAGAGATGAAACAAAATTGAACACTCATGTATGTCAGCTTGCAGTTCCATTACCCTGGGATTTCTAGGATAATAAAAGACCCATATGCTGAATTTCATCACAATCTGTCAAACATTATCTTCTGACATGACCAGCGAGCTGTCTGAGCATGCAGACTTTTGCCACTATAGACTATCTATCTAACAGCAGTTGTTTTAATGGGTGGCGTGGATTTGCTGTTTTCCCCACATGGGTCCTGTTCATTTGTTCTGCTTAAGGAAAGGGTGGGGGAAGCAAGCCTGAGGATTTACCTCTCTCTCTCTCTTTATTTATTTATTTGCCAGTGAATGAACTTCAAATGAGCCAAACTTCTTTTGTTTGATATGTATCTATTATGTGTTTCTGCCAATCTTTAAGGAATGTACTAAGGCTCACTATTAAAGAAAAAAGCAAACAAATTCATGCTCTTGTCCTAGCATGCATAGCTTCTTATATAAATCTTGGGTTCAATCATTTATGTAGTGCCTTTACTTAGGTTGTTCCAAAGTTCTGATTAGGAACATGCAGGAGATCAGTCAAAGATAAGAATGAAAATAATACCTGAATGTACATCATAGCATTCAATGCAAGGAATGACTGCACTGACAAGGGATTACCCAGCATTCGGATTATAGAATAGGCCTCTTTTTCACATTGTGCTGGAGAAAAGGCACAAATGTTTGAATGATGTGCGTGCATATGCTTTTTTCATAGCCAAATTTCTCAACCCCTCTGTCAGGAAAAGGGAAGGAATGAGGGCGGGGGTGAGGAGGTGAATAGTTGGATGGTAGAAACAGCCTGTTATATACTGAATTCTCGGCTGCAGTAATACTTTTGTGCAATTCTATTGAAGAATTTGGCCCTATTGCATGTTAAACCCCATTCAATCACTGAAATGCATCAAATATCATAAGTTGCTGCAGGGGAAACTGTTGCAGTGACTTGTGAAATAGATTGCATTATTTAGCTTGGTCTGGATACGAAAGTCTCCATTCTTTTTTTACAATAAGACCCTTTTACACTGCTCTGCCATTTATAAAAGTGCATTAAGCTGATTATACTTATGCTAAGGCTTCTTTGCTTTGCCAGACTTTTGTTAAGGGTCTTCACTGAAAATGAGAACGAAGCCTATAAACTTTTTGGTGAGACTATTGTGCTCCAGAAGAATTCCAAATGGCTTACAATTGTATTGATATCAATTTTATAATAGAACAAGCCACCTTTTTGCCTGTCACTTCTCTAGCCTGGCAAAGCACTACAGCTCTATTCATCATCCTGCTTTCTTTAAATGATATACAATGAGGAGTCAACAAGATACACATTTGGTTCCGGATTCAGATCCATATTCAACCTTTCCAAGTGTTGTGGATTATTATGATCACGGCTTCTGGTACAGGCCATTTTACAGAGAGCTCAAAGAGGGAAACTTCATATCAGTATTGAAATCCAAAGTTTGTGCATGCTGGAGGGAGACACTTGGCATACTGGACAAGTCTCATCTTTTGTATGACTAGAACTAACTGAAGAAATTCAAACAATTCTGAGGAATTATTTTTGCAGAAATATTTCAAACCAGCACTAGTTAAGCTGTAAGATTTCAATTACTGAAGAGGAGCAGAAAAGAGATCTTGGTTTGCTATTTTATCTGTATTTCATAGACTCTTCTATAATAGAACACCTGCCTAATCATCCTGCCATGAGGATTTCAAATGCGAATCCATTACCTACTGTATCTCTCAGAAAGAAGGCTAAAATGAAATCATAGTACATTTTAAGGCAGCTTATTTAAAGACTGAGAGAGAGATTGCCAGCAAATGGGACAGAATCAAAATCAGAGCCCTACTTCCTTAGCCAATATTATGAAAAATAAATTTGGAAGCATGCCAGGGTGCCTATAAATATTTGAAGGAGACTGTTTGTTTGCAGTCCCTAATTCACCCCCCCCCCCCCCCCGCTGACAGCCTCCAGCTGTGTGCAGTATTTGAGTTCAGACAGTTCTAGTCCAATGGTATGCTACTACTTCAAACCAGCCCAATAAAATAGTATCTGTAAAATCTTTAAAAGAGTGTTTCATGGACCAAGACAAGCTGAAATCCATTTTCCTTAAAATAAAATTTTTAAAAAGAGATCACAGATATGTCTAGTTTAAGAAGTCACCTTGTAAATAACTTGAAACTTCTCTTATGATTCTTCCATCACTTTCAGACAATAAGAATATGTGGTACCTCTTCCTTTTAAGGATTGCCCATGTAACTCAACCCTAAAGGCTTGCCGTTAAAAGAAATAAATGCAAGATTCTTTAAACTAGAAGTCCCTCTGATGCCTTACACTGCTCCTTTAGAAGTTTACATTTGAAATCCCCAACCTTTTTGAAACTCAGTTCTTGAAGTTCCTATCTAATGCCCACTGAGAGATCTTAAGAACTCCTCTTCAAGCTTTTTTAGACCCTTTCCTTTCTTCACCCTGTAAGAAATATGTTGCATTGATCATTCATTCTTGCTAAGAAAGAATCTAGGCAATGCTGCACCTGAGTTGGTCAGCAAAGACAGGTGTATAAACTGTTTAGGAAGCATAAGAACTAGCTACAAATTTAGCCCAATTTTCCCACTTTCGACTCAGATTGATCTTATTGGTGGTGGGAAGCATATTAGGGAAATTAAGTGAGATAGACATAGAGTCAGCTGTGAGTGATTCAGTAGCCTCTTTGGGGTAAGGAAAAATTAATTTGTGTAGAATGTTTGTTGAGGCTAAGGAGATGGGGGTGGGTCAGAAAAATTGTATTAGATTTTTTAAAAGAACATAGTTCAACTGGCTGGGAGGAATAGGATAGGATTAGAAAAAGGGAAAAAGCCTTACAGTTGTAGGTTGATTAAAATATATAAAGAACAAAATGGAATTTTTTTTTCACATCCCAAGAAAAATGTTACAATTTGAAAAAATGTTATTGTCCTGAACTGGGACAAAATGACAATCTGCATATTTGCAAATACTTGAAAATCAAAAACAAAAGAATCCCACTTAGTTCAGATTAATCAAAAGATGTCATTTTGATTTTAACCTTTTCAAATTGTCCCCATCATTAGCTTAAATTTTGAAAGGAGAAGTCATTTAGAACCAGGAAACTGGATATTTTTTTTGTTTTGAAACTGTTGAAATCTGTCATTTTCAACAACTTCTAAATTCTTTTGAATTTGTTTTTCAAAAAGAAGAAACTAGCCATTAGACCTTTTATCATGAACTGTTTTGTTTTTGATGAATCAGTATTTTCTCGTGGAAAAAAAGTTTCACTACAAAATTTGTCTACTTTTAATTATAGTGCATTTCATCTTAGAGGATCCCAAAGTGCTTCAAAAACCGCTATACAAACTAAGTACAAGGATTAATTAACTATCTCTAGGGAAATATATTGGTTTATTTTATTAGTCTGCAGAAAACCTAGCTAAAAGTTTTGGACAGAAAGTGAAGAATACACATCCAGTTCAGATTAAGCATCCCTACTTTCAGGAAATGTATACAGCAAACCTCCAAAGAAAGAAGAGAAATCAAAATACTTTATTCTCAAACCATTCTAAAAATATGGAGAATGAAAACATGCTATCAAATTGTATATGGTAAGTTCAAGTCATGACCAGAGAACTGTAACTGTAGTTATGTGGGAAGCATATGTCAGTCTTTTGGCAGGAAAAAACCCTAAACTGTCAAAAATGTCTAAATTAGTTCCAAAGATTGGGTAGTGAATTTATATTTATACAGATGCTAAAAGATATGTTGGGCATGTGCAACGGAAATGGGGTTATAATGATAGTGGGGGATGTTTTAGAATAACGAGGGTCAAGTGATATAAAGCACCACACAGTCAGCATGTTGTCATTACCTAATTAAATAATGGTATTCAGGACAATGGCATTTTCTTCAGTATTTTTTTTTTTTTTGGCCTAGATAGCGCTTTAGGTGCTGGTAATTCTATGTAATTATGTTTTTTTCCAAACTTAAAAATGTGTGAACACTTTAAGCACTAACAGTAAAATAAATCACCCCATACAAACCACACCAACCAGAAAAGTGTGCCTTAAGCTTTCTAGTCATAATTGTTCTTCTGTTGATAAATGCTTTAAACACATCTTACACAACATGTGAGTAAAAAGACAGAATAATTACTGTAATCAGAACATCACAAGCTTGGCCATGACTTAGAAGAAGGTTACAGAAACATTCTTAAGATGAGTAGTTCTCTGCAAAAGTTCTGACTTCTGAGAATTAATGAGACACTATCACTCTTAAAACCCCCACTACTGGTCTCTTTATTAACACATTACATTCCTTCAATGATCTCTAAAAAGGTACACAGTTTGTACTTCATGAGAACATTTCCAAGAAAAATATTTTTGGAGCTTCAATCAAAACTCACTTCAAGACATTCAGAAAGATTGTAGCTTCAGAAAGTTTACCTTTTAAGTCCTTTTTACAGTAATATCATATGAAGAATTATCCATCGATCCAAAGGCATTGTACAGACTGTGGGCTAGATTTACCCCGAAATTAAAGGAGGATGCAAATTCTGGTCACATCTTTGCTCACTGGGACAACTGTTCCAAAAAGTGCCTCATCTCCTGCGGCTGTTCTCTAAGCTTTGTTAAGGTCTGCACAGTGGAAGCCATTTGCAATGCACAACAAATTTCTTTGGTCCTACAAAACCCATGTTACATAATGATAAGCAGCACATATTGGCAGCATATGATTTAACTATTTACATATCTACATATGTAGAGAACTCATAAGATGCTTACCATAGAGCTCCACTGGTGAAGGTTGTTCTGGAGAAGCAATGAATCAGTACATCTCTTTGGTGCTCTGCTCTAGTCGCTTCTAATTGGACTCATCCACTTTTTTGGCTGGGCTAGCCCACTTCAGAGCCTCCCTCTTCCTCCTTAATAAGAGTTCTCAGAAACTAAACACACTACCCCATCACTGGGGACTTGCAATTCAGTATGTACTGGTAGAAGTCAAGGGACTCTAACAATTAGCTGCATGTGTATGATATAGTAAAGGTAGGACATACAGTAACAGTTATAGGTAAGCTGGCCTACAGTTTTGTTTTTATTACTCTCTGTTTTTGTTTATAACAGAGAAAAAATTGATATGAACTTTCAGGTCAAATGGTTATAATTTGCTAATGGCTACATTTAAAAAAAAGTTGGCACAAAGATGAATAAAAGGGTTAAAGGTCGGGAGTAGTTTTTAAAACATCTAAAAAAATCAGACTTTTTCTGAACATCTGGGATACTTCAGTGATTTTGAGTAGAAAGTTGAAATTTAGCAGAGGATATAGTTCTGAGGTCAAAGGGGTGCCTTTCACTCTTCCCATGAAAATCTACACAGTTTGGGACAAGTTAGAAACCTATGAAAATCATTGTCACAGTCATATGTATAGCAGAATTTGTATTCTAATTTTTTGGTATTTGAGTGGTGATATCAGTATGATTCATAAGAACCAGAACCCTACAACTAGATCTGATTGAAAATCAAAATTTCTGTCTTGTGGAAATTCTGGTCTTCCAAAACTGGTTTCATCCCACATGAGGACAGAAAGCTGAAAAATAAAACATCTGAAAATATTGACTCAGCAATGTGACAATTTCATTTTGGCTAGGTTTTCCAGTGACCACAGTTTAGTGTCAATGTTGCAGTACTTTATAGGATTTGGATTTTGTATGCCTCATACCCCCACTCACTCTTAGAGGCCAAACTCCATCTGGACTACATCTCCCATGATGTGCCAAAGCAGTTCAACTACCAGGCAGACCATATTGTACATTGTAAGAGAAGTTCAGCTAGAAGGCCTAGGCCACAGAGAGGCTTGGGAGAATTAGGATTTTTTATTGGTAAATGTCAGTAAATGCTTATTTCTTCATAAGCATACAAATTGATGAAAAAAATATTTGTCACTGATAATCAAAATTTGAAGCTAGGCAGAGAAAAATGCTGCCAGAGAACTTACTAGAAACACAGTCCAGTAATTTAGACTTTTTTGAATTAGTCTTGATCAAAATAATCTAGCAAATGAATAGTAAAAGTTATTTCCAATTGTTCATTTAAGGATATTTACTTTGTGTTTTGACTTGATGTTGACAATTTATATTTTAACTCTTAAAGCTTTAAATTTGACTCTTAGCTTCAGTTGACACCAACCATGACTTCCTGAAACTGTAACTGTGAAAATGTAAATCAATAAAGTATTTAAAATGCTTAAAACAAATAGTCATTAAAATAAATAAATACTTAAAAATGAATACTCACTATCTTTTGCAGTTTAAAAAAATATGAAAAATCGACTTGTACCCATAGAGGAGTGTGAAGCTAAATGGCAACCAAACTGCAACTTCCACAAGGAATTCTAGCAGCTCAGGTGAATACAGAGGAATGTTGAATTAATCCAAAACAAAACATTTGGGGTCAGGTCAAAGAACAGAAATATTTCAATACCAATTTATCCAATCGAGAACAAAATGTTGCTTTTGATTTTCCTAATGGAAAGCCAATTGTGGTTTTTGTTTTGTTTTTTTCCAAAAATCTAAACTTTTTCCATGGAAAATCATGACTTTTTTAGAAATTACATTTTCCAACAGGAAATCTTTGAAGCAGAATCATCACTAGGCACAATTAATGCCTATTGAAATGCGCTAGTGAAACAATGCTTTCTTTCCCCATCTTTTAGATGCCATATAGGTTCTCCTGCAACCCTAATGTGTAATGTAACAAAAGATACAATAAAATCGTGGTTGCCCTTTCCAAATCAGCGTAGACACTTCTATGGAGGCAACTTCTACTTACTATTACCTTCTCTGTATGGGTATTGTAAGGATAAATCCCTTAATGTCTGTAAATGTATTTGAACATGAGAAATATGGTGGTCTTATTAATAACAATGTATTTATGTAATATTACTCCAAGAACAGTATTTGTAATTGAAAGAAGGGAGCTCTGAGGATCTAAGAACTGCCCAAAGCGTCGTGAAAACTTGTATATGTCAGTATATGCAACTTTCAAAGCAGCTAGCTATTTCTTAACCTCTTAGTGGGAAACACTGGACACAAAACAGCTCTTGTGAGAATTTTCAGATATCTGTTTCTATTTAACGTGTCCCTTTTATTTCCATCTTCACCAAGTCTCCCCACAGGAAATAGCTTCTCTTATTCAGTGACCAAAATGTAATCTATATGTTGTAATCAGAAATAACATATGGTTACTTCATGGTTGTAGGCTGCATTCTGATCTGGTATATTAGTAAATATAATATTTGAGAATTAGAGGAAACAAACATTTTTGTATATACAAATGTGTTTGCAATTTGTCTGAGAAGGGCTCATTTTTACACTAGCATAAATTTAAGGTTTGATTTCTCTTTACAAATAGACTCCTACAACAGAAAGAGTGAGTTGTTACTTGGATTCTAATGTATTCCCCAAAATGCTTAAGGAATTCGAGAAAACATTTTCCTGGAGCAGAAGTTCTTATGGCTAGCACCTCTGCTTAACATGCAGAAGGTCCTGGGTTCAATTCCCAGGGGGTTGGACTCGATGATCTCATGAGGTCCCTTCCAGCCCTATGATTTGATTGATTGATTGATTGATACTATACTCTATAGACTAATGACGGCCTGCTAAGAGCTAGCTTTTCATATGATGTTGACGCTCCTTGTTTTAAGCTGCTAAATGACATTCAAGGAAGCTAAAAGTACATTAAATGCCTATGGTTTTGATCCTTAATAAGGCCATTTTGTAGTTTTAGGTGTGGTTTTATATCTGTCCTATGGAAACTTGTTCTTCTTTCTTTTTATGACTTAGACCAGTAGCAGTGTTCCCTCTAAGCTGCACGGCTGTGCAGCCCCACCATAGCCCAGTGCAGGGAACACTGCAGGCCATGCACGGCCAGCAGCTGCAGTCCTGGCTGAGAGTGGTTCCAAGCTGGGGGATTTTAAAACTCCCACTTGGAGTAAGCTCTCACTGAGCATGCACAGAGTCTCTGCGTGTGCTCAATAAGACCTCCTCCAGCTGGAGGAGCAGCTGAGGACCAGGTCACGCTGCTCCCGTGGCCAGGCAAGGGAGCAGGGGAGGGACTGGGGACAGGGCAGGGGCAGTCAGCCATGAAAGGGGGCAGAGGGTTGGAGGGAAGAAGCGATTGGGCTGGCTGGGGGGAGGGTTGGGGGGGCGGGATTGGGCTGACTGGGCTGCTGACATGGAGAGCGGAGGTGGCAGGATTGGGCAGGCGGGGTGGACAGAATCGGGCCCACATGGCCAGGGAGTGTCGCAGCAAGCAACATAAATTGTTCAGCTGTGTTAGGGCCTTAGAGGGAACATTGACCAGTAGTCAAATAGAACACAATTTTTATGTTCCATTTTATTATGGTAAATATTTGACCCTTTCTAAAATATTTCACATATACTATAAGTAAAGTTGATTTAGGAAAATAGCTTTATATACTCTCACTGACAATCTTTGATTTCACTAGCAGCTCTTGGTATCCTTCAACATGTAATATGTTCTGCATGTATGAATTCATTATTGAAATCAGAAGGACCACTCGCATGTTTAAAGTTAATTATGTGCTTTAACACTGTGCTGAATCAAGGCCCATGTTAGTTTGAGCTATGTGCAAATAAAGGCTGCAGGATCATGCCCCAAATCTGAGACAAAATTATTTTTAAAATAAAGTGACAATATTAATGGATGAAGGAGTTATGGTGGAAAGAATATCTGGTGACATTAGTAGTATTTCTGAAGGCACCTTATGAACCTTACATGAATAATTGATTCCAATGGGCTCAGATAAAATCATAGTTAGTTAGGCTGAAAACTGAGTAAAAGATTCTAAACACAGGAAAGTGATAAATGGAGCTGTAGTAAGCTGTGAGACAGAGGATGCCCCGTGGAGTAGTGCAAGGACTAGGGTTAGCCATTAGAAGGTGTCTCATTAAAGTCTTCATTACTGATCTGGAAGAATTAGCTCATTAGATTGGCAGATAATATCATCTTGGGAGAGGAGGAAACCCAGTCATGACAATGACATAACATAAAGCATCTTAGGGGATACAAACATGGGAAGAAAATAAAATGAGTTTCATCGTGGAAAAACGTCAGTCAGGGAAGGAGACACTGAAACATAATGAATTCATTGGGAGGGAAAAACCGAGGAAGCAGTGGTACTGAAAGACCGTGGGATGACAGTGGAAAGCCAATTCAACTTGATTTTGTTAAACAATATGGATCCAAAAAGTCCAGTGATATTTCAGGATGCATACAAAATAGTATGCTATTGCAGAAGTAATTGTCCCTTTGAGTGACTACACTGAAATATTGCTCTCCAGTCTGGATGCTTTTTTACCCTATATGTCAAGGAGTAATGACACAGAATTTAGTAAGCAAAACTTTTGGCAGTGTATATTGAAATGTCTTTTGGCTGTGGAATAGCCTCTTTAAGGAAGGGACAGAAGCTCCATTGCTCAGAACTTTTAAAACTATACTGAACAAAGCCCTAGACATATGTGTGAAGCAGCATAGTTCTGCGTGGGCTAAGAGATGGGCTGGACCATCCTTCTTTTCTAATATGGCCATTCTTATAGAATCACAGAAGCTAGAACTAGAAAAGACTCAGTTATTAAAAAGCCCTGTTAAACGTAATTTATGCCTAGAAGTCCATATGTGGCCACATTGATTGTAATTCACAATGAAATCCGTGAACTGGAATTATTGCTGGTATTAAACATATATTCAGAAGTAGATTAAGGAAGTGTTTAATGCTTTCTGCATGGCTATTTATTTGTATGCCTTAAACTATGCTATTTCTATTGTGTTTCTACAGGCAAGTAAAATAGGAATCTAATAATCTTGATGTAGTCTGCTAATGAGAGCTTTTCAACTCTAGAGACAGAGCTGAGTTTAAATCCTACTGAAAAGTGAGTTTTATGGTCTTTGTCTCTCTTGTTTCTGTGATTAACATGCATTTCTTAACAGTACTGAGAATCTTAGCTAAAATTGCCCAATCCAGGATTGAAGTGTAAAGTGTATCTAGAGCTGAATTTGCAAGACTAAGGGGAGTTTTGCTAAGCATTGAAGCAATAGAACAACGATTCAACATTTTTTATATACCATGTTTCTCTGTCCTTTCACAATATGTGCTGCAAACCTGCATTTCAAATTGAAAATTTGGTAACTAATAACAATGTAGTTTTGCTCTCTAGAAACATCAGTGCTCGTGACCAGAACTATGCAAATTGGTAACCTCTGGTTTCTTGGTCCCTTTGGATATAATCAACACATAAACAGGAAAGGAAAACAGATATAGTATCTACAACAAAACGTACCACACACCCACACATGGTAACCAAAACTAAACCAGAAAGAGAAAAACACGCCAATTTCTTGGCAGACATATAAAGTAACTTACATAAGCAAAAACCATGCTTGTAGAGCTACCATAAAACCCCAATGCACATGCTGAGAAACCATATTGTTTGAATTTGTTCAATATACCAACTAAAAACGAGTATGTAACTGCACAGTCCACAGCGTGTGATGGACATATTGTGACTTGGGAAGGGGGCGGAGGGTGGAGTTGAGAAAATGAGGATGTGACTGTCTCATGTTGTTAAATTTTACCTTGAGAAAGAAAAGCATTATGGAGGATTGTTCACTTGATGTTCAGGGACATATTTAGAACTCATTTTAGGTTAGTGCTATGTTGGTCAGGTGATTTCTGTCTGCTGTTTGAAATACAAAGCAAGCGTCTTTCAGTTTGATGGTTAGGGGCAACAGATGTTATTTTCAAATTTAACAGAACTCTTATTTTATTCCAGTGAAAGTGTAAGACAATGCACAATCTTCACCATGCAATAAGGCTATGTCTACACACACATTGTTATTTCGAAATAAGTATTTTGAAATGAGTTATTTTGAAATTAAGTCTTTATTTCGAAATAAATTAATCTGAATTAAGGGAAAGCCTGCTATCGAAACGGCTGTTATTTCAAAATGGTTATTTCAAAATAAGGCCATTTGGACATGTTGTTTCGAAACAGTTGTTTCGAAACAATGGTGGTGTTTTGAAACAACATGTCCAAATGGCCTTATTTCAAAATAACCATTTCAAAATGAATGGGGTTTAAGCTGTTTCGGAACAACGGTTATTATTTCGAAATGACAGATCTCATCATTTCGAAATAAAAAAATGTCATGTGGACCTAATCTCTTTTATTTCAAAATAACCAGTGTTATTTTGAAATAAAAGAGATGTGTAGGCATACCCTAAGAGTTGCAACAGGGACCTTAAATCCTGAAATGATGGCATCTGACAATACTGTGGGTGCTCTCACGGCATCATCCACTATATATAAAACAAAAAGGAAAGAAGACTTCTGATTTGCACTAGCAGATAAAAAGTTATACTGAAATGAATGATAACAAGGCCTTGATCCTGACAGCCATTGCAAGAGATACAGAAGGATTCTCAAAGTCAGGGCCGTAACTAGGACACTCCAGTCGCCATATCTTAGAGGGCAATTTTGGTTGAACAGATCCATTCCACTGCTTGATTTCAGGGCACGTTTTGCGCTGCTTGTTACAGGTGCACCCTGCATGCCAAAAAACCTAGTTCTGGTATTGCTCAAAGTTATTGTATTTCAATGAAACAAGTGAAATTTATACATAGGGATGAGCAAGGGCATGCACTAGGTATAGTCTTGTACCCTGAGGGTGAGATTCAGAAGGCCAGAAGAGGCCTATTCACTACAGTCACATCCCCCAAATGATCTACGGATATTCAGGGCATGTACAAAAATTTAACTTTGATCCCTTTTTGGGAGTCACATTCTGAGACACGCTCATCCTGGTAGGAGCTTACTTTTTCCCTCTTCAACTTCCCAGCAGGGGCTCTCTCCGCCACCCCCACTGCCAGCTCTGGGAGGAGCTGGCTTCCCCTCCACCACCCTATCACCCTAGAGTTGTGAAAAGCTTGCACCCACTTTCCCTCAGCCTCAGAGAAGTGCTGCGTCCCTGCTGGTTCTTGGAGGGAGCCCTATATGTCTGCTTGCCCCCACCCCCACGTGCATACCCCTATGCAGTTATTTGCATATATAAATCATTTCTGCCCAAGTCTTCAAAATGATGTTTTGGTGGGACTTAAAGAGTTGTACTGGTCTTGTTCTGGCACTTTACCCAATAGCTGATTTTTCACCAGGCCCATTCTTTTACGCTTCTAATTCTTTGTGTTATCTTATACCAGTCCTGCAGATTGTCTCTGGAAGGCAAATTCACTAAGGTTAGATATGATCATTGTGTGAGATAAGGATTTTCAGAGTGCAGCCAGGTGTGGTATTAAGGCTGATGCTCTGCTCCACTCCACTCACACCAATTTAACTGTTTTCCTAATTTTACAAGGTAGAAAGTAGATGAGGACAAAGACCATGTATCAGAAGATGGGTTTTAAGTAGTGTCCCCACCATTCTGGTAAAGTGCATAAGTAAGTTTTCGTTTCTTCTACTTCTTTTCCTGATAGCCCAGGGTAACGTTGTAGTTGTAGAGCAGCACTCTCATTGATGTATTATCAGGTTTCCTCTCATGCTCACTGCTTTTTTTTATTCTGTGCTTATATATGGCAAGACATCAAACTGACCCCATTCATGATCAAACCCTATATCTACAGTGCTTTTCTTGTCACTTAGTCACAGTACTGCATTGGATCTGAACTACAAAAGCATGTGTGGTGTTATAGCTATGCACAGCACAGTAAGTTAAAGATAGCAGCACCTACTGAGTCCAGCACATTACTGAATGCCCCCTTTATTGCTGTGTGAAAGACGTAGCTTTAATTCCTGGTTGTTTCTCTTAAAAATGAGATATTGTTAAAGGAACAGAAGGGGGATGGGTTTCAGGGCTTATATGAATGGTATGGGAGGGAGCCAACCCACCTTTCTTATAGCCCAGCTTAGTCCTCCTTTGAGGAGCAGTGAATGGGAAAGTACAAGCAATGGCCCAGGGGCTTAGATATAAAAAGAATGGGAGCTGCTCATGGCAAGTTTTTGAATGAGCATGGAGTTACCTGCACTGCACACTTTTATCTCCCGGGCATCTACAAATAAAGCTGCAGCTTTATTAAAACCTTATCAAGCGTCTCCTATCCTCCTTTCTGTATAGCTGAACAAGAGAAGTGGTGAGGAAGAGACACACGCAGACTCTAGAGAAGAAAAAAGGCAAGGAGTCTTGTGGCACTTAAAGACTGACAGGTTTATTTATTGCATGAGCTTTCGTGGGAGAATTACTAGGGAAGGGGATGAATGAGTTCTGAAATGTTCTAGTCAGATTACTTACTAGGCTTACCATTTATCTTCAGCCTGTGTAGACACGGTTTACTGTTTTTCCACTTGTTTCTCTCTCTCATTGCCTCTCAAATAATGATTTTGGTAATGCTAAAAATTGCAATCAAAAAGCATTTTGGTCTAATGTGTAGGGTAGGGGAATGTTCATTGGGGTTGTGGGTTTTATTCATGTTTGTTCATGTACTGACCCCTTATAAATGAATTATTTGAGCCACATAATCACTCTTTAAGGTCTGATAATTCTCTCTTGTGCATGGATTTTCAGAGGCATTTGAGCACAAGCAGTGCTTTTTATATGTTTATTAAAAAATAAAAGTGCTGATGCTCTCCTTTTCCCCTGCTGACCCAACCCCCTTAGCTGGGCAGTGGAGGTGGCAGAAAAAGTGCAGATATGCCATACCCTTGCATACCTTCACAAGAAAACCCTGACCACAAGTCATATATTATATGGCATTATGGCCTTTTCAAGGTAGTAGATCAACACCTCATTCAGATAAGCAGGTCAAGACTTTGACAAATAGAATTGCCTAAATTCTTGCTTGATCACTTAATTTCTTATAATAACCCACACTTCTATATTTGTATAATGAGATGGATCTGTCACAGATCATGTGTCATTGAGAGTAAAATTTTAAATTCAATCTTGAATTCTTATTTCACCATCCTTCATTCATTCATTATTTGTATGTCAGTCCTGTAAATCAACACTGGGATTCCTTTGGTAGAAGCAGTTCCCTGCTCTACTGGTATTCCTTTAATAATTATCTCATCTCTTTCAGTTTCTACAGCTGCCTTCTGCTGCCTTTAAATAATTGTTTGTAGATCAAAATTCTTGGCATAGAGTGGCCTTTCTCTAATCATATGTCATCATCCTGATATTTTTACTCCTCAGGGGGATAGAAACTTGTAATCTTAATTTGTAAACCAGTCCAATTAAAGGTATCATATTTACAGGGTTTAAAATGAGAACAAAGTATGTTTCCTTTATTTAAGGAAAAATGCTAATAAATTATTGGTTTTCACTGAGGTGGTTTGTGAGAGGGCAGCCAGCCTTTGGGCTATGCAGGCACATGTATATGTACATGTTTAAACAGTTCTGCCACTTATTATTTAAGATGGAAACCTTTCTGATACAGTCACCTCCTGACTGCTTGTCTAATGTATCTTGACTCCAAACTCCATCTAAATCCATTCTTTTGCAATATACACTGTGTTCACAGTGAACAAATTCAATACTACTTCCCCTCTTCCAGCAGCTCTTTTATGGGTGGGTCCTGTAAAATGGCCAACACTTGAATATTTGCATGTCTAAAGACAATAGGAGTTGCAACTTGGGGAGCACCTCTAAAAATGAGGGTTCTTATTTACTTGTCTAAATATGTATATAGGAGTCAACCTTTAGAATTTAAAATTGTGAGCTATTACTTTTGCACAGTACATCTCAGATTCACTTGTATCTGTTTACCAATTTAAAAAAAATGCTTCACAAAAATTTGAACCAAGTTCTTACTTAAACAAAATGTTTCCTTTGTTTATTTAGAAAGCTACTACCACAACACTGAGTTTAAAAATAAAAATTTGAGTTTTGTATTGTCCACTTGTCTCCTAAAGAGAGAAGGCACAGCATGAGTGAGCTCATACAAAAATATTTTGGCTATGTTAATTCATCTACCCCGTAAATCAGGTCAAACCAAGCAGCAAAAAGCAGCAATTAAACTGCAGAATGTTAGTTGTGAACATGAATTTATTAATAAGAATCATATTTCTGCACATGAATTTGGACAGGGTAGAAATTTTCTGATACCATGTTTTTTGTGTCTACTTCAGTAAAATTTCTTTTAGAAATTGGAATGGAATGTTTTGATTTTTCCATTCCAAAATGACCTTTTGATTCAGTTAAAAAAAAAGTATTACATTATATAACAATTCAAAAAAATTAAAATGTGAAAAAAAAATTAATCAACCCAAAGCATTTTTTTTCATAATTGTGTTCTATGGGACTTTTTTTTTTTTAAATAAGTTCCTTTCATTTCATTCTTTAACAGAAAAAAAGCCCAAATCCTGGAATTTCCTGTGAAACAAAAAATCTCATTCCCATGCTGCTCTACTAGGTGTATACTTATAGCATTAGTCTAGTTTTCATCATTACATTGTTTTTCTAGTTAATTATAACCGTCATAAAGCCTTCATTAAGCACAGATTCATTTACAGGCTGACGGATGGTCACCATGCTGTTGAGACCATGGTTGGCATTGTCCTGCTATAAATGTTTGAAAGCTGTAAAGCTAAATTACATATAAAAATCCTATATGAGGTTTTCTGTGGTGAAGGCAAGGGTTCTTGTACGAGAAGGTGAACTATAAAAGTTTGGCTTTCTTCCAATGATAACATATGACCATTTAGACTGTATGTTATAGGCAATGAGAAATAAGATTATTTTTTGTGGCAACTTAGTTTACTAAAGCTACCGCCAGTACAAAAGCAGTATTCCATCAGTTTTTTTGAACGTACACAGTAAAAGAAAATCCTCAGTATCATTATTATTCAGATAAAAGAAGAAAGAAAAAGGTATCTCTGTGAGCCTGAGTATGGATGGTATATAATGGTACATACAAGGACAGTACTGAAATAGGTGCAGTGGGTTAATGGACTCATTGAAATGAGTCTTTTAGCAGTAAACTGCAAATGTCCCCAGAGCCTTTTTCCATATAAAAAGTAAATTATTCTGAGCTGTGCTGATTGTTGAAAAAATTTTCAATGTTAAAATTGAGTTTCTTATATGCCATCTATTAACATTCTACACAATAGGGTTTGGATTAGATTATATCTGCTACAAACGCTTTCTTAAAATTAATTTGATACATTCGACTTTGAGTGCATACAACCAACTTATTTTGAGTTCATGTTAAATTTGACAGTTCCATGTATAATTTATTGTGCAATCTTAGTATGGGTGTACATTATTTCTGATATCAACTATACCACATACAACTCTTTTCTTAAACATCCACGCCTGGAGCTAGTATATCTCTAAGAAAGATATTCTGCTTGATGACACAGTCCACTAATAGTACATACGAGATAGAGAGCAAATTGTAGATGCAAGGTACAGAAAACGCATGCAAGACACAGCCTTTAGAAATGCCTTGCAAATGTTGTTGCATGAACAAAAACTTTGTATTTGTCTGCAAGATAAGTTGGTTAGAAGTTAAATTGCCCATTTTGAATATGCGTATACCAATTTGCTTACACAAATTGATAAGTCCACAGATCTTACCAATGTATATATAGACACTTGTTTGAAATGTAGTTCGCAAAGCAAAGCACAGACTACACTAAATACTACACAATCTGTTCCTGCCGTACAGATTTCAACTAGAAATTCTGGTCTTGCTTCCTATAGACAGTGTTAGTGTTGCTTCAAAAAATATTTCCCTCAAATTATCATTACAGGGACCTTCATGCAAAACATTTATAAGCTTCTTCCCACAGGGAAACAATTTTTTTTTAATATCACTTGCTGTATTTTCATCATAGACAGAGTAAATGTTGTGCTGGAGGTCCATATATGTATTGCAGGGCTCAGAATTTATATTAATACATTCTAGATCTGGTGGCACCTGGACACTGGCAGGAAACTTTATTACCTCCTTAGCAGAGCTGTGCAAGTAGCCAAAATTTTGGGTTGGTGGTCAAAATGAAAAATCAAAGAAAAATGATTGGGGGTTCACCCAAAACAAAATCTCTTTCAGTTTTACAGTGAAATGTAAGCATTGACTAATATTGATTTTTGACTCATAGTGAAAAGTTTTATTACAGCTTTAAGAGAAAAATTAAAAAAAAAAACTTTTAAAAATAAAACCAAGGTAAGATTTTGAACCAGGCACACTTTGAATTGAAAAAGTGAAAAATTCTAGGTTTTTTTTCCAGAATTTTTTTTAGCTGAAAGTTTTTTTTCAAATTCAGCATACATTTCAAAATGTTTCTGTTATCTGTATTTTTCAGTTAAAAAAAGTTTAATTCAAAAAAATTTCATCCAACTCCATTCCTTTAGTTTTTTTTAAATGAAATTTCTTTAGTGTGTATGTGCACCTAAGAGTGATGATGACTTTTTTTGAAATGGTGTTGCATTGCAAGTTTATATGTCATTTATCATATACCAACTCAGATCTATTTCAACAGTTGCTACTTTCTAATAGCTGTTCCCCATTTGGTCTCTCTCTTGCATTAATTCACTGGGTTTTTTAGTCTCTCTTATTCAAAAAGGAACAGCCCACATGTAATTTAAGATGATGATTAAAAATTCTGTGAAATTTGAAGGCAATAGCTGGTTTTACTGAGACACAAACTCTCTCTAAACTTATGTAGAAATTTATTCTGATTTTATTGATGAGTAGTAATAGTGTGATTATTAATCCATATTTTCAGATTCATTATTTGACATGCACAAAGCTACATATAATTTAAACTTCATGGAAAGAGACTTTGGAAATATGTCACCTTCCTGCAATTGCTCCCCAGATCTGAACTCAAAGGGAGTTTCACTTCAGCATTACAAACATTTAGAAGAGAATTGTGGGTGAATGAGTGAGAAAAGTGCAAACTAAGGGGAAAAAAACCCCCTTGAACTAGAAAATATCAGACCTTCTACCCATAATCCCAGACAGTTCAAAGGGTTTGTGTAAAATTTCCCAAATCCTTCAGAATATATTATTTTAAAATGTGATTTACTAGTTCCAAAGGGGGTAGCTGTGTCAATCTAGTTAAGCAAAACAAACAAGGAGTCTACAGGCACTTTTAAAAACTAACACATTTATTTATTGCATAAGCTTTTGTGGAGGAAATCCCACTTCATCAGACTCTTATCTGTAAGCATCTGACAAAGTGAAATTTTCTCCCATGAAAGCTCATATGATAAATAAATTTGTTAGTTTTTAAAAGTGCCATTAGGCTCCTTGTTTGTTAAGCTAATGTATCTTTTTTATTTTTCAGTAGGGAATGTATATGACAATCTTTTCCCTTGATCAGCCTGACAATCCTTTCCATAACAGGTCTTGGAACAAAATGAAATAGAAGGATAAGAACCACCAATATATAACATATTTGTATATACAGTGCTTTTGTGACAAAATAATGTTGTTTTTACTGACGAACAATTGCAAAGTCAACTGCAAACATCGCTCATTTCTCCCCTCACATGTCAAGCTATGCAGCGTTGGCAATTTGAATGAGATGTTGTTGGGACATCATGACCCCAGACAGAGAACTCTGCTACCTGGGAATTATGCTTGCTTTTACAATAAAAACATGCTCCATTCTCTCTTATCTGAACACTTTTATGCCGGAATTAAATCTGTCAGTAGGGTGAGGTCAAATTACCCAACTGTACAATGAGTGTGGGAGGTGATCATTATTTAACAGGGAAAACATCATGCTGTAGCACACAGCCGTAATAAGGCTGCTCTCCAGGGCCAGAGCAGTGCAAGATCTTGAGTGTAAATGAGAATCAGCTCACCACATTTTTTCATTCTCAGTCAACTATCCTAGCTGCTTTCCTTAATGGACAATGAGGGTATGAGTCTCCATTGTCCTGATCTTGTCATTAATACTTATGCAAGTGGGTACAAAAAGCAGGCATTCTGATTTAATAGCATTTTAGAGCCACACTGTACATCTGGGAATGACTATAGAAGGCAACATGAAGTTAAGCTTCTAGTGTGGGAAGTAAGGATGTCTGATTATTCTACCTGTTTAATTAGTTTTATTCTAGTACACACATCTGTAAAAAAGCTTAACTGAAAACAACAAGTGTAATTTTTGACAGTTTTCCAAAAGGATGTAGTTGTTCAGTCATGAACTCTTTTTTGTAATTTAATTCCTCTTTCAAAAGTGGCTTTTACCCATGCTCATGCTGCAAGATAACATCTATTGTCATTAATGCCAAAAGACTGTTCAATAGCAGCTATGAAAGAAATCATCTGACAGAATCCAATATTCCACTTCACCAAAATAAAAACAAAACCCTTTGATTTACAGAGTCTGGTTCTTTTCCTATAATAAATGTAGACATTCTCTTGAGGGTTCTATTTTTCCTGTGATTAATGGCCCTATTTATCTCAAGAACTTCAAAACAATCAGGCCATCTATTGGAAGATGCTGAGCTAAATTCACTGAGAGCAGTGAAGTTACAGTAGGGTTGAATGGAGCCAACATTGTGTAATGGCAATCCATTAGGGAGCCTAAAACAATCCAGAGAACTGAATAGAAGAAATATCTTGAAGTTGCAGGCATCGCAAAGAGGTTTGGTATATGGAAAAGGGATACTTGACCATTGAGTAGGAGCAGCAAAACCTTATGTATCTGCTCAATTTTGTTTCAAAAGTTAAGAGGCAGAGCTTCATGGTATCTACCTGTTGGAGCTGGTAGTAAACATACTACTGACATCATGCCGAGTGTTCAAAGGCTAGATGTGTATGCTACTAGAGCATAGGATGGTAGATATAATTCCTATAAGATTGTATCAAAATGAGATAATACAGTGACAGAACAGTCTGTGCACAAAGCAGAACTGTTGGTGATGAACTAATTGGCACTTATGTATTTAGTGTTTGTTTTATTAATAGATCATCAAGATTTCAAATACAGTATTAATTCCTATTCATCATTGTATGCTAGAAAGAGCATTAAAAAGCATGAACTATTAACGTACCTTTCTGGATTCTTATGCGGCCCTAATTAGTGAGTGTGTGTGTGTGTGTGTGTGTGTGTGTGTGTGTGTGTGTGTGTGAACTTTACAACATGTAATACATTTTAAAAGCATTTTTCTTTCTTAAGCCTCTGACTTGCTGATAACAACATGAAATTGTCATAGGGAACATAAACAATACCTACCTAGAATGTTGTCCATTTATTTCATACAAGTATGTCAAAACCACATTTTAAAATATAAATCAGAGTAAAGCTATAAAACAGTGTTAATGCCACAAGTGAACACCCTTAAGGAGGTTGGATTGTGGTGTTTGTTTTTCATTTCTCTTTAAGGAGAAAAATAGTTGAGTTGAAAATTGCATAACTATGTTTCTTTTACCTAAGGCAAGTTCTGCCAGTGCACCCTCATCAAAGGTCTGCATTTAAGCAGGAAACCAGCATTCCTGGCTGGAAAGAAAGGCAGCATTATCTCTAGTCTGCTTACTTTACTTTCAGCTGCACCTATAAAGCTTTAGCATGAACTCAGGAGTTTGCCTGTACAGTGCTCAGGGAGAGAGACGGAGCAAGGGATGAAGTCCATATGTCAGATGTGAATGTGTATATCTTTGTGCCTGGTTTAGAAGGTTTAGTACACATCACTGAGCAAAGCTCAGTGCCAATCTATCAGCATGTTTTGCTTGGATGACCATCTTTTCAGAATACCAAGTCAGCTATCAGAATAGGAGACTCAAAACTAACTCACTGAGAGAGAAAGCTCATGCTTGATCAGAAAGGGTATGTTGGAATGCACTTAGGGCTGAACTTTTATGCAAGAGGTGGAATATTGTTATAGTACAGTACTTTCCTTTGGGAATTTCCTGTGGAACAAAATGGATGAGATAACTAACTAACTAGATGAGAGAGAGAGAGAATGAATACAAAGGTACCTATCCTTAAAATAAATAGGTCCAATAATATGTATTTGAAACAGCTATCTTGTTACTGTATGTATAACTACGGCAATCAATAGGTTAAATATTGTTACTGAAGCCATCTGGAAAATAAATTTTCTGCCAAGAAAATTGCTGTTCCACTCAGCATGCTGTTGCAAGTTAACCTATTAAAGCAACTGGTGAAGAGACTTGAAAGGTTATCTTGCCATGCAAATTTCAGATGCACATGATTTCATTAGAGGCACATTCAGAAAAGCAGTAAAACAGACAGAATGTATAGTTAAATATTAATAGACATTCCCAAATATTTTATCCTTTGCACTGTTTGTACAGTACATTTTTATCTTCATGTTTCTTGGGATCCTGCTACAAATTCCACTGAAACTGATGGAAAAAGTTCTATTGCTGTCAAAAGGCTTTGGACCAAGCCCCCTATGTACAATGCATATTGCATTAGTCTATGAGCAAGGATAGCCAGTAGATTATGTTTTGCCAGATTTACAACCCACTTGAAAGCTAGGTTTTAGAATTAGAAGAGAGCCAGAAATTTTTAGGGTCCAAGTTCGGTTTAGGTTTGGCAAAAAATGAGATGGGTATATGTTCTTTTTCAAATGGTTAGTCCCCTGGTTTCTAGAAACAGAGCAAATATTACTTTCCAGCATGAATCTTTTGTTGTTTGCATTAGACAGGCTTCCTTTTAGTTAGAAGACTTTGTTATATTTCCTTTGCAAAACAATAGTTGAAATTAAGGGAAGGGAGTATAACTAGCATTAATGGGATGAAATTAAGAAAGGGAAAACTTATGTTTAATATCAGGAAAAACATCCTGCAAATGAGATCTGTTAGACTATTGAATAGTCTGTCAAAGGAAGGGGAGGAAACCACATTGTCCAGTACACTTTTAAAATGTCTCGAGTAAAACACAAGAAAATATATCATAGGATCTAATCTGGCATAGACAAGGGAAAAAGCATAGATGATCCAACAGACCTTTTCCATCTGCGATTTCTAGAGGAGTTTTAAAAAGTAGCAGAGTCTTAATAAAGCCTCTAAAATACCACAAATCTTCAAGCCCTTCTGAAGTAGTTTACTCAGGTGCTATGTTCTGCTATGTAAACAAATGGGATATGGATTCTATTGAACAGATATAGCTTTTAGCACTGACAATCACACCAGTAGAATCTAGATAAAAATGTGAAGCTCACAAGGTAAATTCCCTGAGCTAATCAGACAAACAGTAAAGAGAAAAATGGAAATGTAATCCCCATAACTTTGAAAATGGTCTTAATGTGGATACATTCTTCTTACCACTCAAGAAAGCGACCTTGGAGTCCCTGTGGCTAGTTCTCTGAAAATACCCACCCAACATGCAGTGGCAGTCAAAAGAGAGCTAACAATGTTGGGAATAATTCAGAAAGGGATAGATAGTAAGACAGAAAAATATATTATCTCTTGATAAATCCATGGTATGCCCATATCTTGAATGTTGTGTGCAGATCTGGTCAGCCTATCTGGGGAAAAAAAAAAACACATAGGAATTGGAAAAGGTAAAGAAAAGGGCAACAAAAATTATTAGGGGTATGGAACGTCTTCCCCATGCGAAGATATTGATAAGACTGGGACCAGAGCCATAACACGGTGTTTTGCAACCCAGGATGCGTTCCAATTAGCCCCTTCCCATTACCGATGCTTGGAGCCAGTGCCATGAAAGTTACCTCTTTAATAGAGAGGCTTCATGGAGCTGCTCTGGGCCTCCTGGGGCTCTGCTCTGTCAGCCCCGCCATAGTTACAGCTTTGACTGGGACTCTTCAGCAAGGAAGAGAGACAACAAAGGGGTATATAGAGGGGTGAAAGTAAGCTGGAACACACAGGAACTGTGTTCTAGAGTCCACTATTTTTAGGGGCTCAGAGTTCCAGGGCCTCTAAAAATAGAAAATGCAACTGGAACACTGCATTCATGGGCCTATGATTTAAAAATAGCAGGCCCAAAACAGTGCTGTGGCTTTATTTTCTATTTTTAGGGGCCCCCTGATGCTGAGCCTCTAGAAATAGCAGGCCCCGGAACACTATTTCAGCGCGTTCTGGGAGGCAGGGATCTGCCTTAGCCCAGGCTGAGGCTCTGGCTTGATCCTGCTCAGCATGCTCAGAGCCTGTGAGCTTGCTCAGTCACAGCAGGCTCCGGCTGGAGCCTCAGCCCAGGCCAGGGCCACTCCACAATGACATGGCAGCCAAGTAAAGGGGGGGTTTGGGGGGGGGTTCAGGGACAGGCGAGCTGGCCTGGTGTGGATAGGGTGCGGGGGAGGGGGTTGGCCTGGGGCAGCTGAGGAAGATGTTTTGGCATGGTGGGAGTTTGGGGAAGGGTTGGGGGACCGGTGGCGAGATGGGGGCTGGGAGCTTTAGCTGGGGCGGAGGAGCAGCAGCTGGGGTGGTGGGGCAGGCATGTGGGGGGTAGCAGCTGGGATGGTAGGGGTAGGTGTAGGGGGCAGTAGCTAGGGTGGGGAGGCAGTAGCTAGGGTGGGGGGTAGATGTGGGGGGGGCAGTAGCTGGGGTGCATGAGGGGGGCCCGCCAATTTAGGAGGCTTCCAGGGCCCACCAAATTATATTTTAACCCTTGGTTATATAGTGATAAACTTGTGATTGGTGTGGAAAAAGTAAATTAGGAAGTCTTATTTACTCCTTCTCATAACACAAAAACCTGTGATCACCAAATTGAATTAATTAGCAGCAGGTTTAAAACCAACAAAAAGAAGTATTTCTTCACACAGTGCGTAGTCATCATTGGAACTCCTGGCTGGCCAAAGGATGTTCTGAAGACCAAAATTACAACAGAGTTCAAAAAGAACTAGATAAGTTCATTGATGATAACCCATCAATGGTTATTAGCCAAGATGGTCAGGGATGCCAAACCATGCTCTGATTTGTTCTTAGCCTTTGTTTGCCAGAAACTGGGAATGGGCAACAGGTGACAGATCACTTGATGAATATCAGTTCTGTTCGTTCCCACAAAAGCACCTGACACTGGTGATTGTCCAATATGGCTGTTCTTATGTTGTTAAAACTCAGTAAACACCAGAGTCACCAGTGCTTACCTAGATAGTTCATTCAGGGCTTATAAACCATATCCCCACTGCCTGTGGTTATGTTTAAAACTTAACTGGAAGAGAATGGGTCAGATTCTGATCCACGAGCATAACAGGGTTTAGGTGAGATCAGAATTTGGCACAGGGTATCCATTACAAACGTATCAGGTTATTAATGCTGTAATAACCAAAATTTAATGTGCACACCTCATCTGGCACTAACAAGTATCCACAGTAATTCTTCAGACAACTATGCACTAGATTTTCAATTTTACTGGTGCATTGGCTTGATGTTGGCAGGCTGATTTATTTTATTTGGTTGACAGAGCTCTCTGTGTGCATCTGATGGGTGATCATGTGCAACAAATCCTATTAAATATGAGGTAGATGCTTATTTCAAGAAATCCCTTGTAAAAGTATGCCACTAAAACATTATTTTCATTAACATAAAATATGCATCTTGAGAAGCATCTTTTCTCTTCTGACTGACTTACAATTATTAAGAACTCTTTGAAGACCCTCATAATATATTTTATAATTAATCAACAAACGGCTCCTAGTCTCCTTTAAATGCTATTTGCTGCAAATAAAGCACAACATGCATATGTTTAGCAATCAGGAAATGTTTTAGAAAATTAAAAATCACAGTGTGAAGAGGAAAATGACACCCTAAACCTCCCCAGCACTCAGACAAACAGCCAGCCACATCATGTGTAGCTGAATCAGACTTTAGCGACTGCTTGCACGAACTATGGAAATCTCTGGCAAGATAAAATGTACTCTCAGCTGGAAGAAAATGACTCAGTGGTCACATGATGTTCCATGGCTAGAACTTTAAAACAAACTTTCAGAAACTCATTCAACATATGTTGATGCGCACACAGATGAAAGCATGTATTGTACAGATGGGAATTCCACTATCTTGCTCAGAGACTTTAGAACTTATGAAAGAGAGCATTTAAAGTGTACTCGTAGGGGACCCCCCCACACACACACAATGCGCGCACCTTTATCATACTGGTATAGTAGTTATGAGAGCCTTGTTTCCATGAACATACTAAAGTATTCACATGTAGACATATGGTATTTAAGCTTAAGTCACCTGTCCCTTGGTGCATTCTTCGTCACTGCAAGACAAAAACAAAATAGAAGAAAATTGGAAAGGCTGCTGCTGAAAGAAAAGCCCCATTTTATTCAGTCTTATGCATGAACAAGGAAAGAATGATCAAAATCTTTCTCCAGGTTAGTTCCTGAATGCCTTGTGGATTTGAACTCCACTAGGAACATTTTACCGAGTTTTACAGACTGTGAGATCATTGATTTAAAAAACAAAACAAGACCAAAACCAAAACAAAATAAACCTAAAACACTGAGGTTGGAGGAAAATAATTTCTCTCTCCAAATTGGCTTGCTTGCTTGCTTCTTTATTTATTTACTTATTTTAGAACAAAATAGTTATAGAAAATTTTGCTTTGTCTTAACTCAATAATTAAACAACATAGTGTAATCTCCAAATTAGAATGCGCAAAGATATAGGTTGAGGATTTCAGAGAAACCTAAGAAGGTAAGATATCCATCTTCCATTGATTTTCAGTGATATGTGGACATTTTACTTCCATTGACAATGCCAGCCTTAGAGATGTACAAAACTTGGTATACTTTTGTTTCCACACATTCATGCAAACTTTTATTTAGATTTGGATGGACATGCACCTCTTGAGCATTACATTTTGGGGATCAAACAAAACCTCAAAACAATGGCAATTTCACCTCAAACCACCTACTCATAGTTCAAAAAATAGACTTTCCTGATATGCCTATAAACAAATCCCACTTTGATCAAAACTCAGTCTAAACTTGGCCCAGGCTTACCTAAAATGCGGTCCAAGTGCACGAAAGTATTTCAGAAGCTATTGGCAAACTCAATCCAAAGTTTGCATTTGGAACAAAACTCAGTATCAGGTAAGAAGGCTACATGAGGAAAGGACATTTTGATTTTCACAGCATACTTGCCAAAAGCATACAAATCACAGTCCAGACTTTATCAGCCATATTTTCAACTGGCTTTAAAGCAGTCTCCACATTTTTTCTTTTTTGCATATTATACCACAGTTGAATGCAGACACAGATATATGTAAGTGCAAATTTATTTATTAAATGCACAAATGCCCACTCCACAATAGAGATGGAGAAAGACTCTCAGATGCAGTTTTTGAGCACACAACAGGTGAGCATGGAACATTCCAAGTTAAGGGACCCGTCTGAAAATGTTGCATTATATGTTTTAAACAAAGACCTGTCACTGAAAACATTTTATAAACCTTTTGTTTCTATGATTATATTTTAATATAATATTTTAGCTGTATACAAGTTTGCAATAATTATCTTCTGATTTGCATCTCCTCTAGGGGTAACTCTACACTTCGCTTGAAGGTGTTTGAACTACAACATTAGAAAAAGAAGCATAGCCAGAGTGCTGCAAACAGAGAAAGAAGTTAGGTGCCCCAAATCTAATTCCATCTGAAATCATAGTTAATTAGCTAATCCACCATTAAACCTCTGGCATTTTGGACAGTGGCAAAGCTCCCCAAGCCATCTCTGTTTCTGGCAAGTCTTTCAATGGTTCCCCAGCTGTGCCCTAGGTTTTCAGCTAAGTTTCCACAGCTCTTTGCTATGCTGTTTTCAGACTGCCTTGTTTTTTTTCTTATCTTCAGGGTCCATCTTATTATTATTCCCATGATAGAATCAGTTTCCATATGAAGCATGTGGTCAATCCATTTCCAGTGCCTTCTGATAATGATGGTGCTCTTATCTTCTTGGATACACTGTATGAATAGGTCTTTATTTGAGACTGTTCTGGGCCAAAAGCTGTGAAGGATTTTTGTGAGCTGGCTGTATAAAATGAAGAAAGCTTTGACTTGTCCTGCTTTGTCATTCCTCAGCATTCTTTACTATAAAGTAGCATTGAAAGTACAACTCTGCTAAATCTTGAGTTTGGTTTTGGTATTATATTTTGATAATATCCACTGTATTTAAGCTTCTACAGATGACTCTGGCTTTATTGATTCTGTTCCAAATAGCCTAACTTGCTCTACTATACTGGGGGATGGTATTCCAGGTATGTGAATGTTTCTACGTTAGTGAGAGCATAAACTTCAATCTGTATGGGTAATCATAGAATCATAGGGTTGGAAGGGACCTCATAGGTCATCTAGTCCAGCCCCCTGCCAGAGGCAGGACCACTCCCACTAAACCATCCCAGTCATGGTTTGGTCCAGCCGGGCCATAAACACCTCCAAAGATGGAGATTTTACCACCTCCCTCGGCAGCTCATTCCAAGGCTTCAACACTCTCCTAGTAAAAAAGTTTTTTCTAATATCCAGCCTCGGCCTCCCTAACCGCAACTTGAGACCATTGCTCCTCGTTCTGTCCTCTGTTATTACTGAGAACAGTCGAGCTCCATCTTCCTTAGAGCATCCCTTCAAGTAGTTGAAGGGTGCTGTCAAATCCCCCCTCAATCTTCTCTTCTGCAGACTAATGGTGAGGTAATACTTAAAGTCTGATTGTGGTTGCTTTTCACTCCAATCTGCTGGCTGAATAGGTTGATTCAGATTGCTGTTGAGTCAGATTGTTTTCTCTTGTAAATGATGATGGGTGTGTAATACAAGAGCACGATCATCTGCAAAGTCCAGGTTTTGAAGGGATGAGAAGAGTGTCCTTCCAGGGCCGTAACTACGGTGGGGGGTGGGGGTGGGGGCGGGGGCGGTGTGTGGCTTTGCCCCATGCATGCCGGAACAGCTCCATTGAGCTGCTCCATTAAAGGGCACGTTCCTCACCGCTCACTCCCGGCACTGGCCATGTAAGGGGTGCTTTCCAATCAGAATGCGCCCTGGGCGCTAAATTCTTTAGTTACGGTTGTGTGTCTGTCTAAAACCTCTTGGCATGTCTTTTACTGTATGCTGTGTTACCCAATCAATGGCAATGCCAAGGGGATTGCAAACATAACACACCTCTGCCAAACTCCTGTTTTGACTTCAAAACTGAGCTCATTGTGATTAACACGACATGTAAAGTTGAAATGGAAGCTTTTAATGTTGTGAATTATGCTAAGACGGATTCCAAAAGCCCACAAAATACACCATAGGATGATCCTGTAAATGCTGTTGAAAACCTTCTCAAAGTCTATGTAATTTATGTGAAGTTGTTGTTGTTGCCATTCTATGTATTATTCTATATTTCGTAGAGTAAAAATCTGATCTGTGCATCCACACTTTAACTGTTGCCAAAAAAAGTGGAGGAGGATTTCTTAACTCAAGTTAGCTAACCCTCTTAGCTAATCAAGTTGAAATAGCAGTGAAGAAATGGCAACTCAGTTTAGCACCTTGACTATAGGGAAGTCTGAGTTTAGGTAACTCAAGTTCAGAACATGCTTTTTTTTTTTTTTTTTTTTTTTTTTTTTTTTTTGTAATGTAGACATACCCTAAGGCTCTTTTATGTTCTGCTCTGGAAGTATAACTAGACTGGGAAAGAGGACCACAGAATTTATTATTACGGTTAAAGTTCCTTTGTTTAGCAACTATTATCCCACCTCTTCCAAGCAACATCATAAAAGGAATATATACACCCCTAAGCTCCCATTGTGAGAAGTTTATTAGCTGACTTGTGCATGTATTTTTAAGACAAAAGCTACTCAATGTTTTTTTAAAATGTCAATACATTTTTTATTAGGCAAACTTCAAACTGAAATAAATAGCATACATGAGAGATAAAGTTGGCCTATTCTTAAAGTTATTAATCTTTGTCAATCTGCTGAAGTTCATTCTTAGTCCTCAATCAGCCACAACTCCCATTGACTTCTGTCTATATAAGAAGCAAGTAAAATAACACATTAATAATAATAAGGATTTGGCTTATTGTGCTGTGACTGGTGACATAGCATTAACTTTTTTTTTTTTTTTTTTTTTTTTTGAAATCTTTCTGTTAGTTGGCCACAAGTAGCAATACAAGATTTTTTTGCCAGTTTGGCTGGTTGCATAGAAAGTTATTGGCTGGTTTATAATTGTATTACAAATTAGTTTCTGTAGCATCCGGCCTATCCACTGAAGGGCTTTGAGATTATGATTTTCAATTATTCTTACAGAGATCTGATTTTCATTGCTGTCACTTTTCTTTTAGGTGTACTGTCTGTAATAAGGTTCACTTACACTTTATCAGATTACTAATGATATACTGAGGTCCAAAGAGTCAGCCTAACACTTTGATCCAAGATGAGTGTCTTTACCTGTTTCTCAATGATATGAGGAAAGAAAATAAATTTACTACAGTCTGCTTTTGACACCAGCATCCTGTCAATAGGTTTGAAATGGCTGACTGGACTTCAGAAATATGCCCCAGCAGGTTCCAACACCCAGGGCCATGTTTCTATTTTTGTCCATATGTCTGTTTTGTTTGAGGGGTGGTGGTTATCCATGAGAAGAGCAGTTCCAACAAATCAGCTTGCTTGGCATGATGCTCAGATGAGCATTTCATTTAGCCACTTGATAATTGCTTGCCTTTGAGTAGAAAGTACAGATGGGAATTATTCAGCAATTAATCCCTGCCAACATTAGACTTTTGACGCTCAGGCCCTGATTCAGCTGGTTACTTAAGCACATGCCTAACTTTTAAGCATGTGAGTAGTCCCGTTCACTCTAATAGGACTAATTCCATGCTTAAGTACCTGGTTGAGCTGGGACCTCAGCTGGAGCATCTACTCAGAATTTTGGAGAGAGTCTCCCAGCTTGGCTTGATAAACTGGGGCAGCTCATGATAATGCTTTAAAAATAATTCTACAGACAACGCTTTGAGGTTTTGACTTGGGCTCAATGTCTGACTCTGACACCTAGTGTGGGCGTGGGCATTGGAGTCCATGCTGCAGCCCAATCCATAGCTTCAAAGCACTCTCTATGTCAGGAGCACTGCTCCTGACAAAAATAATTTGGAGGCACAGATCCCCATATCCCCCCTCAGGTATGGCACGGAGTCTCTCCTATCACGGCCCTGCGCCCCTTCTCCTGCTCTTCTCCCCATGCCCAGCTCCCGAGGGCCTGCCCTGCCCAGCAGAGTACTTACCTTACCTGGACCAGGGGGTGCCACCAGATGCCATCCTGCAGTATTTACATTTCCTACCCTGGGCTACGTGCCTGGAAGTGCAGCAGGGCAGGAGATTTAGAAAGGCCCCACTGACCTAGTTCCCAGCTGTGGCATGGGGCTCTCTCCAGCACATTCAGGACCAGTGCCCTTTGTGCCAAAGGCGAGAGACCCCCCTGCTCTATGTAGCTATTTTTCAAGCCCTAACCCCACTTACCCTAATCTATCAACCCAGGCTGGGAAGCTTACTCCAAAATGCTAACTGAGGTTTGGTCTCAAACTCAATTCTTGCACTTGAGTTTGCAGAGATAGGGGGCCTAATCCAAACTTCGTTAAAGTTCAAGGAAAGGCTCTTCAGAGACTTCAGCAGGCTTTGAATTAAATGAAAAGGCAACATGTTCAGCTCAAGGAAGAGGGGTGTCACCTAACACGTACCATTGTTGATAAATGTCTCAGGGGCCAGCACAGTCAATCTTAAGAGGCTGTTGTACTTAAGTGGCCTTAGGCATATTTTGTGCTTGTCAAAACACAAAGTGAGGAGATTGCAGTTCTGAGTCCTGATTTTCTTAAAGAGATTTTTGGATTCACACCATTTTTTCAAGTTCTAAAGGGGTAGCCAACTGTTGACAAAGTAGGATTTTCCCCCATGAAAGTTCATGCAATAAATAAGTCTTTAAGTGCCACAGGACTCCATTTTTTGTATCCCTTTTTATTTTTGTCTTTGGGGAGGGAGGGCAGGAGTAATCATATGTTTAAAGTGTACTATTTAGAAACTGGCATTATTTCTAATCTATGAAAATAAGGTTAGATACTAAATTTTCAAAATTCCCTATAAAATGTGTGCTCAATATTTTCACCATATTTGTCCGCATATTTAACACTCCACAGATGTGGATAATTTAGTGTTTACATTGCCCTTTCCTGAAAGTGACTTTGAAAAATTGGTCCATCCGTATTTCTTTAAAGAATCTGACCTCACTTTAAAAAAAAAAAAAAAAAGAAAACAAAACAAAACTAGCTCTCAGAGGATGCACTGCATTTTAAGAGCACCCTGCAAGATGCTAGCTTTTATTTTATAACTATACATTTAGAATACTAAGATTTATAACCCTCATTAATATAATTTATAAGACAAGATGAGAAGAGTTTTAAAAGGTCTGCAGCCCATCCAGTCAGCAACATCCAGGCAATTTGGGTTTGACCAACCTGATCTTGTCAAGTCAAGAAAACAAAAATCAATCAATAAATAGCAGGAGAGTACTTAAAATGAAAAAAAGAGAGTTCATTTCCTGGTAAGGGACAGAGGCCATTTTGCACTGCAGAGAAAATACTACAAAGAAGGGAATTCTTTGTGTTATTTCCTATTGAAATGCTGAGAATTCTCCCTCTCCGTCTTTTATGGTGGTTTGATGAGAAGTATGATAGGCAGTGCTTGGAAACTGCTTGTTGAGAAACAGGTCCAGGTCAAAGAAAGTCTGACCCTGCTATGTTCCAGAGAGTCACGTTTCCATCTTTGTGCCGCCAATAATAACCTACACAGGTATTAACTTTCATTTATGAGTGACCTCTATGCTCAGTGCTTCTACTTAGAACATAATTAGTCAACTTAATCACACATTTTCATACTCGGAGAAGATGAGTATGAAAAGCATATGCCAAAGAAGGGAAAAATGTCTGTCAATATGAGCAAAGGACTACAGCATCAGAGTTTAGGATTCCTTTGCTGGTTCTGCCATTGACTTTCCATGGGTATGTCCACACACAGTCCTTATTTCGAAACAACAGAGGTTATTTCGAAATAAGGAATGGCATGGCCACACGACGCACGGCCATTTCGAAAGAAGCAAACCGCTTCTTTCGAAATGGCCGTGGTCCTTTCGAAAGAAGCTAAACCTCGTTGCCTTTCGAAAGAGCGTTGTTTCGAAACGGTTGTTTCGAAACAACGCCAACGGGACATGCCGTTCCGAAATAACTGGCTG
>ML682004.1:26932907-26967690 GCA_007922195.1 Podocnemis expansa | reverse complement strand
GGGTGCAGTGCGCCTCTGCACTGCACCCCGTGGGTGCCTGCAGCCCCCAGAGGAAGCGAAATAGCAGGTCCACACTGTGGACCTGCTATTTCGCTCCCTTATTTCGAGGACACAGTTTTGTTATTTCGAAACAAGTTATTTCGAAATAACAGGTTTTTTCGAAATAAGTTATTTCGAAATAGCTTCTTTCGAAATAACAAAACTGTGTGTAGACATAGCCCATGTGTCCTTGTTCAAGTAACCGAGGGAAATATTTTTAAAAATTGGTCTCTAATTTGAGTATTTTAGAAAGCTAGCACCCGATTCTCAGAGCTCCCAATGAAGTCATTTAGGCTAAGATTTTCAAATGAGTCCATTAATTTTGGTAAACTTAAGTTTTGGGGACCCAATTGAGACATCTAAGTTGGGATTTTTAAAAGTACTTGGTGTTAGCCTAACTCTTCTCCGACTGAAGTTCATCATTGACATATCTGGGAGTAGAGTCAAAGATGAATCTGGAGTACTTGTAAATTCCAACTTTACAGTGCAGGATTACATTTTCAGAGAGACATAATACAACAGGATTGTCAATAAAATGAATCCCTGCAAAATCAGGAGGAGGTGCACACCCCTTAGCCCACCCTTCCTTTTTGCCTTTTTTTCCTTCCTTTTCACACATGGGAAAAGAGGGCCTGGGAGGAAGACAAAAATGAAACCCCAATATTTTACCTTTTGGTTTGCCATCAAGAAATCATTTGACCAAAAGGAAAAATCTCCTCAAAAACTGAAGTGGAAAAAACTGTTCATTAAAACATTTGATGAAATTATTTTGACCAGCTCTACCAACTACTGTGATTATGTTCTGTTACATCCAAATTGCCTTCTTTTTTATGTGAAATAAGCAATTTTCTAAGAAGAGACTCCTATTCATTATGGAATTCCAAATAGCCTTTTTGCAGCTCACACTTTCATTTATTTAAATGAGTACACATTTCAGAATTGAATAAGTGAATAGAAGTTGTAAAAGCAGCCAATCTCAAAACAACATGGAAAAGCTTTTATAACCCTTGTTATGAGCCAGGTTTGCATTTCACCATGGTTATAAGTGAGTAAACATCTGAAAGAACAGAACAGCATTCATTAGATGATCCTAATGACATCTCTCCTCAAATTCCTACAATGTCAGAAGGGAAGAGGATTCTCAACACACACAGTATGTGAATGTTACTGACACTGCACAATAAACTAAACACATACAGGGGCATATGAATGATTTTGTCAATTATATGCAGTCTCCAAAAGCTCCTCTAAGGGCTAGTTATGGAGTACTGAACCTCAAAAGTTTCAGAGAGACTGTTCAGTTTGGATATGCATCCAAAAGTTACGCTGCTTAACCAAAACCTATCCAAACCTTTCTGGTCTGGAAATAAGGCTGGAAGTGTTGCAAGATCAAACTTTCTTATGAGATTTCCAGTGCTTGCTTCTTGCTGCCAGCATAAGGACACCATGAGAACAGTCTCTCACAATAATGCATGTTGATACTTAGGCTTCTGTTCTTGGCTGAAACAAAAAAACCAAATGTTTTTTGAACCTCAGTAGAGGACTGGTTTTGGTTCAAAGCCCATCCCCTAATAATTATATAGGGCAGATAAACCATACACTCTTATGCAATGAGTTATGTATACAATAAAGTCCTTGCTAGACTATAAAGCCACTTCCCTTTTTCTTGTGGCATTTAAATCCAATACAGTTTCATTTCAAAACCTAGCTTGGATGGAAAGGCTGTTCACTCAGAACTGTAGTTCAGACTAACTCTACCACAACAAAATGAAGTCATTTGTGCAAAATGATCATATTTTAATCTATTTTATCTTTTTTTTAATGAAAACTTTATAGAAGAGAGAAAGTTTGGAGACATCCTTGTCATGCATGAGAAAAGCAAAGACCATGTGCTCTGAAAATTGACTGACTTTGGTAGGAAAAAGAGTGATAAAAAAGACAAAAAAAAAAAAAAAAGGCAAAAAAACCCCCCAACAACTGAAAAGAAATACAGCTCCAGATTCTGATGTCAGCAACATAGATGACTGTTTTGCCTGGTGAGAGCTCAGGTGAAATAGGGCATGAAATCTTCTAGACTCGGTTCCTCTGACATCACCTGATTGGACTCACATTTTTCAAGTGACTTGAAACTTAATGAATGAACTGTGAACTGAAGTGTTGCTGTCAGGTGTACATGACAGTTGGCTACACTACAGTAGCTCACAGTTGCTAAAGGTTTACTGATGGTTGGTGGTGATAGACTGTGTTCCGAACACATGAATGCATGTTTGTAATTCAAAAAGTGTTGATTCCTCTGCTGGCTAAAAAGTGGAGGAAACATAAATTACTGAGGCAACCTGATGTGCATAAAGGTATGCAGTGTTTCTGTTGCCTTGTTGGGCCCAAAATATTAGAGAGACGAGGTTGATGAGGTAATATCTTTTTTGGACCAACTCCTGGTGGTGAGAGAGTTTTTATGCCCCACAGAGCTCTATTTCAATTCTGGGAAAGGGGCTAAAAGTGTCACACTTAAATACACAGTCCTCAAACTAAACATCTTGGTGCTTGGGGCAAGCAGCCCCAAAGACGCCCTCCCCCAGCCTGCGGCCCACTCCGGCCCGAGCTGCTGCCAGCGAATGGCATGGAGCCGGATCAGGCCCCCACTGCCAGTGGTGAATCAGAGGCCTCAGGACACCTGGGCCTCCCCACTGGTGACCCCCTCCACGGGAGGGCCTCACCCCTGCCAATGGGTCAGCGCGGGGGGCAGGAGGCAGCTGGGGCAAGAGGCCAGTTGCAGCCTGGCTGGTTGGCCCTGGGTGGAGGTGGGGCTGACTGCTACATGTGATGCAGCTTTGGGCTACGTTGGAGCCCGTACGGGTCCTGTAGTGTGCAGTCAGCCCTGCCTGCCACCCCCCCACCTCACCCAATGGGCCCAATGCACCCAGCCCCCTGGGGCGGAGTGGCCATGCCAAGGACGGGCTGAGATTCATAGAGCTGGCCTGTGGGCTGGCTCACCTTGCCCCAGAGGGAGGCGTGAGTTTAGAGCCCAGCTTCAGGCCGGCTGGCCCCACTCCCCTTCCCAGTGCTGGGGCAGGGTAGAGGGGCCCCAGCTCCAGCACAGCAGCATCCTCTAAAATGGGACACCCAAGGCTTTGCCTGGTCGCCCTGCCCTAGTTACAGCCCTGTAAATACAAGAATGGGCAGATAGTTTAGCATAAGTAGTTAGCACATATTCTAAGGTGAAGTAGCCTGTTTAACACCTCTATGGTCATAGGACAAAAAGGGTCGGTCTAGCAGTCTAGTTATTAAATAGGAAATTTGAAGTCACCACAAAATTAACTGCTAGTAGAGGCGGTACAGAGCCAATCAAAATACCTAAATATCTGATACCCACAGAATTCCATTCATGCAAAAGACAATGTAGTAGAAAACATTGGAGTTATGAGCTTGCTCTTGTCTTTCACCCTGCCAATGCACATGCTCCTCCTACAGTATGTTCTTGTATACTTTTTACAATTTGGTTTTCAGTGAAAGCTAGTGGGGCTTCAACCCACTCCCACTCAGCCAAAAAGACACAATGTGACTTTTTCAGGAGTGCATAGGGGGTACTTAGACTAGTTGAACTTCAAAGACTAATTCCAAAGGGGTAGCTGTGTTAGTACAATTCAGCAAAACAAGCAAGGAATCTTATGGCACTTTTAAAGACTAGCATGTTTGTCACATGAGCTTTTGTGGAAGTAAGTTCACTGTCTTCCAGGACATGACGAAGTGGGTTTTCTCCCACAGAAGCTCATGTAATAAATAAATGTGGTAGTCTTTAAAAGTGCCACAAGACTCCTTGTTTGTTTCAAAGACTAGTTAAATTTCCATTTTCAAATCAGCCTGAGGCACTTAAAAGCTGATGTCCCACTGACTTACAGTGGTTGCTTTGCAAGTAGGACTTCAGCTCCTAAATCACTGAAGTATTTCTGAAAATTCTGTTTGCCACCCTTTATTGCTTAATTATTTCTGATTCAACCCCAGCTTTCATGGGCTCAGTTTCAGCTCCCTTTCACTAGGTCATAACCATTATTGATAGTCACATTTCCTCTGAAACACACATCTAGAAATGCCTAGCTGTATTCTTTGGGCTCAGTAGAACTCTCACTGCTCTGTCCATGCTTCAGAGTATATTTTTATACCTTAATTTTTTGTTGTCATGAGGGTGCCTATGTGCCCCATTATTGCTGGGCAGTCTCTTTTTTAAGCCCTGTCCTGACTGTCCTGACTTTTTTTTTTGGCAAAGTGGTGATCTGTGCAAATGATCAAGTTGGGAAGAGCAATTGAGATAAATTCCCACTTTTGTCAAACAAAGTGGTGCGTGGAGTAATATGCAGAGGAGAGGGGGCAAGTGATGATGCCTTTGGAGAAGGATGCAGGGCTCGGGTAGGGTGCAGGCAGGGTTAGGTGAATAGTGAAGCCAGCCCCAGCTGTGGGCAAGGGGTGCAGGGCTCAAGGGACTTCAGAGATGCTAGCCCTGCATCGGGGGTTGGGGAGGACCTCAGGCGAGTAGCTTGAGCCAACCCTGTGAAGAGTGGGAGAGGGCTTGGACTAAACCTCATGCAATATCCCATTTTCTTTTGTGAAATATGGTCACCCTAGCTACCACCAGGGTGGAAAACACTAGCCTCCAATTAGATGGATGCTTTGGCATTTTCACAGGAAAGGATGACTCTTTTCCTTAGACTGTTTTCTAGTGAAATGGGACCTAAAAGGAACCACAATATGAGGAATTAGTAGAATAACCATATAACGTGACTGTGCCATAAAGTTAGATGCCTAAAAAAAAAAAAAGCTGTTTGTCTGCTTTCTCTCTTGTGATTTAATCTTTGGTTCTGTTGTGCATTAGCACAACTCCTTGGTATTCTTACCAAAGTGCTACATATTATACACAGTATATTGTGACCCACTTATTTCATCTTCTGTCTTGAAAAAAATTCCTTCCAAAGATGGAACAGTAATTATGAATATTATTATTGTGCCAAAGCCTCAGGAAATTATTCAGTGAAGAAAAAGTTTCCCTGAGTAAGCACTGATTGAACACGCTGTAAAGATCAGGTTTTATTAATTAAAAGCCAAATCCTGAGTTTCTTATAAAGTTTGCCTGAATAGGGGCTGAGTTTAAAGAATAAATAAATAAATAAAGGGAAACTAAGGATTTCAGGATTTGGCTCAACATGTTTACACAGAAACTAGAACAAGTCTTCAAACTAATAACAAGGGCTATGTCTATAGTACAGGGTTCAGTTAAGTCTACTTAAAGTTGATTTTATTAAGTTGGTTTAGTGAGGCCCCATTTGTTTATGTCAATTTTATAAAGTTGACTTAAAAGGCTCTAATGCACTAAATCAACTTTATTAAGTTGACTTTAATGGGCACATTGCATTAAGTTGACTTAATAAAGTAGAGTTAACCCTTAAAGTCAACTTTAATGGAAGGAGTTATTAAGTTGACTTAAGCAAGTGCTTAAGTTGACTTAATAACTCCAAATGTGGCCAGGGAGTTGCTTAAGTCAATTTAAGCCTTCTTAAGTCAATTTATGGCCCTAGTGTAGACATAGTCGAAGGTAGTTTATTCTAGAATAAGTAGAATTAAAGAGTAAGATCTCGATCCACACTCCAGCCCCTTTTATGCGAGCTAAACGAGCCAGAGTGACATAAAGGTGTCAGAAAATCTCCTGTTCTGAGGATTTCTCCTAGTGTAGCTAAGGATCCCCTTTCAAGTACTGATGTAGCCCAAGGGCAAAGCTGTGGCATCCAGAATGGGACAGCCCAGGGAGGTTGCTCTTATTTACATAGGCTCCAGAGGCTGTCTAAATTATGCCAGGCATTTCTTCAGCCCACTCAGAAGGGTACAAAGATGGCTTTAAAGCTACCTCAACTCCACTTCACCTGAGTGACAAGTCATGTTTGCACTTCTCAGAGGTGCTCATCCAAGATTTGTAGGAAGATCAATGGAAAGATTCTCCTTGATCTTTTTTTTTTGCATGTGAAAGAGACACTAGTTTCCATGATGATGATAACAGAAATGTCTTGCATGGAAAGATATGCTAGGCATTTGAATTTCCAGCACCAACCATGCACTCTGCTTTTCTCCATGGCTTCCCCACACAGTGAGAATCACAAAACTAAGGGCAGCCTTTATTTTCAAATGCTGTCATTCCTAAAAATGTGTTGCACAGATAGTCTAGACAGCTGCAGAACATGGCCCGTGACTATTAATTTGCCATCCTTCATGTCTGTTTCAATGTCATAGGCAATCTAAAACTACAGAAAAGACCTTGGCCAGACACTATCACAGTAAAAAACATTTATGTGCAGCTCAAAATGACATAAAATTAAACTATTATTTCTCTCTGAAGTACATTTTACCCCCTGGGAAAGCATATCAAAGCATAAAGGTGTCATTTCCTCATGTCAGTTCCTTTTAATAACAGAGGAAGGTCTGGGCCAAGATATTTGGCTGCTTTTAGTAAACACTAAGGCTATATCTACACTGGAGAGCATTTTCAAAAACACTTTTTTCGAAAAAATTATTTTGAAATATATTCAAAATAATTATCTCAAAATGGCTTTTTTTCAAAAATACTATTTCAGGAGAACAGTCCAGGGACTGCTCCTTGTCCTGAAGTACCGTGGCTTTTTTTTTTTTTTTTTTTTTTGGAAATTGAAAGTCTATGCCCGACTTTCTTTTTTGAAAAAAAAGAAAGGCAATGGAAAAGATAGGCAAGCGTTTTTTAAAAAAAACAAACTACTTTACTGCATCTGGTGATAGCTTTTTTGAAAAAAAGCTATCTCAAGAAAGGCTTTTTTTAAAAAATGTAACAAATGTAATTGCCAAAAAAGCTAAACCCAACAGTTTTTCGAAAGAAAAAGCCTTTTTCAAGAGAGGTTTTCCGAAAAAAGCCATCACCGGATGCAGCAAAGGCTTTTTTCAAAAAAGCCTGCCTATCTTTTCCATTGCCTTTCTTTTTTCCAAAAAAGAAAGTATAGTGTAGACTTTCACTTTCAAAAAAAAAAGCTGTGGTATTTCAGGACAAGGAGCAGCCCCCGGATCATTTTCCCGAATTAGCATTTTTGAAAAAAGTTACTTTGAGATAATTATTTCAAATAGATTTCAGAATAATTGTTTCAAAAAAAAATTTTGAAAATGTTCTCCAATGTAGACATAGCCTAATATTTATAAAATATGTTAATCAGCTCTTAGTCTTGATAGAAGATTTTTCACCGTACAGTTGTTCTTTAGTCTTTGAGAAAGGGAACAGAGATCAGAAATGCAATACAGCATGTGATATGGGTTTGATTAGTCTTTGCCTAATGCACCTGATCAGTCCCCGATCATCAGCAACAAAAGAAACAAATGTCTAAGGCTCTGTCTACACTAGGAAAAGTTTATTTGAATTTGTTAATTT
The DNA here is from genome assembly GCA_007922195.1 of Podocnemis expansa. Lineage (NCBI taxonomy): Eukaryota > Metazoa > Chordata > Testudines > Podocnemididae > Podocnemis > Podocnemis expansa. The sequence continues at coordinate 26,960,222 of ML682004.1, read as the reverse complement.
GAACTAATAACTTTGAGTTTAGTTTGAACTAAACTCGAACTTGTTAGTTCAAAGTAACAAAGTGGATTAATTGGATTTAACGTTAAGTCTAATAGTTCAAATTAATGAAGTGGATTTAACTGCCCTTAATTTATTAAGTTTGAACTAAGAGTTAATCCTAGTCTACACCATCCTTAGTTTGAACTAAAGCCTCTGTTTCCCCTCACTGGTTGTCTGTCTTGTTTATTTAAACTGTAAATGCTTTAGGTCGCTCTTTTTCATGGTATTTATGTACAGTGCATAGCATAAAGGACCTCTGGTCTTAGTTGGGGTCTTAGGTGTTATTCTAATACAAATAGTTAATACTAATTACATAATACCACATTTTTTCCTTCTAATCCCAAATATAAGGCAGAAAGGTATGACAGTGACCCCAACTGTAAATCAACCAAGTATCGTTATAATTTATTGTGTTGGCACTTAGGGGCTGTCATTTGAAACCAAGGCCTCATGTTAGGCTTTGTATAAACATGACTGAAAGATTGTCTCAGCTGGAAAGATAGGGCTTTTTTTGCCTTTCGGTTTTATGTGGGTCACTCACTTGGTATCATTTCTACTAGTGGACACACCCTCCACACTGAAAAGATTCCAACAGCCAACCACTATTTAGTAATTAACGTATGTTTTTCTTAACATTAAAATTGAGCTAAATCAGCCACAGTTGCTCACTGGCCTACTTAAAATTCCTAATAGTAGTGGTTTCCAGTGTTCCAGTTTGAAACAATGTGTCGATTACTAACATATTTCAGAATCCAGGAAGTGACTCTTTTGAGCCAAAAAAACCCCCCGACTATGACCATGAGCAGATTGTTTATGCTTCTATCACCTACTGCTTTTTCTCCTAGAGAAAAGTTTTTGTTTGTTGTCAATAAGAAACAAACTCCTCCTACGCAGCTGATGTCTAGGAGACATTGACTCTTGATGACAAGATTTGGAATGATTGTAAAAATTACACTGGTAATGCTGTCTCAGAAATGATTGCTATTAAAATTTTTCTAAACTTATTATTCCTCATAAGATTGGCTGCCTTATAGATGACATTTTGATGCATTATTTTAGAAGTAGGTCCATCTTGAATTTTAAGGTCTCCCTGTTAATGTTCACAAGCCTCATGAACTGAATTAAGTCAGATTTATCTTGTCAAGCCTATGACACCTTTATGATTTCAAGGTCTGAAGAATTAGGGATTTTGAGATGGGGAATATCATGAATAAATAGTGCAGAGCTGCAATCTTTAGGGTCAGATTTTTAAATATTTAACACTCAGCAGCTTCATTTGGGTCAGATTTTCAAAAGAAGGCTGAACAATAATTGGCCAGATTTTCACATAGAAATCAACATGTAGGCAGTCTTACTTTTAAAAATCTGACCATTAGAGTCACAAAGGAAGCTGCTGGGCACTGAGCATTTAGTAAATTCATCTTAATCACAGAGCTCTTGTGAAATGCTGGCTCCAATTGTGGTGGGTGATCGTGAGGCAATGCATTAGTTCAACAATGCTATCTCTGGTCAAGCCTGGTTCTGACTCAGGACTTATATAGCCTAGTGTGGGTCTGAATCTGTTCCTGGTGCCAAGGAACTTTCCTTCACTCCTAAGTCTTTCAGGGGATTAGTAGGGGAGCCCAAGCCTTTCTACTCCATTAGGTTCCAGGTTAGGGTCCTTGAGCTAGATAAGCAGGGTTCAAATTCATGAACTCCCATAGCCTATGTCTACACCTAAGACCTTAGTTGGGACTTGGTTAGTCTGAACTAAGTAGTTTGAAAGTTAGTTCAAACTAAGCACATTTTTTTAGTTCGAACTAATTTCTTAGTCTGAACTAAAAAAGCGCAGTTAGTTTGAAGTAAAACTTAGCTCAAAATAAAAAACTCTGCTTAGTTTGAACTAACCACTAGTTCAAACTTTAGTGCACATTGTGCTAGTTTGAACAAAATATGCAAATAAGTTCAAACTAAGCAATTAGTTAATTTTTTAGTTTGTAGACAGGGTTCAAATTAGTTTGAATTAAGGCTCCTTAATTTGAACTAATTTGCTATTATAGATATAGCCATAGAGCCTCAGGCTGCTTCCTACCTGGCCCTAGATCTCTTCAGGCTCTCCAGCCCATTGATTAGTTTGTCCCCTCCTAGGCTGTTGCCTCTGGACACCTCCTTGGTGGTTTGCTGGCAGGAGATCCTCTCACCAGCTTGCTCTGGTAGCTACTCCATCCCTCTGCTCTCCAGCCCTTCTAACCTGGAGTTTTGTGGCTCTGAACCTGTGAAGTGTCCTGTTTTCTATTCTTATGCCTGGCCTTTATTAGTATGCCCTTAGTGTAATTAATTTCCCTTTGCAGGGAAAGGTGGAGAACAAGAGCCAGTTGCTGGTAGATCCCAGCAGAGCAGGGAGACAGAGAATCTAATGCTAGGTGTTTGGCTGCAGCAGAATACTACCAAATCTGCAGTAACAAAGCTGAATTTTGTAGTATCTTGAAAAAAATGCTAGATTACATATCGACGCATTCACAGAGTGTGTGAAATGACTAAGGCAATTCGTTTGTACACCTGAGAGCATGTTTCAGACTCTTTGCAGACTTGGTTTACTTTTTCAAGGTTGTCTTTGCAAACATATAGTGAGGTTAGAAAATTTTTTTTTTTTTTTTTTAAATGAAAGTTGAGGTTCTGAAACATGTTTCCATGGCAAGTTGTGAATTCTGAAGTAAATTCTATACTGGTAGAATCACAAACTACAGAAGAAACTGAGAATATCTTGCATACCTTGCAGGGGTGTTTTGCAATTTTATTCATTTTGAGCATAAAAGATGTTATACTGCGTAAATTACTAATCCTGTTTTCATCAACTTGTAAACCAAGTACTTTTCCTGATGTGGAAGTTAACATTTAAAGATATCATGCAGAAGAGAGAGAGACACTACATATGGAGGTAATTATGTGGTCTTTTTCTTTAAGTAATAGAGAAATCACTACCCTGATGAGAGAGTCAAGAATAGCTTGTTTGTCCAGAATTTATTTGGGCATCGCAACACTAAGATGGGTCAGAAGGAATCCAACCCAGATATTTTCTATCTTGATTGCTAGTTAGGAATGCAAACAGCAAAACAGCAACTTCCAACAGAGACAAGCTTACCACAAGTCTTACTAATTTTTTTTTTTTTTTTTTTTTTTGAGGAACTACCTCTCATGGTGAAAGGATTGTTCTGTCTCTGTGCCCAATTTAGTCTTTTGACTTGTTAATTGAAACTTGCTACAAGGGTGCCAGTTGTGGGAATGGCTTTAGTGGTGTGGATTCCTGTCCATTAGGAATTGGATTGAGACCACCAATTCATTTCACACAGACCGTGAGTTGGTAACAGCTTTTTGTTTGTGGTGTGTTTGAACCAGTGACCTTGGTGTGAAAGACTCTGTATCCCATTTCTAATCTCCAAGGATTTCATTTCTAACTTTTATTTTGTAATAAGCCCTGTTCAACTAGAGGTTTCCTCCTTACTGGATGATAAGGCAGAAATCTGTTCTTCTTTCCCTAAAATACTCTGATGCCTCTCACAGTACTAAGTGTCATATTGTGTACAGCCTTTCCCATCCTTTCATTCTGAAAAGATGTAAGTATATTTTTAAAAATAACCTATGGAATATCAGTGATTTAATCAACTTGTGTTGTGTTCAGGAGAACAAAGAGAAGATTTTGTCAGTTAGATTTTTAGTGTTCTCAGATGAAACACCTGCCCCCTAGAGCAGGCAGAAATTCTGTGAGCCTTACTCCAGTAATACTTAAATGCGTATCAAAATCAATGAGCCTTTTACTTCAGTAAAACAATTGCAAACTTGGCCTAAACTATTTTAACATTTCTGCTAGTGGTAACAGGAAGTGCAGAGGCATGTAATAAAATAGACTAAAATGAAGGGGAAAAAAGTGTTCAAAATTTCATAAAACACTGGGTTTGGGTTCAGTCTGAAGAACAAGCAAAGATTTGAGTAATTTCCTCCATTATTTTATCATGTTTGGTTAGCAGCCCATCAGATTAGATTAGTTTAGCTCAGATTTGGACCAAAACTATCTGTATTAATATTTAGAAACCCAGATATCTTTGTTTATCTAGAATCACATTTAAAAGCGCATGTTGACCAATCTCTTTGATATATGTCTATATATATATATATTGACTGTCTGTACCTGTGCTAGTTGTTTCATGAAGTTGATGGATTTCATCAACCTCATATACTAAAATCATCTTTTCTTTTCTTTTCTTTTCTTTTCTTTTCTTTTCTCAAACCCTCTTCCAATGTTGTTGGTTACTGAAAAGGAATAAAATACTTTCTTAATATTAAAGCATTAACATTTTCAATGTATATGAGCTTCCTCAAACTAAGAAGATCCTGCAAAAAGATTTGAGCATCTCCAAATAAATGCAGAGCTTGTTATTCTTATGGTTGTTTACCCCAAAACATTTGATGATAAATATTTAAATTAGTGGCTGTTTTTTGTTGTCTTTTGTTTTGTTTTAGCTAGGCAAAATACTTTTTTGAGAAAAATTCCATGCTTTTTGTGGTGATTTAGCCACATAGTTTCAAGTAATGTTAGTAAGAACAGGGGCACCATAATAAAAATGTACTAGTTACATTTTTCATTTGCATTTGGTTGACAGGAATTTAGGAAAAAGTTAAAAATGAAAACAATAAAAAGAGCAAAACAGTTCATTATGTAACCCAATTGCATTGTGGATGTGTGTTGCACCCAGATCTAAAAATCCAGGAAGAAAAAACACACACAGGCACAAAATTACATTAAAACAAAATTAAATAAATGTTTGTTCCAACAGTGGGAGTTTTTGCAAAATAGTGAATTAAAATCAAGAAAATTTCATTACTTCTTTTCATCTCTGAGGCCAGTACACTGTTAAATATATAACGTAGTCAGACATGAGGCCTTCTTTTGTATAAATTATAACGTGAGTACGCTGACTATCCAAAGAGTTCCAGTACCCTCTCTTCCTTTGTTAGTGTTTTTCTCCACCTCTTTGCTCAAAATGATCAGCATTCCGTATACAGCCAAATACCTAACATATTTTCTGTAGTACTTTCAGGAGAATACACAACTTCAATTACATCTCCAAGAGTTCCTTGTGATTTAAAGGGGGAAATAATCATAAGCTTTACCTGAGTTCCTGCTGACAGACTGTTAAAGGGTCAGACATAAATGAATACACTTAGGTATTTTAATGTAAACTTATTGTTATTATAGGCACCCTATGTTTTACGGGCCTTTGAATTCAAGTAGGAGGTTGACATTTAAGCCAGTGGTTCCCAACATTTTCTTTGCCATGGCACACCTTCCTACCTTTAATTAATTTGAGGCACACCACCATATAGTTTCCAAAAGAACTCATGAATGTTAGTGAGCCAATGAGCCAATCCACAGCTCTTTGAGTAGATTTTCAAAAAAATTTGTGGCACATCTGCTCAGCCCTGATGGCACACTGGTTGGGAAACACTCATTTAAGCAGTTCCTATGGGCTATAAGTTCTTCCACTGAGAGACTACAACTCCCATGATCCCTTGGGAAAAGGAGAGAGACCCTCCCTGCCCCTCCAAGGAGCACAGAGGGCCAGAGGGGTCTCCACCGAGAGAGAGAGAAACATGGCTGAATCCGGAAGCTGCTGGTAAGTGCTCCTGTGGTGCCTGAGACTGTTGGAGGCTCACTCAAGCAGGGAGCTTCAGAGGTTGGTGGCTTACTCAGCCCAAAGCAGGGTCTGAGCCTAGAGCTGGCTGAGCTGGATCTGCAATGAGGGTGTGAGTGACTGTCTCCCCTTCAGTTTGGAGCAGGGCTTGTAAAGAAACGGAGCCTGCTGAGAGACTGACTGGGCCTGAGGAGAGGCAGCATGTTGTCCCTTTGAACCAGGGCAAGGACTACAGACCATTGGTTGGGTTCACTCTGGATCTGCAGCATGGTTCTGAGCAGATACACTGGACCAGCAGCGTGCTGCCTTGTCTCCTTCATTGACCCTCCAATCATGCCCATGCAAGCAAGGGGTTGGGGTTCTGAACTCCAGGAAGTGTGCCCTCTGAGTTGGGGTAAACGAGCTGTAAAAACGCCAGTTAGATAAGTTTCCTTTAAACTGTATTCTGTGTCTGTTCACTGATTTATTTACTTGCCCCTGTGTCTTTAAATTAGTAGTCATATTTAATTCCATCCTGTTATGATAAGTTTCTTTAAGTAAAGGTTTGTTACATGCAATTTAGTACCTTGAATGTATTGCAATACATAATTAGTGAATTCGAATTAGACCCATCCCACAGATTATTCTTAGCCGCAGGGAGTTAGGTCCTGGAGGCTCCCAAGGCACGCCACTGAGCGTGTACAGGGTCCAGCCAGGTGGAGGCACCTCCAAGTTTAACTTCTTGTAAAGCAAAGGGACTGCAGCAGAGGAGTGGATGGATGATTCCCACAATCCCAACATATCACAGGGAAACTCAGGATCTCCTTGTCATCAACCTTAGGTGCCTGTGCACACGTGAGTGTTTGCCTGCTTCCCAGTAACCCAGGGAGAAAAGGGAGGGGATTACATTATTAATATAACATAGATTGTCAAAAACTATTCTGAGTTGATTGGCTGAAAATGAGCTTGGTGGCGGGATGTATTGCCCAAAGATATGTTCTGAGGTCACTGTTTTTATGCACCACAGCTCCCTTTTCCAATATAAAGACCAAGCATTTTCCCTACACACCAAAATGTATGATTTCTATTGTGCTTTTGAAAACATTTTCCTACCCTGTTGCTTCAATTTTGACTTAATCCAATATCTACTATACCCATTTTAGTAGAGCTGGTTGGATTTTTTTCAACTCAGAAAACTTCTTTCCAACAGAAATGGTCTATCTTCAGAATATATTTTAAAGAACATTTTTAGTTTTCCTAAAGAAATTTTCAATCGTTTCAGCAGAAAAATTGCAAACTGAAATGTTTTATCAAAAAAACCAATTCCCCCATTTTCATTTCTTTTCAAATTGTTCATGAAAAATAAATATCCTTTTGTGGTCAGCTCTCTCTAGAAGTTTGTTTATTTTAGTTAGAAAATATCACTTTTACATTTTACTTCATTATTTTCATAATTTCTCTTTCCAAGAATCTGCCTAGAAAACATTGACAGGTGAGAAAATGTGCTCCATCTAAAATTTACAGTCTTCTATTTCTTGATCGGGGCTAGATCAATACAAGGGCTATAGGGGCTGAAGCTCCAGGCTGTGGCCTAAAGGGGGGCCCCTAGGCTCCACCCCCCTAAGGCCCTTGCATGATCTTGCCCCCCACCATCCCGCTAAGCCTGGCACAGCACCAGTAGGGTCTGGGAGCCCCTGGGAGGGTCCCCTGCCTGGGGGAAGGGGCTAGGCCCTGGGGCCAAAGGCCAGGATTCACAGTGCTCCTGCCCTACCCCTGGGCCAGCTGTTCTGCCCTGGGGGGGGCAAGTGTGTTCACTGCACTCTGGGGGCAGGGCCAGCTGGCTCATGGTGGGTCTCCAGTGGGGCCTTTCAGGCCCAACAAAGAAAACAGCAGAACACCACTGGCCAACATCCACAGTCCCTAGCTAAAATCTCTCCAACACATAATTAAGGATCTACAACCTGCCCTAGAAGATGAGCTCTCACTCTCTTAAGTCTTGGGAGGCAGGCCAATCCTTGCTTACAGACAGCCGCCCCAACCTCAAGCAAATACTCACAAGCAACTGTACACCATACAACAAGAACACTACCTGCAACAAACCCCATTGCCAGTTCTGCCTGCACATCGACTCCAGTGACACCATCTCTGGTCCTAATCACATCAGCCAAACCATCAAGATCTCATTGATCTGCATGTCCACTAATGTGGTATATGCCATTATGTGCCTGCAATGCCCCTCTGCCATGTACATTGGCCAAACCGGACAGTCCCTATGCAAAAGAATAAATGGACACAAGTCAGATATTAAAAATGGTAACATTCATAAACCAGTAGGATAGCACTTCAGTCTCCCTGGATACTCTGTAGCAGACTTAAAAGTTGCCAAACTTCAATAACAGACTTCAGCATGAAACTAGAGAGCTGGAACTCGTATGCAAAATCGACACAATCAGACTGGATCTGAATAAGGACTTGAAATGGTTATTTCACTATGAACAGTAATTGCCCCTGTTCACATATTCTCACTTTCTAATCAACTGTAGTGAATAGGCCTCAGCTACACTAACTAAATTGACTTTGTTAGCACTTGCCCTTCCCATTGTATTGTTTCTCACCCTTGCAGAGTACATATACCTCCTAACTGTAGTTTCTACTTCATGCATCTAATGAAGTGGGTTGCAGCCCATGAAAGCTTATGCCCAAAGAAATTTGTTAGTTTTTAAGGTGCTATAGGACTTTTGTTATTTTTGCTACATACAGACTTGGCTACCCCTCTGGAACTTCTGAAACTACTGTTTAAGACTTTCCAGGTGATAAGGGTTGCAAGTCATGCTTTGGCAAGGCATTTTCATCCAAAAAATCATCCAATAAAGAAATGCTTCAAACCTACCACTGTCCACATGAACATATTACAAAGAAAGATTTTTTGATCCAACTTTTTATTTTTCTCACTGAGAGAAAAGATGTCTCGCTCTTGAAGTAGGCAATTAAAACATTCAGGCATTCAAAAAAGTCTGGCAGGGAAGCTAGCAAAGCAAGACATTAGATATCTGCAACCTTTTTTAGGCCAGTGGAGAATCTTTGTCGGAAAGAAAAAATCTCTCTTAGTCTCTGAGAACAGATGATTGAGACTCTTTCCCTGGGATAGCCATCCAACTTCTGTCTGGTAAAGTAACTAAGGGTGCTCAGCTCCCATCTCATCACACAAAACTCCAAACACGCGAACATTTGTTGAACTATTCTTGCTGAACTTGACTGTACCATCATTTTACTGAGAATTAGTTTTAGAATGGGTAGCATGTGTTTTGCAACCGGGGCTTGTTATTGTATAACACAGGAAGACCACATTGCTTGCAGTGTGGCAGTGTGCACTCAGGTGACTAGCACACTGTTTTTTCCAGTCGTTGTGCAATCACCATCACAGCAAATTCCTACGCAGCACTGCCACTCCAAGCTAGAATCAGAGACTAAAGCTGCCCCCTGTACAAAGTGGTGACAATGACCTGCAAAATAGAAGTTCCCCTTGGAGTTTTGTCATTTCAAATTTTATGTATGTAAGAATATGAGCAGCACCCGGCACATCCATCATTTCATCAAGCTGAATGGAAAAGAAAAGGACTTTTTCAGTTTTGGTAACCACTTGTTCAGTTACACTATTTGCCGTACTGCGACTGTGCCTGGCAATAGGGTCATTAGCCAGAGGAATCAAATCAAATTGAGTCACTGCACCTTGCTGCACTGTTTTTGAAAACTTTTCCTTGAAATGTGGCAGAAAAAAAGCTTTTCTACTAGTGTGTGATTTCCCAGTTGTAGCTATCTATTGTAACACAGCAAAAGATGTCTCAAGGGCTTTCTCCTGTGCTATGACTGCCATTCTCAGTTGTTTTCTGGCCTGTTAGCAGGTCTTCCAGCTTTTGCTAAAAACCAAATCAAGCAATTTTGTTTGAAGAAAGCCATGCAGGATCTGCCAGGTCTGCAACATTTTAGATGATTTTAAGGTCTACTTTGCTAGAACTTCACTACATACAGTGGCCATGGGTCCTGTTGAAAACCAGTCCATGTAAATTCACAATCAAGATATTTTTGAATATTATAGTTTCTTTTCCATTTTTAACTGTTGCTTGGAACTTCATTGTCAGTCCTTCTTTTGTTAGAAGTGGCAATCAACTTCCATTCAGTTCTCCCTTTCCTCCACTTTTTTTCAGAAAATGGTCCTTTGCTAAAATTATTTCTACAGCAACTTTTCAAACTGGTTTCAACTCAATATATGTAAATAGACTGCTAGGTAAACATAGGTACTTGAGTACAGGAAGTACCTCAGTACAGAAGGGGATTGATAAGACCTGCAGGAAGTGGAAAGCAGGACAACTGTAGGGCCCCATACCACAATGCAGCCCCTGAGAGCTAAACTGCTCAACCTTGAAGCCTTGCTCAGGCTTCCTCTCTCTACTGTTCCCTGAACTGAGGATTGGAGTTTCAGGCCACCATCACCTGCAAAGCTGCAGGCTGGGGCTCCAGCCCTACCACCTGCCCCAGACCTCCTGCTTGCAGCTTTCTGTCCCGGTGACCCACACTTTGAGAACTGTTGATTTAGAGACTTCAGGAGAATCCACCATTTATACTAGTTTAAACCTGCAAGTGACCACTGCCGAATGCTGCAGAGGAAGGAGAACATCCTCCAGGATCCCTGCCAGTCTGACTCAGGACAAAACTCCTTCTAGACCCCAGATATCTGTTATGCCAAAGTTTCTGTATTTTAGTTCATAGTCATGTGATAGCTAATTGCTAGCTGGTTCATAGTTAAAGGCATCCTGTAAACAGCTGAACTCATACAGTTCTGTCTTGAGCTCTTTAATAGCAAGAAATTAACAATGATTGACCAGAAGGTAGAAATGCAAAAGAAGCTCAGGCTGGGCAGCTGGTGGTTTAGAGACTTGCTGATAGGACACATAGCCTAGAACAAATCCAGCCCACATCAGAAGAGACTGAGTATTGTACCATCTTCCAACATTCAGTCAACTATGGGTATGCATGTAGGAACTTCTCATGAGTGTGGAATCAGGTCTTTGTAGTGGCTGGCCTACCTAAACACATAAGCCTAAATGCAACAGTAGTTACAGATTTATCTTTAGCTCAAGTGAGACAGGCCTGAATGATATCAGCAACAGAAGATTGGGAGGCCAGATTCACAAGCTGAATTAGAGCTCCTCTGTGACACACCAGCTTAGTGCACCACTTGCATAAGGCAGCTTAATTAATACATTAACAGTGAGGGAGCTTTTGCACTGAAAATTAATACAAATTTTGGATAGTGCTACAAGTATGACACTGGTGCTGTAATGGTCTGTTGATAGCAGCAGTTTTCAAACTGTTTTTCCTCAGGCCCCAATTGAAAAAAAAATATTTATGCCTGCAACTGAACAGTTACATCTTTGAGCAATGCACGCTGGTCTTTTGGCAGCTATAGCACAGGGCGCTGTGAGTCAGTATCTGAGGGTCTGCAACACAGTACTGGTTCCCAACTCAAGGTTTGAAAACCACTGGTTTACAGTATTTATGTAGCCTGTAGTCTTTTCTAATGCATAGGCCCTACAATTAAAATTAGAAGTGTGAATTAAAAAAAAATCACCAATATTTTGTTAAGAATGCTTCCATATTCAAAGCTACTCACTGGTAATTCATGCCATTTTATATTGGTTGACCAGATAATGAAAAAAAAAATAAAAAGGGCATGGAATAATTCCTAAATAGCTAGTAATAAAATGGTATGTCTAGAACAAGTGTCAGTCTGATCACTGGTGTTTTGAAACCTTTCCAAATCTGCAATTTATTTTTATTTGAAATGTGATCAGGGTGCTCACAGCATTTACTCTACACTAGAAAAGGGAACTGGATAAGGGCCAGAGAGTGTAATTGAATAAATGAAGTCATTTAATTGAAAATCCAGTTTGCGGATGAAGCTGTAATCTTCATGTTGGATGATAACTTAAATATTTTGTTCATGTTTGTGCTGTGTCTGAAATGCTTGCTTTTATAGTTAAACTGGATTTGTAACTGAGCTCTCTTTGTCAAGGAAAAATTAGTTCCGTGTCTGCATAGGGTCACATGTGGTGCCTAGACTTTAGATGCAATCATTCAACTACCTTTCAGCATTTGGGGAATGATTCTTTTTCCGTAGAAGTCAATGGCAAAATTCTTATTGGCTTCAGTATTCTAGGACTGGATCCAATTTTAGATCACCCCTTCCAGCCACTCTTCTCTTAAAAACTGCTCCAGAGGTGCAGAAGATTTTTTAAAGACTACTTTTTTTTTAAACTAGGAGTGCTGCGGCACTTAAAGACTAACAAAATTATTTATTGCATGAGCTTTCATGGGAGAAAATTCCACTTCATCAGATGGGATTTCTCCCACAAAAGTTCATGTGATAAATAAATTTGTTAGTCTTTAAGCACCACAGAACTCCTTGCTTGTTTTGCTGAACTAAGCTAACACAGCTACCCCTTTGGTACTTTTAAAAAAAAGCACTTACTGTATGTTCTTATAAATGGTAACTGAACATTGATGACTAAAAGCTAAATTGTGTTTGTATAACTCCTCTGTTCCTATATGCTGATAACTTTGCTCCATTACATTTTTACTACATATATAGTAATATTAAATAACTGTTGACATTTAGCCTAAGGAACATCACTTTATACAACATAATTCAGAAAACAGCTGTTTCTCCATAAGTTTACTATGACTCCATCATATGAATTTACTATGTGCCATTGAGCTCCCACTTTTTTATACACATGCCTATTTTGCTATAAAGTTGAATAGGAAATCTTTCAATGTACTCATAGATTCTTAGACTATCTAAGGACATAGCAAAAAGGGGAGTAGGGGAACTCATTAAAAATAATATTTAAAGCAGTGAAGGCTCTTATTCGCTAAGCCCTACTGGTCTTATAAAGCATTTTTTGGCAAAACATTCTCTTTGAGGGAGTCCAATGCTAAATACATAAAAATTCAGGCCTGTAACTTTTCCTCTGGTTGTGGTATTTCTCAGAGATCTGCAGCTCCATTGATCTGCTGAGCCTGTGACCGTGGAATGGTGGGAAATGGGAAGGGAAAATAGAGTCAGCTAACAGCAACTTTTCACACTGACATTTGTTTCTCATGCAAGTTCAGGACAGTAAGAATTTTGCCTTTGATAAGAAAAATTGGGTTGGCCATCGTGTCTTTTCTCTAAGGTTACATGAAGCTTAAAGATGTTCTGTACAGGACTCTGTCTAGAACACAACTTTTCACAGTGTTGACAGTTTTTGTCTCCCCTTCTCATAATGAGCCCTTGGACAGCCGAAACTGAAATTGGTTTCCCTTAACAAGGTTCCCCACACCTTGACTGAATGCACACACTGGTTTATTGTTCCACCACAGGAATGCCCTTCAGTGCTGAGCTGACAACACTGATTTTTGTTTGGTTTTGTTTTGTTTGTGGAGACTTTTGTGTAAACTATTTTTGGGGAAAACCCCGCATGTGTGTGTGTGGGGGGGGTGTTTGCCTGTCTGAATAATGTTCCGTTAAGCAAAACAATAGCACCAGTTACTAATAAGTCAGTTTTCTAAAAGATTTCAATATGTGAAATCAAGCACTTTCTTTCCTCTCTTACTTCCACTCCTGTATATAGCCATAGTTACAGCTGACAAACCAACAGGCTAGGTTAAGAGAAAATATGGCATCTGCTGTATATCAAGTATATGGTATATCTTAAATTGGAGAGCTGTTTTTTAATGTCATAGAAAAATTGTCTCTATGATGCGCAGTAAGAGAGGTTTTTTTTTTTTTTTCTTGTCTGGTTCAACCCCACTATCTTTTTTTCCCCCAGCTCTATTATAATCCAGAATTGCTCACATGGTTTAGCATAATTGTGTGCCATAATTAAGGCCCTGTATACTCTATAATTCTGTGGTAGAAAAATCTGGTACAAAATCCACACCACTTCAGCATTACGAAGTGGGCTCAACAGGCAAAGAATGGGTGATGTATAAGCTCTTAGTTGAGGAAAAAGAGAGAACATGTCTGCCTTTGGCACAGGGGTGCCTAAGCAGATCAGTACAAGGTAGCATAATTTAGAGCAATCTAAGGGTATTCTAGATTGTGCCAGGGTCTAAGGGCCAACGTAGAGTGATGCAAAGGTGAATTAAAACTACCTTCCTTTTCCCCACTCCAGTCCTGCATTTAGACTATCAATCCTGTCCAATTATCTTTGTGGACTTACTCCTCTTTTACACTAGTGCAGCTGAAATCAAAATGTGGCCCTTTATCTTTACAAAATATATTCTGTGCTTTTTTTTATACACTATATTCCCAGGTCTGATCCAAAAGCACCACATCAGAAAAAAAGAAGTCTATTTTATACTGCTGAACTGAAACCCTTTTAATTCTCCAGGATATTTTTTTTTAAAAAAACAAAAATAAATTGCATGCCAAAGAATCTGAGATTCATCTATTGCAGGATATGGGCTCATTGCACCCTCCACCTACTCATTTGGAAGTGTCCCATGAGTTTCCTACATCATTTGACACATCTGTAGTTATTTAATTGTTCTAGCTTTTTAGACTACATTGTGAAACAATTGCTTACTGAACTCTTTTTTGTTTGTTTGTTTGTTTTATTATAAATATAGCTTTCCCCTGCAGAGCACCACCTTCACAGTAACACAGACCTTGGAAACTTGCATATTTTCCAAAAATGTGATTTTCTGAACAGGACATTTACATCTGCACTGAAGAATGCAGCTAGAATACAGTCTGTGTTTATGAAAAATGTTTCTATATGTCTAAACAAGACACTATATGACTAGGAGTGCATTATATTTCTGCAAGATTTTCCTTTTTTTTTATTCAGCTGTATTCATTTATTTCAGTTTTGGCCCTGGTTCAGGAAAGCACTTACTGTAACCACATGCTTGAGTCGATTTCTATACAGGAATGCACTTAAGCACATGCTGAAAATTAGGCAACTTAATAAGCACCCTTGCTGTACAAGAATGCTTTCGTGAACTAGGGCCTCAGTCTTCAGGAGGTGATTGGCATTTTAAGCCGTGCAAAAAAGTTACTAAAGTGCACTTATTTCTCTTCACTGGCACTGTGTTGTATAGTCCAAAGCACTTCGCTTACGGGTACGTTGCCAAATGCTTGAAATTCCACTTTCCCCAACCTTACTCCGCAGTAGTGAGGAGAATGCCCCACTTCTAAGACAAAGACACCAAACATCTGGCAGCTTAACTTTCCATCTGTGACTCAGGGTCATAGGACCAGAGAATCAATGCATTATGGCACTAAATTAAGGCTGTAAGATCCTGTAATGGTTGCATTTAGTTGCAAATGTTTAGAAATAATCACTGAAGAATGTTAAACAATCTTCCTTGAAATAGGGGTTCCTGCATAGACAGTAAAAGCAGTCTGTGCTTCTGAAGGACTGATGAAAGAGCTCCAACATATTGTATCACAAGAGATTACAAGAACATTTGTTTTTTGAAAAGAGAAACGTATATGAATCTAACTCATACACATATATATTCACTGGACTCTGTTCGATTGGAATTTCTTTGTAAAGCAGTGTGGACTGTGGAATAGGTATGGGAACCTTAAAGTTAAGTAACTAATGGAAAAAGATCCAAAGGGACAACTCTGTTAATCTAGTTCAGTAAAACAAACAAGGAGTCCAGGAGGGCAAAAATTTAAGCCCTCCTATGGTATTTTCATCACCCAACTTTGTGTGGTGAGGAATATAGCAGTTCTCCTTGAAGTGTCAATGTTACTAAGAAAGTTAGCAGTTTAGGAAGGCCACACCAGGCCTGACATTACTGAGGTAAATCAAGAGTATTTCTAGTGAAATCTGTTGAGTGACATTTGTAGAGAGAGATGGTTTTAGCAGGGGTGGGGTGCATTGTGGACAGTTGCCCGGGGCCCCATGGAAGGAAGGCCCCTCCCCATGCTGCAGTTCCTGGTAGGGCCAGGAGGCCCAGTGATGGGACTGGGGCCTGGTGGTGGGCCTAGGGTGCCAGTGGAAGCTCTGGTGAGGCTGGGGTGGGTGGGTCGGTGGCTGGGGGCTAGCTGCATGGCAGGTCCCATCTTTGACTTTTGACCACGGCCCCAGAATGCCGAAGACCACCCCTGTTTGTAGGTAACCAGCGTCCCAGATTATAGAATCAGGCACACAGCGCCTAGTGCTCCAAGCAGAATTGGATGTATGGTTTCTTCATCTTACAGGGAGCACCCAAGTAATGAACAAGCTTCTACCAACACAAATTTTGTCTTCTTTGAAACAGATATAAAGTGCTTATGTTGTCATTTAAGGTGATAAATAGACATGTCCTTATATCATGTTCATTGCTGTCATATCTGAGTGCCTGGAGACTTTGATCCTCTATCCATAGATATATAACCAGCTTCACTGGCCAAGAGTCTGTGTTCTGCTCTGGAAGAATCATGTATAGAGGTGAAACTGGTTCACTTTTCATTTCCATCCAACCCTTGGCTGCAGTACACTGAGGTCAGCAGTTCTTCCCCAGTGGGCCAGCAGACAGCCATTAGATGATGATTGCAGTTTTTGATCATTGCTGAATAAGGCTGGGTTTAGTCCAGTAGAAAGTGCTATATCCCATGAAAAAATCCTCTTGAGGTACTCTAATTTCCAGATGTGTCTTTTAACATAGCCACGTAAGCTGATGGACTGCAAGAGCAACTTTATCCATTTTATGATAAAAAAATAGATATTTTTAATTCACTAAACTTATAAATAATTAAAGTTTGTGGATAGTCTTGAACAGTAACTAGAAAGTAGTTATTGTACAATGATTTTAAAAATTCTTCCCAAAGAGCCATCCGTTTAGTAGCATTTAACTACATATCACTTAATCACAACGTGATTCTCTTTTCACATACTATTATAGTCTATACCTGATAAACAACGCCTCAGTATTTCACTGATTTCAGAGTGTAGCCTAATTTCAAGTGTCTGGCCCTACAGGGTAAATATTGCATACAGCCAAGAAGTAATTTTATTCCCTGTTTCAAGTAGCTTTCCCACAGAAATGTGACATTGACACTCTGATGAGCAAATTGCTTATTATATTCAAGAAGCAGAAGTCTCTGCAGAGTTGCTGAAAGCTCTCAGACTCCTTTTGTTTGACTAGTAAAACAACATACCTAACAGAAGAATGTGGTAATATTAAAAAAGTCTCCATGCAAATGTATGTAGATGGCTCATTCTTATGATTATTTCCTGGCTGCAAGACTGTAGAAAGAAACATCATCTAAACATAAAAGCAACTGGAAGGAAATGTACAAGGTAGATGCACTCAATATTAAATGCATTTAGCATCCATGGAGCTTAGAGCTCTGTTGCAACAACAATGCAGTAGAATTGATTGGGCAGTGTCTAGGGACTGACAAAACACAATGGACTAAACCCTGCTAGAAGTGGGGTGGATGGATCATGTTACAGCAAGTGTCCAGGAATAAGTATGATACAATCAGCACCTCTATTGGGCACTGCAAGAGAGGGTTCACTGCTCTTCTTCCCCATCAAGCCAGTTCTTCTAGCCAATGGGAAAGGAAGATCCTCAGTGTCACTCTGCCCCTTCCAGTTAGCTATCAGGGTCTGACCAACTAGTAATATTGTGGTTGTCTATCTTGTTTAGGATTTTTTTATGGTGTATGAGGGTGGGAAGCATCCTTTCCTGCCTTATATGCTTCCAGTGGGACCAACCTCCATATGGCTCCGTGGTCTCAAATGCTAGTAAGTAAATGCTGTTGGATCTGCTTAAACATTTGTAATGTCAGGTCTACTCCTGTTCATTTCTATATTTTTTTGCTGGACAGGTCTTATGAGGAGTGTGTATGTGTGTGTGAGAGAGAATTTGGCTAGATATTTTTTAAATGATAAATATAGAGACACTATCCCATTATTAGCATCATGTTGAACCTCTAAAAGAACACTTTAACATACTTTATGTGAGCTGTGATGGAGTATTTCACTTTTATTGAAAGTGACACAAATTAGGATTTAGTGATTTCACATCTGGTAGTCATTAAGATTACAAGTTTTTTTTAAAAAGAACTTTATTCACTTTGCCAGGAACAGCCATCAGCTACTGAAAGTCTTAGGTATGCCAAAGAAGGGCCCACATCCAGTTTATCTCTTCAAGGACTCAAAAACAGGCGCTCTTTTCCTGGTTTTCAAGTTTCCAAAAAAGCCAGTTTCTTGAAGCATAGTGAAATGCCATGAGACTCACATGATGATTACCTGTTTTATTCAGTCACTCTCAAGCATCTGGCATTGGCCATTGTTGGAAGATAGGATACTGGGCTAGATATACGGTTTGGATGAATGGATCATAAGGTGGATAGAAAGCTGGCTAGATCATTGGGCTCAGCAGGTAGGGATCAATGGCTCAATGTCTAGTTGGCAACCAGTAACAAGCACAGTGCCCCAGGGGTCAGTGCTGGGGACAATTTTGTTCATCATCTTCATTAATGATCTGGATGATGGGATAGATTGCACACTCTGTAAGTTTGCAGATGACATACAGTGGGGAGAATTGTAAATACACTGGAGACCAGAGATGGGATTCAGGGAGACCTAGACAAATTAGAGCATTGGTCCAAACAAAATCTCCTGAGGTTCTACGAGGACGAGTGCAAAGTCCTGCACTTAGGATGGAAAAATCCCATGTACTGCTAAGTCTGGGGACTAACCAGGTAGGTAGCAGCTCTGTAGAAAAGGAGCTGGGGGTTATGGTGTACGGGAAGCTGGATGTGAGACAACAATGTGCTCTTGTTGCCAAAAATGTCAACAGCATATTGGGCTGCATCAATAGGATCATTGCCAGTAGATTGAGAAATGATTATTCCCATCTATTCGACACTGGTAAGGCCACATCTGGAATACTGTGTCCAGTTTTAGGCTCCCCACTACAGAAAGGATATGCACAAATTAGAAAGTGCCCAGCGGAGGGCAACAGAAATTATTAGAGGGCTGGGGCACATAAATTATGAGGAGAGACTGAAGGAACTTGACTTATTTAGTCTGCAGAAGAGAAGACGGAGGGAGGATTTGGTAACTACCTTGACTACTTGAAGTGGTGCTCCACAGAGGGGGCAGCTAAGTTATTTTTAGTGGTGACAGAGGACAGAACAAGGAGCAATGGTTTCAAGATGCAGCTGGGGAGGTCTAGAGTGGATATAAGGAAAAACTTTCTTATTAGGAGGGTGGTGAAGCCTGGGGATGGGTTGCCTAGGGAGGTGGTGGAATCTCCATCTTTGGAAAGACCCAGTTAGATAAAACCCTGGTTGGGATGATTTAGTGGGAGTAGACCTGCTTTTAGCAGGGAGTTGAAGTAGATGGCCTCATGAGGTCCCTTCTATTTCTAATATTCTGTGATTCTGTGTACCATTGGTCTGATCCAATATGGCCTCTCATTTGAATGAATGGTTTTGGGAGTTTCCTGTTGAAATACTGAAAAAAACATTAATTCTGTCAGCATTTCGTTGAGATGAAAAAGCAATGGCCTGAGGGAAATTCTTAGATATAGGAGACTGATACGTCTCTCACTCCACCCACTTACCTTCTGTGTTTCAGCACATTCGTGTTTGCCTGGGTTGGTCTAGAAAACTGCTGAACAATTCTAAAATGACCACGTTAGTGGTAAACCACAAGGGTTTACCAGTTTCCACAGTGAGAGGATTACTCAAGGGCCTTACACCAGTATCTTTGTAAATCAAATTTATTTGTGTCCTTTAAACTGCAGTCTCCATGTCATATTATGTAGTGTTACACTGCATCAACAGCAGAATAATATGCAGAGTTATGCAAGCTGATGACCATCATCATCTCAGTAAAGTTACTGAGAGTTGAGGGTATTCAGTACCTCATTGGATTGGGCTCCATGACACAGGCCTGAATGATAAAATAAATAAATGATGAATTTTTCAAAAGGGCCTTTGCTGGTTCCTGGGCTGAAAGCTTTTAGGAGATAGCAGCTGCTTCACCAGAAATGACTGGCAGACTAAAATTTAGGGAAAACGGCTTGCTGCCAATGGGTAGAAAAAAGAAAGTAGTGTCAAGTAAGTTGGCATATCTAATTTTATCCTTTGCAAGTAACTACAGTTCTATACACAATGATTGCTTTATTAAAATAATAAGATACTGGAAAGTGCATAGGTGCACAGCAGCCAGATGTTATTAGTCCAGCCATTTCTACCTGATTCTTGAATAATTCATTGAAGGAAAAACCTGTGTAATGTACTTCTGTCCCCTCAGGTCTGCTAAGCCAATAGTTATTTCTCTCCCTTTCCTTTTTACTGCTTGCCTTTCACAGAACTATTTAAAAGAAAATTCTAGGCATAGTATTGGAATGCAAATATATGGTGCAGTGTCATTATACACGAGTTTGAATCTTAGTTTTAAAGTGTTCAAATTAAGCCAATTTGAACTAACTTAGTGCCTGTCTACAATAGGCATTCATTATTTCAAATTAAGGAAGAGAAAGGAGAGAAAACTAACAAGGAAGACATGACACCTTTGCACAAGGTGGCACAGTGACAACTATGCGAGTTGTGGATTATAGGATTTTATCCTTCCCCTCACTGGGAAAGGAGAGCAATCATTTGTAAATCTGACAGACCTCAAAGGTATGAAATTTATTTCAGAAAGCTCCAGAGATCTATCCAAAGCTTATCACAACTACCCAAACTTCTTAAGACTAAAACATTATGTCAGAGAGGCATAAATTTACTCCATTCCCCCCCTTAGCTAAATGGGGACTAAAAAACCAAACAATTCTTCAGAATTTCCTGGACCATAAGAGCATTTCATTTGATTCTGGTTCTTAAAAGGAACGTGGATTTAAGAGGGTTTGTGGAGGGGTGGGTCATATCTAACCAAAACTAGCATGACCATCTCTGTGTCTTCTATTAAATTCAAGTGGATTTGTCCAACTAAAACAACGTGAAGCACTGAAAAGTGATCTTTACCAGCTGTCTGTTTACATACCCCTGTGTGACATTTAGAGTCTTGATTCTGGAATGAATTCTGATGGCTTCTTGTTGGTTAATACCTCTCTGATTGGAAATCCTAGAAAAGAAAGAACTCAGTTGTCTGACAGCTGTGAGACTGCAGTGTCAGGCAGGATATTTGAATTTCAGAATAGTAGAAAACAGTTCTAAAGCCTTGGTGTTTTTGATGGATGAATGCTGTTTACAGTATCACATGACAAAGAAATGGGCTAAATCAGTCTTAGAGGGGGAAAAAAATCCTTGAACTCCTCCTACTAGCTGATACACAAAGCCACCTTGGAATTGGACTGGGAAGACTTGCTTCCCAGGCCTTTCCCTGCCGCAGCTGCATGCAAAGTGCTTGTTGTTACTTGAGAATGACTGCAAGAATGCTGGGCTGTTGTAGCAGCTGGTTCATGCTTATAGTGTGTAACTAGCAATTACAGTACAAACCGCATATTTAAGCCCTCAGTGTTTACTTGTAGGACCAGTTTCTCTGACTCCAAAATAATGATTGAATTTTTATTGTCAGGCATCATCCCGTTCTCACCCCCAAACCTCACCTTTCCTCACATAAATCTAAAGGCCTTTTAATTTATGTCAGTACTGTAAAATAGATCACACAAGGTTTTTTCCCTTTGATCGGGGGAATTACGTAATTATTGGTTTCCACTGTCATTGCGCAGGAACTAGCTGGAAAGCAAAACACATCAACCACAGAAGAAATGTCAGATATGTGGAATTAGCCAGGCTTCTGCAGAGACAGGCACAGAGTATGAAGTACAGATCAGCTCCTGGAGTTTAAAAAACCTTAAGTTCAGAGGCGTCTGGATCAGGGAAGCAGCGAGAGGGAGTTATGCTGCATATGGGGTAATTTGTGGCATTCTGAGTTGGATCTGGGTTCGGATCTTGACCACCTCTGAAGCAAAGAGGTGTTTGCGTGTGTCTTGCGTTTGAATCCATCTTTGTTATTTCGTATTGAATAAGAACCCTTACACAATCATATTCATTGCAGACCAGATATTATACTGATGCTCATCCCTGCTTTGGTGGCTTTGTACAGCAGCTGGGCCTAATGGCAGTCTCTGTACTCCCTTTTGATGTAGCCATGTACATTTCTATTTCATGTCAGGCAGTTCCAAGTTGTGTTTCTATTTCTGTAGGCACTACTCTTCCTGGAGGTAGATGATAAAAATGAACCTTAGGTGATCTTGGGAAAATTGCTTATGGCCTGGTCCTGCAACATACTGCATACATCTGGATTCTGTATATCCATTCTGAGAGACAAGGGGGAAGGTATGGGGTTACTGTACTTAATATGCAAGCTGCTTCAGCTTTACGTCATTATAACACTAATCATGTTCTGGTGCATCCGTTACTCTTCTATAAAGTAACTGTACTAATATTTACCTCCCAGGGCATTTTACAGCTTAGTTAGTGTTTGTGAAGCAGTTGGCACTCTTTGAATAAAAGGCAATATGAAGATATCAGTTATTAGTAATACAGTATTCTTCATGTAATGGTTGCCCTTACTCTCCCTTAGGATAGACTGACTCTCAGGGAACCAGTTGAATTTAATCATTGTGAGTAGTGAGGACTTCTGCATAGTCATAATAGAATTAATAACATTCTGCTTAATAGGGATGCATCATGAGCAGCTAAGTGGTATTTCACCAGGTGTTAAATAAGTCTAAAATTTTAAGCTCTGATCTTTCAATGTAGAGTAAACCAACCCTGACAGCCCAAGACTTACAAGTTATTTTAGTCCTACCTGAGCTCTCAAAACAGGAGATCAGAAAGACTTTGAGGTGCATAGCTTTCATTTTGAGTCTCATTTTTGTTCCACACAACAAGAGTCCTGTGGCACTTAAAAACTAACAAAATTCTTTAGGCATAAGCTTTTGTGGACTCCAACTCACTTCATCACATGCTGAACTTGGTAAGGTGCCACTGTCTTGTTGTTTCTCTATAGAGGAACTGGGGCTGGGCTGAAGATGGGGAGGGAGGCTGCAACCCCTCGGGCCCTATGGCAGCAATGTCCCTGCCTGCCAGTGTGGGCATAGGAGTCAACAGGTTGTCAGTGTAGACTCTCTAAATCAACTTAACAAGGTCGACTTTAAATTGACTTAAAGTCAACCTTGTTAAGTCGACTTAACAGAGCCTCTAGTGTAGACATACCCATGGCTGCTCCTCTGGAACTTGTTCCTCACAGTATTTTATTTCACTTAAAGACTTTTAAGACTTTAGTTTAGTTAAGACAATAATTTAGGTGACAGGCTGTGCAACAGGGTTTCCACTGAACACAAAATAAAAATTCACATTAAAAGAACATTATTAACATTGGAAAGTCAAGCACTCACAATTTGGAAATGCCAAAAGTAAGGTTGCTGTGCATATGCATTGCAGTACAGTCTATAATTACATGATCATATTCTATTTTTTCTTCAGGACAACTGCCTCATTCAGTGCAAATTATTTTTTGGCAGAAAACATTTTGCAAACTCATGTCAAATTCACAAGTAGTTTTGAGTCAACCAATAGTGTTTTTTTTCAGCAAATAAACAATTAATCTGAAAACTTTTGCTCACCTAGTCAGGAGGGGAATGGGAAAGATTTGAGGCAGAAGTTCAGCAGTGAAACAAAAGGGATAAATACAGACTCACATTATAGGAAATATTATTTTCTTTAGTGTACATATGTTTCTTGTTCAGTGTTGAAGGAAAATAATTCTTTTTGTGATTCTTTATTATGGGCATATGACGCTACCACAGGGAATAAAGTGGGAAAAATGAAGTCATAGGAAAATGAAATAGAGCTCTATATGGGAGAAGGAGATAAGAACTTTAACAGAACTTCAGAATTCCACATATCTCATATGCACCTTGTCCTGAACAAAGTGGGATCAGTTACAGCCGCTTATTATAGTCTGCTAGGCTGTCAGTCCATAACACTCTTCCCTTCAGAGAAAACAAATGATCCTACAGATTGTTACCTTGTCATCCAAACCACTCCACAGCCTGGTCCAGCATTGCAATGTAGTGTACAGGAACTGAGTCTGAGCTGCCAAAAAAGAGAACATCCACTGGGACCAATCTTACATTATGTGGATTTTAGTTAAAATCAAATAGAAGCCATGGGGTTATCCATGGTTCTTCAAGTTGCTGTAAGTGGATGGATTTCTTCACAGATCAATTTGCAGAAGCTGGACATTTATTTGCACACACCTAGGTGAACAAGCTGAGGTCTGCCACACATCCTTTCTTTTGTATGAAATGGGGTACATGACAAGATTGTCCTCTTGCTTTAGTATTATCCTATTGCACATATTTCTGTTCTTTAGGACTCACAAGCTCTTTCACTGAATATGG
Organism: Podocnemis expansa; assembly: GCA_007922195.1. Classification (NCBI taxonomy): domain Eukaryota; kingdom Metazoa; phylum Chordata; order Testudines; family Podocnemididae; genus Podocnemis; species Podocnemis expansa. The sequence goes on along the minus strand of ML682004.1, from coordinate 26,936,118 downwards.
GGCCACCTCATTTTTCTGAAGGAAAGTAGGGATTCCAGAACTGTTAACTATGCTTTCAAAAAACTACATGCCAAGGCCCCTGGTATTATGGACTGAGAAGGACAACTGTGGAAGTCAGAGACAAGAAGGTGTCTTATTGTTTCCCTCATGATCCGATTGTATGGTTGACATCATTAATGATTCCCTCATCCTTCCATCTTCCTATTCTTGCCACATTCAGTTTACCCCTAATTTGGGTGGGGGAAGATCTGGAGTGAGAATGTACAAGGCCTTCAACTTCTCTGAGGGAAACATCCACAGGAGAATAACAGGAAGATGGGGAGACATCTCTCTCCAGCAGTTACACCTGTAATTCTTGATATCATTCTGTAGGGTAGCCCAAGGGTTTTTGGCATTCTAGGAGAACTATGACTTTGGTATACCCCCACCCCCAGTCCACATATTATAAGAGATAATGTATTGTTATAGAGTCAAGTCTGATGGCTACAGGAGAGTAGTCCTATTGAAGGAATGGTGGTGGGTGGGTGCAAGCCTACCCACTTCTAAAACCCCTTCCCCGGCCTAAGGGGAGGTGGCACTGGGCTGTTTCTCAAGAAATTTCAGGGGACAACTAAGGAAATAACAGGGACGGGTGTGTACAGGAGGAGAGATATGTTAGCTTCAGATTTAGCAAAAACCCTGTTCCCAGGCTAGCAGGGATGCGGCTGATTTGAGTCAGTTTAAGGCACATGACTCTAATTAAGGAGCCTGACATCAGTTGGAGCAGCTGATTTCAATCAATCAAGGGGCAGAAGATAAACAGCCTCTGCCCATTGGGAGGAGGAAGAGCTAGGAATGGAGTATGTGGTTGTAGCAAAACAGAACAGAGTAAAGGACTACTGAGCTGGATGAAGCTGACTAGTAGCTGTTGCTACCAGCATCTGGAAGATACAGGTATCCAGGACAAGCTCACCCAGATCAGCCTTATGGCCCCAGGCCCAGCAGCCTTGGGCTGGAAAGCCTGACTCCAGGACAGGAAGGACTGGGGAAAACTATAACTTTGAGGGTTTGGAGGTAGGAAAGCTGGGCTCCAGATGGCTGCCAAGACCTGAAGTGCAGGACTTGCAGTGACTGGGCTTCCCCAGTTTGTCACAACTGGTGTCAGGAGTGGGATTGATTTGTACAGCAGCCAGAAGAGATTTCTCGCACCTCCCCCCCCCACACACAATGGAAGAAGCAGTAAAGGCACTTGTACAGGCCACAGCAGCCCAACAGAAGGCCACTTGGGTACAAATGGCTACCCAGCAGGAATCCCTGAGGCTGCAAGAAGAGACTAACCAATTGCTGATAAGCCAGGCAGCCTAGGACTGTGCCCTCTTATGGGAAATGGTGGACTAGCTAAAGGCCCTGATCATCCAAGCCCAGGGGCCTGATAGGAGACACACCCACAAGGGGCTACTAGTTTCCTATAGAAGATCATAGCTGGGGATGATGTAGAGGCCTACTTCCTCACCTTTGAGAGGGTTGCCACCCAGTAGGCATGGACCTAGGGCCAGGGGGCCAGCATTCTTGTCCCCTTCCTGTGTGGGAAGCCCAGATGGTACATTATGATCTCACAGAAACTGCAGCTGATTATTGCCAGTTGAAGACAGAGATTTTGGCCCCTTTGGGTGTAATGACAGCCCAGAGGTATTATGACTAGAGGTTCCAGGAAGGGAGGACTCCCAGGTCTCAGCTGTTTCATCTCAGCCACCTCACACAGAAAGGGTTGCAACCTAATGCCTGTCAACCTGAGGAGATCCTAGAAATCCTTGTCTTTGATCAACTTATGAGGGGATTACCTCTAAACCTCCACGCATGGGTAAGCCAGAACAACCCCTCCTCATATGATGAGATTACTGTATCAGTGGAGAGACAATTTATGGCCAGGGGTATGACCCAAACACCCCATGGGGACCCACTTCAAGTCAAGTGATTTTTCCCCAGTCCCAGCGAGTCAGAAGACAAGAAGCCCAGGGAAGGGAAAATGGAGAACAAGAAAAAAGAGAGGGCCAGCCAGAGACTCCCTCAGGAGAGGGTGATCTGGACACAAAATATGGGTCTAACCACCCAGCCCTAAGGACAGGGGTATATCTAGAACCCCTCTCGAATGTTATGCTTGTGGAGAATGGGGACATATAGCAGCCCAGTGTCCCAATGCAGAAGAATCCATGCAGTGTAACCTGGGAAACTGGGTAAACCATTGTAATTTAATCAACACAGGGAGTGTTGCTGTAACCCTACACAAATACACAAGGCCTGTGAAGCTGAAGGTTGCCAAGACCTGAAGCACAGGACTCCCAGTGATTGGGCTTCCCCAGTTTGTCACAGTATTAATATATTTTAACTAGAGAAAAAATCATTTCCATTTAATTTGGCACCCCTTAAAGCCTAGTGCCCTAGCCGACCACCTAATTCACCTATCTGGTTGGACTGGTCCTGTCTGTAGGGCATATTTTATATCATTATGTCAGGAGTAACCAGGTGGAGCATTTACATGTAGGCTATGCCTACACTTGGAGCTAAGGGTGTGATTCCCAGGTTGCGTGGATGTGCTAGGCTAGCTCAATGCCATGGTAGCAGGGCAGCAGGGAGTGGAGGTACAGGCTAGCAGCTTGTTTATGTACCTACAGTGTCCAGGTAGGTTTGTCCTCAGGGTGGCTAGTCCATGCTACCTCTTGCCAGTGCCCATGCTACCAAGACTGCACTATTGTTCTTAGCACATTAGTTCAATGGAAGCTAGGACAAGTATGGCACCTAGTGCTGGGAATCAGATCCTTAGTTCCAAGTGTAGAGAGATCCAGTTTCCTTAGCTTTAAAGGCATTGTACAGGCTTTGAAAAAATGGCGCATTGTTGTCAGGTTTGTGTTGTGCTTTCTTCAGCAGGACAGTTTGCGTTCTGCTTTAATCTCTGTAACTGGAGTCAATCCTTGCTGCAGAGGTGCTCCCTGAGAGCCAGATATTTATGCTTTAGCTAAGAGGCAAAGGTTTGTCTACATGGCTGTCGCGGAGTGTGCTACCTCCACTTGCTCAAACGCCGGGAAGCTCCCGGTTTGAGCCACAAACTCAGCCCCTTGATTCAGGGCAGTGCAGCCCAACGGCCAGAGTTGATAGTCCCAACGGCCCTTCAGTGCAGGGCAGTGCGGCCCAACGGCCCTTCAGTGCGGGGCAGTGCGGCCCAACAGCCAGAGTC